>JACBWV010000610.1:157825639-157896473 GCA_013435795.1 Chlamydomonas sp. ICE-L | reverse complement strand
AACACCACCAAAAACACCACAACAACATTCCACCACCAAACGACCCCCAACACCACCACCAACAACACCAACACTCCACCAACAACACCCCACCAACACTCCACCACCACCACCACCACTGTACCACCAACACCCCACCAACACCCCACAGCAGCTCAGCTTCCCCCCCCCCCCCCCCCCCCCCCCAAAGGGAGGCTCACCTGTGCGACATGAATTTCCTCAATATCGAATCCCTCATGACCCTCTGCGCCCAGCTTTGGTGCTGACGCACTTGTCCTAGAAAAGGCTTTGGCCAGCATGCTGCTCAGCCCACCAGCTGTGGAACCGTTGGTCTGTTTGTTGTGGGGGGACTTTCCTGGGGGGGCAGTGGTGTGGGTGGTGGTGGTGGTGGTGGGGGGGCTTCCCTGGTGGTCTGTTTGTTGTGGGGGAACTTCCCTGGGGAGGCAGTGGTGTGGTGTGGTAATGTGTGGTAATGTGTGGTGGTTGTGGTGGGGTGGGATGGGGTGGGCTTCCCCGGTGGTCAGTTTATTGTGGGGGGACTTCCATTGGGAGGCAGTGGTGATGTGTGGTGTGGGTGGTGGTGTGGGGGGGGACTTCCCTGGTTGTGGTGGTGGTGGTGTGTATGTGTGCGAGCGTGTGGGTGGGGAGGCAGTGTAGGTGTATGTTGTAACAGGTGTGTGTAGGTGGAGGTGGAGTGGGGTAGGTATGTAGGTGTATGTTGTTACAGTCCAGGGGTAGCAAAATAAGCTGAAGGGACTTGTCCAAGCATGATAGATTGATATCAGGAGGGGCCAAAAAGATAGATTGATACCAGGAGGGGCCAAAAAGAGATTGATATCAGGAGGGGCCAAAAAGAGATTGATATCAGGAGGGGCCAAAAAGAGATTGATATCAGGAGGGGCCAAAAAGATATTGACATCAGGAGGGGCCAAAAAGATATTGACATCAGGAGGGGCCAAAAAGAAGAAAAACTGATGAACTGAACCCCAAACAATCGTTGTACCGACGGGAGCCCTTGTTTGTGCTACATTGATAATTTAATTATACATTTATAATTGCATCATCATCCTAAATGCGATGATACTTTAATTGTGCGATTATTATCCAATTTTGTAATAAATTGTATAAGATATTTACATACTGCGAATGAATCAGGATTCATGACTAGCCTCATGCTGGCGTCTTAGTCAGCATACTCAGTTCCAATTTTCAGTTAATTAAAATTAAACTGAAAATTTTCTTTTTTTAAAATTTTCAGTTTATTAAAAAGCATTTTACACCAGTTTCAATTTATTTTAATTGCAATTTGTAATTGTAATTTTATTTTAATTGTGCGATCCTTACCTGTGGAGGCAACCCCCGTGTTCAGGGATTTGTTTTTCAAATCTGAAAGTGGGTTTAATACCTAGCTTTATGGTATTAGGCCTCCTACGGAAACAGTGTTTTATAGCTTTCTAGGGCCATTTGTTTCCTTCTTTATAGCGGCAATTGGGGCCAAAACGGGGCCAAAAGTGGCGCTCGCTGTATATAGTGGGAAACAATTCACTGCCTGTGTTGGGGTTTGGCGTATTGATGGAGTTCAGGTCGTCTCCCCCCAGATCCTGTCCGGGTTTATTCGACCATGCTGGGAAGGCCATTGGGAAATTGCTTTTTGAGAAACTAAAAATTGAACCTTACCTGGATTGGGGAAGCTCTGTTAGGGTTTGGCGTATTGATTGAGTTCAGGTCGTCCAAACCCCAATCGATCCTGTCCGGGTTTATTTCACCATGCTGGGAAGGCCATTGCAAAAATTGCTGTTTGAGAAACTGCAATTGAAAAACTGGAAATTTAAAATTACCTCGGGAGGCGGTGTTAGGGTTTGGCGTATTGATTGAGTTCAGGTCGTCCAAACCCCAATCGATCCTGTCCGTGTTTATTTGACCATGCTGGGAAGGCCATTGCGAAAATTGCTGTTGGAGAAACTGGAAATTTAACATTACCTGGGGAGGCAGTGTTCGGGTTTGGCGTATTGATAGAGTTCAGGTCGTCTACCCCCCCCCCATCGATCCTGTTACTTTTTTTTTTCCAAGCTGGGAAGGCAGTCAGGAAAATTGCTTTTTGAGAAACTGGAAATTGAACCTTGCCTGTGGTAGGGTTTTGCATATTGATGGAGTTCAGGTCGTCTAGTCGTCTACCCCCAGATCGATCCTGCCCAGGTTTATTTAACCATGCTGGGAAGGCCATTGCAACAATTGCTTTTTGAGAAACTGAAATTGAAAACTGGAAATTTAAAATTACCTGCTGAGGTAGTGTTAGGGTTTTGCATATTGATCGAGCTCAGTTTGTCTACCCCCCGAATCGATCCTGTCCGGATTTCTTCCACGCTGGGAAGGCCATTGGAAAATTGATTTTTGAGATACTGAAAATTAACCAAACATTACCTGGAGAGGCAGTTTTTTTTTACCACGCTGGGAAGGCCATTGCAAAATTGCTTTTTGAGAAACTGGAAATTAACTCTAACATTACCTGTGGAGGCGGTGTTAGGGTTTGGTGAATTGATCGAGCTCAGTTCATCTACCCCCCGATCGACCCTATCCGGGTTTATTTGACCATGCTGGGAAGGAAAATGGGAAATTGAAGCTTACCTGGGGAAGCAGTGTTAGGGTTTGGCGTATTGATGGAGTTCAGGTCATATACTCCTAGGTCCTGCCACATGTCAACATTAGCAGTACCAGCACGGGCTAATACACTGGGTCTGAGAGTGAAAGAGGTCTGGGTGTCGCTTCTGGTGTTGGAGATGTCATTATTTGAGTCAAAACTGAAGGGAGAGGCAGGGGGCCAGTCAGAGGGAGGAGGCATGACTTGACATGGGGGAGATGCGTGCAGGTTGGGGGGGCTGCGTGCCCCTGGGGGGAGGGTCGGCTGGCCAGTGAGGGGGGGGCTGCGTGCTCCTGGGGGGCGGGGGGGCTGGCCAGGGAGGGGGGGGCTGCGTGCCCCTGGGGGGAGGGGGGGCATGCCATCTGGGTGGCGGAGGTCTTGGGTCGTTTGGGGCGGGCTGGGGCGGGGGTCGAGAAAGTCTGGAGGGGGTCCCATCTCCCCAGGGATGGGTGACATGGAGGGAGGTGACTTGGGCGGAGACCACATCTTCCGACTGTCCGCACTGGCGGTGGCCAGGCATGCCATAAAGAAGGGTGAGTGTCTGCGCATGTCCAAGCTTTCTGGGGGAGCCCCCTCCTCATCATCCTGCGCTGTCTCCGGCAGTAGGTAGAGCGACTCGACTGATTCTAGTAGGTTCTTTGGGATGATGGCTTCGTCAGTGCAGGCATCCACACGCACCTGTGTATGTGTGAGGGTGTGTGTGTGTGGGGGGGGGGGGGAGGTTTGTTGGTGTGTGTGTTGGGGGGGTGGGGGTGGGGTGAGTGGGTGGGATGTGTGTGGGGGGGTGGGAGGGGGGGAGGTGTGTGGGAGTGCGTGGGTGTGTGTGGGGGGGGAGGTGTGTGGGTGTGTGGGAGTGTGTGTGTGGGGGGGAGAGATGTGTGCTATCTGCACAAGAGAAATGATCCTAGAGCCGTCCCGCGTCTGGCCGATCAACTAAGAAGGTCCTAGGATCTAGCAGACAACGTCGAATACATTTCAATAGGCAGAACAATACATGATGAGCAGTGGAATGTGAGCCTAACAAAAATGAGTGAATCCTGGAGTGCTCCCGTGCATACATTCATACATGCATCCATCCATCCATCCATAAATGCATGCATGCAACCATACATACAACCATACATACATACATACATACATACATACATACATGCATACATACATGCATACATACATACATGCATACATACAAACAAACAGGCCTCAACACGCACCTCGATCACCTCCTTCCCGTCGAAATCCATTGGGTCTGCCTCCAATGTTGCCAAAACCACCTGCTCTCCTTTGTTGCTACCCCCTGTAAGCCTGTGGCCCAAAGGCTTTCCTTCCTCTTCCTCCTCACGCTCTGGATAGGCACATGCAACCAGGCTGATAGACTTCAGCTTCTTATTTGAAGCCGCGCCAACTTCGGCTGAGATAGTGCGGGCCATGCTGGAGGGCGCAGCTGAGAAGTCAAAGAGGGAGAGGGGCACCATCAAAGGATCTGTCTCTGGGAAGATGTAGGAGCACTCTTCAGGTACCTGTGCATTGGAGAGTTGGTGAGGTGGGGGGATAGGGAACGAGTGGGGTGCTGCAAAGATGTGATGAAAAGAAGGGGTGGTCAGTGATGTAGTGCAACAAAATGGGAGAGGGGCACCAAAATAGGATCTGTCTCTGGCAAGATGTGGGAGCACTCTTCAGGTACCTGTGCATTGGAGAGTTGGTGAGGTGAGGGGATAGGGAACGAGTGGGGTGCTGTGAAGCTGTGACAAAAAGAAGGGGTGGTCAGTGATGTGGTGATGAAAATAGGGAGAGGGGCACTAGCATGGGATCTGTCTCTGTGAAGGTGTAGGAGACCTCTTCGGGTACAGGAGCACAGGATAGTTGTTGAGGTGAGGGGTGGTCGGTGATAAAGTAACAGACAGGGGGAGAGGGGCACCAGCATAGGATCTGTCTGTGGGAAGGTGTAGGAGCCCTCTTCAGGTATCTGAGCATTGGAGAGTTGTTGAGGTGAGGTGAGGGGAAAGGAGGGGATAGGGAACGGGTGGGGTTTTGTATAGATGTGATGAAAGTAAAGGGCGGTTGGTGATGAAGTGAAGAAAAGAGGGAGAGGGGCACCAGCATAGGATCTGTCTGTGGGAAGATGTAGGAGCCCTCTTCAGGTATCTGAGCATTGGAGAGTTGTTGAGGTGAGGTGAGGTGAGGGGATAGGGAACGAGTGGGGTGTATTGAAGATGTGATGAAAAGAAAGGGGTAGTTGATGAAGAAGTGTTTAAGAAGGGGAGAGGGGCACCAGCATAGGATCTGAATCTGGGAAGATGTAGGAGCACTCTTCAGGAACCTGAACATTGGAAAGTTGGTGAGGTGAGGGGATAGGGAACAAGTGGTGGTTTTTTAATATGTGATGAAAAGGAAGGGATGGTTGATAACGTAGTGCAGAAAAGGGGGAGAGGGGCAACACCACAGGATATGACTCTGGGAAGATGTAGGAGCACTCTTCAGGAACCTGAACATAGGAGAGTTGGTGAGGTGAGGGGATAGGGAACGAGTGGGGATGTTGCGAAGATGTGATGAAAAGAAGTGGTGGTTGATAACGTAGTGCAGAAAAGGGGGAGTGGGGCACCACCACAGGATCTGACTCTGGGAAGATGTAGGAGCACTCTTCAGGTACCTGTGCATTGGAGAGTTGGTGAGGTGAGGGGATATGGAACGAGTGGGGATGTTGCGAAGATGTGATGAAAAGAAGGGGTGTTCATTGATGATGTGACAAACAGGGGGAGGGGGGCTCAGGGGCACCATCATGGGATCTGACTTTGGGAAGATGAAGGAGCCCTTTTCAGGAACCTGAACATAGGAAAGTTGGTGAGGTGAGGGGATAGGGAACAAGTGGTGGTTTTTGAATATGTGATGAAAAGGAAGGGATGGTTGATAACGTAGTGCCGAAAAGGGGGAGAGGGACACCACCACAGGATATGACTCTGGGAAGATGTAGGAGCCCTTTTCAGGCACCTGGGCATTGGAAAGTTGAGAGGTGAGGGTATTGGGAGGGGATAGGGAGGGGATATGGAATGGGTCGGGTGTTGCGGTGTTGAGCTTTTTTTTATTGTGCAAGGACTTTCACCCCAGGAGGTGGGTCTCCCGGCACAAACCAGCAACAGCGAGGATTCAGTTTGAATGGCATTGCCACTCCTACAAAAGAGTAGTCACGCACGCTTAGGGTCGGTGGCATTGCCACTCCTACAAAAGAGTAGGCACGCACGAGTAGGGTCGGTGGGAGGTACCAACCATCGAGATGAGAAGAAAGAGTGGTCAGTGAAGTAGTGATGATAAGTCCTAGGCAGCGTCGCAAGCTGGGGAGATTTCGGAGCCGTCTTCAGGTACCTGTGCATTGGAGAGTTGGTGAGGTGAGGGGATAGAGAACGAGTGGGGTGTTGTGAAGATGTGATGAAAAGGAAGGGGTGGTTGATGATGTAGTGACAAAAAGAGGGAGAGGGGTACCACTATAGGATCTGACTTTGGTAAGATGTGAGTGACCTCTTCAGGTACCTGAGCATTGGAGAGTTGGCGAGGTGAGGGGATAGGGGTGTTTTAAGGGTGTGATGAAAAGAAGGGGTGGTCTGCAATGAAGTGACAAAAAGGGGGAGAGGGTCAGGGTACTACAAAGCGCGCGCGGCAGCGCGATTTCGCGCATGCTTTTTGAGCCCCACTGCGCGTTTCGCGCAGTTTTTTCAACCCCCTGTGGACGCAGCGCGCGTTTTTTGCGCTTATTGCACTAAAAAGCGCTGACCAATTTGACAAAATGTTGTACCCTGGAGAGGGGTACCACCATAGGATCTGTCCCTGGGCAGATGTAAGAGCCCTCTTCGGGTACCTGAGCATTGGGGAGTTGGCGAGGGGAGGGGAGGGGAGGGGAGAAGAGGGGAACAAGTGGGTTGTTGTGAAGATGTAATGAAGATCAGGGTCGGTCAGTGATGAAGTGACGAAAGGAGGGAGAGGGGCACCAACATTGCATTGGGAGTTTGGAGAGCTGAACTACATATTGTCAATATAAGTGATAATTCTGTAGGCAATTAGTAATATTCGTGATTATTCTGTAGGTAATTAGTCATATCAGTGATTATTCTGTATGTATGGATGTTACAGTCCAGGGGTAGGCCAAATAGGTGAAAGGGACTTGAAAAGGGACATTATTCTGTAGGTAAAAAGTCGTATCAGTGATTATTCTGGAGGTAATTCTAATTATTTGTGTGATTATCATGTAGGTAATTAGTAATCTTAGTGATAATTCTGTTGGTAATTAGTCATATGAGTGATTATTATGTAGTTATTAGTAATAGTAGTTATTATTCTGTAGGTCCCATGTGGGGCGTTGTATTGATGAAGTGTTAGAAATATAGTGTGATGTGGTGTGATGTGGTGTGATGTGGTGTGATGTGATGTTATGTGGTGATATGTGGTGTGTTGTGACGTGGTGTGCTGTGATGTGCTGTGTTGTATTGTGGTGCATTGTGGTGTGGTGTGGTGTGATGTGCTGTGTTGAATTGTGGTGTGGTGTCTTGTGTTGTGCCGTCGTGTATTGTGCAGGGTACGGGGACATTCTTACCTGTGGCAGGGCGGGACTTGTGTTTGTGGCCACTCGACTTGTAGGATCAAAGCATTGCTAGAGAGGCGCATGTGTAGGGAGCCAGTGCCCACGTCCACAAGAAAACCCAGCCCATATGGAGTGGTGTGATGTAGTGTATTGTAGTGTAGTGCAGTGTGGAGTGGTGTAGTGTGGTATGGTGTGTGTTGTGTGGTGTGGTGTGGTGTGATGTAGTGTGGTGTGGTGTGGAGTACATTGTGCAGCATGTGGTGTTGTGCCGTGGTGTGGTGTGCAGGGTGTGGGAGCGACCTTACCTGTGGCAGGGCGGTACTTGTGTTTGTGGCCACTCGACTCAAGACCACAGCGTTGCCAGAGAGGCGCCTCTGCAGGGAGGAGCTGTCCCCCCCAGAAGATGAAGCTAGCCCATCAGCCATGGACTGTCGAACACTGTTGGTGCGCTGTAGGGTGCCTTCCGGTTTCACTATGCTCTGCACCAGTCTCCTGTGAAGGCGGGAGGTAGCAGCAATGAATGAAATAAACAGTAGTGCTGAGGTAGAGGTAGTGTTATATTATATAAAAGAAAGGAAGGTACATCCAGGCTGGACACCAGAATGGACGTCACCCAGACCTTCGCGCCAAGCTTCACACGAGCGGCACTTGGGCGGGAAAACGTGCGAGCGCAACGCGTTGGGATGCACTTTCTGAATTCTGGTCCCCAACGAGGTTCCTGAAGCAGTCGAACCTGGGGTCGAGCCCCCACCCCCCACCCCCCCATCCCACCCCCACCCACCCCTCTCACCCACCCACCCACACCCAGCACACTGAGCGGACCCTCAGGGTACAGAATACATTGTGTCAATTAAACTATGATAATGATGATGATAATGATAGATAGACAGATAAATAACGCCTTCAGCCCTTTTCGTACCACTACCACCTCCACCACACTCAGACACCAACTCATTCTCACATGTACTTAGCATCATGACTCAGGCCCACCATGGTGTGCAGGATGGCCCTAAACAACCACCACCCACCATACCCACCACCACCACACCACCTCCACCACCACCACCTCAGACTCAGACACCAACTCATTCTCACGTATACTTAGCATCATGACTCAGGCCCACCATGGTGTGCAGGATGGCCCTAAACAACCAACAACTACCATACCCACCACCACCACACCACCTCAGACTCAGACACCAACGCATACTCACGCATGCTTAGCATCATCATGACTGAACCCCTTCATTGTGTGCAGGATGGCCCTACAACCACCAACCACCAACAACCACCAACAACCACCAACAACCACCACCTCAGACTCAGACACCAACGCATACTCACACATGCTTTGCATCATCATGACTGAACCCATCCATTGTGTGCAGGATGGCCCTACAACCACCAACCACCACCAACCACCACCACCACACCACCTCCACCACCACCAACCACCACCACCCACCAACAACCACCATACCGGCCACCTCCACCACCACCACCACCACTCTCAGACACCAACGTATACTCACGTATACTTAGCATCATGACTCAGACCCTCCATTGAGTGCAGGATGGCAATAAACAACCACCACCCACCACCACCAACCACCATACCCGCCACATCCACCACCACACCACCACCATCACACTCAGACACCACCTCAGACTCAGACACCGACTCAGACTCAGACACCAATTAAGACTCAGACACCAACTCATACTCACGTATACTTAGCATCATGACTCAGACCCTCCATGGTGTGCAGGATGGCAATAAAAAACCAACAACCACCCTACCCACCACCTGCACCACCACCATACCCACCACCTCCACCTCCACCACACCACCTCCACCACAACGACCATACTCAGACACCAACTCATACTTACGTATACTTAGCATCATGACTCAGACCCTCCATGGTGTGCAGGATGGCAATAAACAACCAACAACCACCATACCCACCACCTGCACCACCACCATACCCACCACCTGCACCACCACCATACCCACCACCTCCACCTCCACCACACCACCTCCACCACAACAACCATACTCAGACACCAACTCATACTCACGTATACTTAGCATCATGACTCAGACCCTCCATGGTGTGCAGGATGGCTCTGAACTGGAGCAAGTGGTCTACTGCAATGGCTCGCTTGCTTGGAAAAGCATGCACCAGGTCGGCTAACACGCAGCTGACCTGCCCTTCCATTTTCTCAAATAGCTGGAGAGGCAAGGGTTGGCCCAGAAACGCCTGGGCAGGGGTGTATGCAGGGGAGTAGGTTAGTATGTATGTACGTTTGTTTGTCTCTGTGTGTGTGTGTGTGTGTATGTGTGTGTGCGTGTGTGTGTGAGTGTGTGTGTGGGGCCCCCACATTGGGGGGGGAGGGGATTCTGGTCAAGACTCACACAGGGTCGATGTTACAGTCCAGGGGTAGCTGTTACAGTCCAGGGGGGGACAGAGAGACAGATTTTGGACCGCATGTTCAATATGGTGTCCAATTCAGATGGAAGTTGGAATTGTGGAAGTTTCATACAAAAAAGGGGGGAAATAAAGTTGGGAACAAGTTTTTTTACCCCCCCCCCCCCCCCCCCCCCCTTCTAAAACCCGCTTACCTCACCCTACCCCCCCTAAAATGGGGGTCATCCGAGAGAATTTTTCTTCCCCATTTCAGTTATGCTGTTACATCTTTCACGGGACTTTGCATTCAAATGCATGTGAGCCAGTACCCTATGTGCGGCAGGCAGCCCAGGCCAAGCCTTACCAGCACTAGCACCACATAAACCAGTATGTATTGTACGGATTCATTTGCACTGCTTCATGCCTTTGCACTGCCTATGGAAATGTATGTGAGCCAATACCCTATGTGCAGCAGGCAGCCCAGGCCAAGCCTTACCAGCACTAGCACCACATAAACCAGTATGTATTGTACGGATTCATTTGCACTGCTTCATGCCTTTGCACTGCCTATAGAAATATATGTGAGCCAATACCCTCTGTGCGGCAGGCAGCCCAGGCCAAGCCTTACCAGCACTAGCACCACATAAACCAGTATGTATTGTATGGATTCATTTGCACTGCTTCATGCCTTTGCACTGCCTATGGAAATGTATGTGAGCCAATACCCTATGTGCAGCAGGCAGCCCAGGCCAAGCCTTACCAGCACTAGCACCACATAAACCAGTATGTATTGTACGGATTCATTTGCACTGCTTCATGCCTTTGCACTGCCTATGGAAATGTATGTGAGCCAGTACCCTATGTGCAGCAGGCAGCCCAGGCCAAGCCTTACCAGCACTAGCACCACATAAATCAGTATGTATTGTACGGATTCATTTGCACTGCTTCATGCCTTTGCACTGCCTATGGAAATGTATGTGAGCCAATACCCTACGTGCAGCAGGCAGCCCAGGCCAAGCCTTACCAGCACTAGCACCACATAAACCAGTATGTATTGTACGGATTCATTTGCACTGCTTCATGCCTTTGCACTGCCTATGGAAATGTATGTGAGCCAATACCCTATGTGCAGCAGGCAGCCCAGGCCAAGCCTTACCAGCACTAGCACCACATAAACCAGTATGTATTGTACGGATTCATTTGCACTGCTTCATGCCTTTGCACTGCCTATGGAAATGTATGTGAGCCAATACCCTATGTGCAGCAGGCAGCCCAGGCCAAGCCTTACCAGCAATAGCACCACATAAACCAGTCTGCTCAATGTGTTGTCCTGCCTATGCTAATGTACGTGAGCCAGTAATAAATGTGCAGCAGGTAGCATCAGCCAAGCCTGACCAACACGAGCACCACAGATACCAATCTGTACTGTTAGCATGCACATGCACTGTTCAATGCGTGTGTACTGCCTATACAAATGGATGTGATCCAGTATTCCATGTGCAACAGGAGAGCCTAGGCCAATTCATACCAACACGAGCAACACATTGGCAAATGCAAATGTATGTGAGCCAGTTTCCCATGTGCAACAGGATAGCATCAGCCAAGCCATACCAACACCAGCCCCACAGACACCAATCTGTATTGTTAGGATGTAATTGCACTGCTCAATGTGGTGTCCTGCCTATGCTAATGTACGTGAGCCAGTTCTAAATGTGCAGGAGGTAGCATAAGCCAAGCCATACCAACACGAGCACCACAGATACCAATCTGTATTGTTAGGATTCTCTTGCACTGCTCAATGCGTGTGTACTGCCTATGGAAATGTACATGAGCCAGTAATAATTGTGCAGGAGGTAGCATAAGCCAAGCCTGACCAACACGAGCACCACAGATACCAATCTGTATTGTTAGGATGTATTTGCACTGCTCAATGCGTGTGTACTGCCTATGCTAATGTATGTGAGCCAGCACTCATTGTGCAGCAGGTAGCATCAGCCAAGCCATACCAACCCGAGCTGTCTTGTTACGATGCACTGCGCATCATACATACTTTTGCCTTTCCCCCCCCCCCCCCCCCCCCCCTTACATTTAAGGATGCACTGCACCATAAATACATTTGCCTATGCAAATGTACGTCCTGGGGCAGCCAATTAGTCAACAGGGACTTACCCAAACCACAGTAATCAAAATCAATCATATATATATATAGGATCATATTATCCCATATTATTTGTATTTTTGGCGTTATTTTTGGCGCGTTATTTTTGGCGGACTTCAGGGGGCGGAAGCCCCCATCATTACCCATTTGTCCGTCCGACCGACAAAAGAAAAAAAATTGAAGTTCGACACGTCAGCCAACCGTCTCGCAACTAACTCACTTCCGTTGCCACCTGTCGCTCCCTCGCAATTACTCACCGCCAATTGTTAGCGTCGCAGGCGACGCTGCGTAGAACTTTTGATATTTAATTCTCTATGTATACAGATATATATGATCATATTATATGTATTTTATATATATATATATGATCATATAATCTCAGTTTTGTTTTGTGTGCCTACCTCAATGATCTCCTCATTGAAGCCCTCTCGCAGATCCATATGCAGGGTCTGATATTTAATTGTCTATGTATATAGATATATATGATCATATTATATGTGTTTAATATATATAAGATCATTAAATCTCAGTTTTGTTTTTAGTGCCTACCTCCATGATCTCCTCATTGAAGCCCTCTCGGAGATCCAGAGCAAGGTCTGATATTTAATTGTATATATATATATATATATATATATATATATATGTGATCATATTATCAGTATTTTACATATGTAAATCATCTTATCTCAGATTTGTTTTTTCCTACCTCCATGATCTCCTCATTGAAGCCCTCTCGCAGATCCATATGCAGGGTCCACATGTGTTGGGCCAGGCGACGGATGATGGCCATAGCTGACTCAATCTGGGTGACAGGGAGGCGCCACACTCCAAGCCAAGCTCCCAACCAGGGGAGCCCAGGGAATCCTGACGCAGGACAGAGGGGGTGAGATTGTGTTTGTGTGTGGGGGTGGGGGGTGGGGGGGAGGCACCGGCGGTGGTGGTGGTGGTGGTGTGTGTGTGTGTGTTGGAGTGGGTAGGAGGGTGGGTGGGTGGGTGGGGGGGGGGGGGGGGCAGCAGCAGAGGTGGTAGTGGTGGTGGTGGTGTGTGTGTGGAGGGAATCTTGGCACAGGTCAGAGGGGGGCAGATTGTCTTTGTGGGTGTGGGTGTGGGTGGGTGGGTGGGGGGGGGGGGGGGGGGGGGGGGGGGGCAGTGTGTGTGTGGTGTGTGTGTATGTGTGCGTGTTGTGTAATGTTGTTTTGCATTGTGCGTGTGAGTGTTTTTGTGTGTGGTGTATTGTGTGGTGTTTGTGTTTGTGTTTTTGTTGGTGTTGGTTGGGGGGGGTTGTTTCGTTTTGTGGTGTTGTTTGTGTTGTCTGATGTTATGTTTCTGTTTTTATGTTGTGTTGTGTTTATGTTGTTTGTTTTGGTTGGGGCGGTGTTTTTGTGTGTTGTGGGTTGTGTGGGGGGGTGGGGGTGGGGGGTGGTGGGTTGGGGTGGGGGGGGGGGGGGTGGGGGGGTCGGGTCAAGACTCACATAGGGTCGATGTTATAGTCCAGGGGTAGCCAAATGGGATAAAGGGATTTTTACCGCCTAGAACAATAAAGATACAGTCCAAGCATGGTGCTCATGTTCTAGTCCCAGCATAGCCTTTCTTTTCAGCTATGAGCAACAGCTTCTAGGCAGCTCCTCTGGCTGGCTATTCTGCCAAAATTGCAAGCAAGAGCTTCTAGGCAGTTCCTCTGGCTAGCTATTCTGCCAAAATCGCAAGCAACCTAGTGCACCTGGAAGCTGGCGTAATCAGCTTTCTAGCAGTGCTAGAATTTGTGGCAATATACTTGTGGCCGGCTCAGGGAGCTGCCTAGAAGAGCGACATGAAGTACCTCCACCTCCCCCCCCCCCCCCCCCCCCCCCCCCCCCCCCCCCCCTCTCCCGCCCCCAACCCCAACCTCATCCCCCCACCCACACCCACACCCACACCCACCCACACACACACACAGCCCTGATAACCCCTACCTCATGCCCCACCACCACCACCACCACCCCACACACACAACCCCCCAGACGAAGTACCTGGCATGAACAAGTAGTGACCCCAGCCGTGGTGGACATAGATCTGCAGCAGTAAGAGGGGGATGAGGAGAATGAAGAGGTTGGGAAGGTTGGGAAGTTGGGGAGGTTGGGAATGGGGAGAATGAAGAGGTTGGGGAGGTTGGGGAGGTTGAGGAGGGGAAGTTGGAAGATTGGTTGGTTGGGGGGGGGGGGAGGGGGCAAGAATTGGGAAAGTTGGGGGCGTCAGGGAGGTTGGGAAGTTGGGTAGGGCTGGTGAGGTAGGAGGGTTGGGGAATTTGGGGAGGGGTGGTGTGGTGGGGGGGGTGGGGGGGGTGGGGGGCAAGGTTGGGAAGTTGGGGAGGGGTGTGGCGTGAGGGGGTGGGGGGGTGTGGGGGGGTGGGGGGGCAAGGTTGGGAAAGTTGGGGAGGGGTGGGGTGGGGGGGTGGGGGGCAAGGTTGGGGAAGTTGGGGAGGTTGAGGAGGATGAGGATATTGGGGAGGATGAGGGTGTTGGGGAGGATGGGGAGTTTGGGGATGATGGGGAGTTTGAGGATGTAAGGAGTTTGTGGAGGATAGGGAGATTCGGGAAGATGGGGAGTTTGGGGAAAATGGGGAGGATGGGGAAGTTGGGGAGGTTGAGGAGGAGGATGATATTGGGGAAGATAAGGGTGTTGGGGAGATTGGGGGGGTTGGGGAGTTTGGGGAGGGTGGGGAGGATGGGTAGTTTGGGGAGGATGGGTAGTTTGGGGAAGTTGGGGTGTTGGCAAGGTTGGGGAAGTTGGGGAGGTTGAGAAGGATGAGAAGGAAGAGGGTGTTAGGGAGGATGAGGAGTTTGGGGAGGATGGGGAGATTAGTGAAGTTTGGGAAGTTGGGGAGTTGGCAAGGTTGAGGAGGAGGAGGGTGTTGGGGAGGATGGAGAGTTTGGTGTGGGTTCTTTGAGTTTTAACGGGATTGAATATTATAGTATTACCGAAGCTTCACGACAGCTCAACGTTTCTCGTGGACAAATTCGACGTGTTTTAAGAATTCAACACCAGGAGGTTTAAATGTTAAGCGTTCATGGACTAAACAAGATTTTTGGCGCAGCCCCCCCCTCCTGGGGGGCGGGAGCCCCCAGATTCACCCCATTCTCCGTTTGTCCGACCGTCCGACCAACCGATGACCGAGACGAAGCCTGGCACGTCAGCCAACTGTCTCATTACTAACTGGCTTAAGTCAGCTCCATCGTTGCAGTCTGTTGTTCCGTTGCCAACACCCCCTGCCAATTTTCCGTGTCGCTTGCTCCGCTGCATAGGACTTGCCACATGGACTGCGACAAGACGCTTTACAATAGCTAAACACACTGTTACTTTCAGAGCTACACATAGCATCTTCCAGCCAGCTCCATGAGCCAGCCCCTGGGTCAAGCCCAAAGCTATCACCCGCATCTGAATGCTCATCCCATGTAAGCTTTCTGGTGGTATAAGGACGTTGTGGCGTTAAGGGGTGAGCACTACCATGGTGGTTAGTGGTGGGTGTGTGGGTGGGTGGTGGTGGGTGGTGGTGGTGGTTAGAGGTGGTTAGTGGTGGGTGCATGGGTGGGTGATGGTGGGTGGGTAATGGTGGGTTGATCTCTTGAAAGCTACCAGCTCCATGGGAAATGCTCATCAATGCATATTGCAAGACACACTTTGCTGAGGTGATGGCGAGTTCTGGATTGTGCTGGTGCTGGCAATGCATGGGAAGACTGCGGCTGGGTGTGTCCTGCACATCCCTCCTTGTCCCACCAGCTGTTGCTGGTCTGGGGCTGGGCTGGTCCTTTGTGCTGGTGCTCTGGACTTGTCTTGTGCCTGGCTATGCATGTGAAGACTGCGGCTAGGTGTGTCTTGCACTCACCTCCTTGTCCCACCCAGCTGGTGCTGGTACTGCTGCTGGTCCTTGTGCTGGTGCTTCTGGTACTTGTGCTGGTGCTGGCTAATGCATGTGAAGACTGCGGCTAGGTGTGTCTTGCACTCACCTCCTTGTCCCACCCAGCTGGTGCTGGTACTGCTGCTGGTCCTTGTGCTGGTGCTTCTGGTACTTGTGCTGGTGCTGGCTAATGCATGTGATGCCTGCGTCTAGGTGCGCGTCGCACTCTCCTCCTTGTCCCACCCAGCTGGTGCTGGTACTGCTGCTGGTCCTTGTGCTGGTGCTTCTGGTACTTGTGCTGGTGCTGGCTAATGCATGTGAAGACTGCGGGCTAGTTGTCTTGCACTCACCTCCTTGTCCCACCCAGCTGGTGCTGGTACTGCTGCTGGTCCTTGTGCTGGTGCTTCTGGTACTTGTGCTGGTGCTGGCTAATGCATGTGAAGCCTGGTCTAGTGCGCGTCTCACGCTCCTCTTGTCCCCACATCTGGTTGCTGGTACTGCTGCTGGCCCTTGTGCTGGTGCTTCTGGTACTTGTGCTGGTGCTGGCTAATGCATGTGAAGACTGCGGCTAGGTGTGTCTTGCACTCTCCTCCTTGTCCCACCCAGCTGGTGCTGGTACTGCTGCTGGTCCTTGTGCTGGTGCTTCTGGTACTTGTGCTGGTGCTGGGCTTAATGCTGCGAAGACTGCGCTATGTGTGTATTGCCACTCACCACCTCCTTGTCCCCATCCCCCCAGCTGTGGCTGGACTGCTGCTGGTCCTTAGTGCTGGTTCTTTCTGGTACTTGTGGCTGGTGCTGGCTAATGCATTGTGAAGACGCGGCTAGGTTTGGTCTTGCAACTCACTCAACCCTCCTTGTCCCACCCAGTTTGTGCGGTACTAGCTGCTGGTCCCTTTTTCTGGTGCTTCTGGTACTTGTGCTGGTGCTGGCTAATGCATGTGAAGACTGCGGCTAGGTGTGTCTTGCACTCACCTCCTTGTCCCACCCAGCTGTTGCTGGTACTGCTGCTGGTCCTTGTGCTGGTGCTTCTGGTACTTGGTTGCTTGTGCTGGCTGAATACATGTGGCGAGCCTGGCTAATGCATGTGAAGACTCTGCGCGAGGTGTGTCTTGCACTCTCCTCCTTGTCCCACCCAGCTGGTGCTGGTACTGCTGCTGGTCCTTGTGCTGGTGCTTCTGGTACTTGTGCTGGTGCTGGCTAATGCATGTGAAGACTGCGGCTAGGTGTGTCTTGCACTCACCTCCTTGTCCCACCCAGCTGGTGCTGGTACTGCTGCTGGTCCTTGTGCTGGTGCTTCTGGTACTTGTGCTGGTGCTGGCTAATGCATGTGAAGACTGCGGCTAGGTGTGTCTTGCACTCACCTCTTGTCCCACCCAGCTGGTGCTGGTACTGCTACTGGTCCTTGTGCTGGTGCTTCTGGTACTTGTGCTGGTGCTGGCTAATGCATGTGAAGACTGCGGCTAGGTGTGTCTTGCACTCTCCTCCTTGTCCCACCCAGCTGTTGCTGGTACTGCTGCTGGTCCTTGTGCTGGTGCTTCTGGTACTAACTTGTGCCTGGTGCTGCTATGCATGTGAAAGAATGCGGCTAGGTGTGGTGTCTTTCACTCACCGCCTTGTCTACAACCAGCTGGTCGGTACTAGCTGCTGGTCCTTGTGATGGTTGCTTCTGTACTTGCTGGTGCTGGCCTAATGCATGTAAGACTGCGGCTAGGTTTGGCTTGCACTCACCTCCTTGTCCCACCCACTGGTGCTGGTACCTGCTGAGCTGTGGTCCTTGTGATGGTGTGCTTCTGTACTTGTGCTGGGTGCTGGCTAATGCATGTGAAGACTGCGGCTAGGTGTGTCTTGCACTCTCCTCCTTGTCCCACCCAGCTGGTGCTGGTACTGCTGCTGGTCCTTGTGCTGGTGCTTCTGGTACTTGTGCTGGTGCTGGCTAATGCATGTGAAGACTGCGGCTAGGTGTGTCTTGCACTCTCCTCCTTGTCCACCCAGCTGGTGCTGGTACTGCTGCTGGGTCCTTGTGCTGGTGCTTCTGGTACTTGTGCTGGTGCTGGCTAATGCATGTGAAGACTGCGGCTAGGTGTGTCTTGCACTCACCTCTTGTCTCACCCAGCTGGTGCTGGTACTGCTGCTGGTCCTTGTGCTGGTGCTTCTGGTAACTTGTGCTGGTGCTGGCTAATGCATGTGAAGACTGCGGCTAGGTGTGTCTTGCACTCACCTCCTTGTCCCACCCAGCTGGTGCTGGTACTGCTGCTGGTCCTTGTGCTGGTGCTTCTGGTACTTGTGCTGGTGCTGGCTAATGCATGTGAAGACTGCGTCTAGGTGCGCGTCGCACTCTCCTCCTTGTCCCACCCAGCTGGTGCTGGTACTGCTGCTGGCCCTTGTGCT
The DNA here is from genome assembly GCA_013435795.1 of Chlamydomonas sp. ICE-L. Classification (NCBI taxonomy): domain Eukaryota; kingdom Viridiplantae; phylum Chlorophyta; class Chlorophyceae; order Chlamydomonadales; family Chlamydomonadaceae; genus Chlamydomonas; species Chlamydomonas sp. ICE-L. The sequence goes on along the minus strand of JACBWV010000610.1, from coordinate 157,878,434 downwards.
GGTGCTTCTGGTACTTGTGGCTGGTGCTGGCTAATGCATGTGAAGACTGCGGCTAGGTGTGTCTTGCACTCTCCTCCTTGTCCCACCCAGCTGGTGCTGGTACTGCTGCTGGTCCTTGTGCTGGTGCTTCTGGTACTTGTGCTGGTGCTGGCTAATGCATGTGAAGACTGCGGCTAGGTGTGTCTTGCACTCACCTCTTTGTCCCACCCAGCTGGTGCTGGGTACTGCTGTGGTCCTTGTGCTGGTGCTTCTGTACTTGTGCTGGTGCTGGCTAATGCATGTGAAGACTGCGGCTATGGGTGTCTGCACTCACCTCCTTGTCCCACCCAGCTGGTGCTGGTACTGCTGCTGGTCCTTGTGCTGGTGCTTCTGGTACTTGTGCTGGTGCTGGCTAATACATGTGGCGACTGCGGCTAGGTGTGTTCTTGCACTCACTCCTTGTCCCACCCAGCTGGTGGGTACTGCTGCTGGCCCTTGTGCTGGTGCTTCTGCGTACTTGTGCTGGTGCTGGCTAATGCATGTGAAGACTGCGGCTAGGTGTGTCTTGCACTCTCCTCCTTGTCCCACCCAGCTGGTGCTGGTACTGCTGCTTGTGCCCTTTGCTGGGCTTCTGGTACTTGTGCTGGTGTGGATAATGGCATGTGAAGACTGCGGATAGGTGTGTCTTGCCACTCACTCCTTATCCCACACAGCTGGTGCGGTTACTGCTGTGAGTCTTGTGCTGTGCTTCTGGTACTTGTGATGTGTGGCTAATGAATGTGAAGATGCGGCTAGGTGGTCTGAACTAACTCTTGTCCACCCAGCTGTGCTGGTACTGCGCTGGTCCTGGCTGGTGATTCTGGTAATTGTGCTGGTGCTGGCTAAGCATGTGAGAATGCGGCTAGGTGTGTCTGCACTCTCCTGCCTGCCCACCCAGCTGTTGCTGGGAATGCTGCGGTCTTGGATGTGGCTTCTGGTACTGTGCTGGGATGGTGTGGCTAATGAGTGAAGACTGCGGGAGGTGTGTCTTGCACTAACCTCCTTGTCTCACCAAGCGGGGCTGGTACTGCTGTGGCCTTGTTGATGGTGTTCGGTACGTGCTGGTGCTGGATAATGAATTGTGAAGACTGCGATAGGTGTGTTTGCACTCACCTCTTGTCCACCAAGATGGTGCTGTACTGCTGCTGGGTCATTGTGCTGGTGCTTCATGGTACCTTTGTGCTTGGTGATGGCAATGCAGTGATGCCTGCGTCTAGGTGCGCGTCGCACTCTCCTCCTTGTCCCACCCAGCTGGTGCTGGTACTGCTGCTGGTCCTTGTGCTGGTGCTTCTGGTACTTGTGCTGGTGCTGGCTAATGCATGTGAAGACTGCGGCTAGGTGTGTCTTGCACTACATCCTTGCCCACCCAGCTGCGTGATGGTCGGGCTGGTCATTGTGCTGGTGCTCTGGTACTTGGGATGTGCTGGCTAATGCATGCGAAGACTGCGGCTAGGTGTGTCTTGCACTCACCTCTTTGTCCCACCCAGCTGGTGCTGGTACTGCTGCTGGTCCTTGTGCTGGTGCTTCTGGTACTTGTGCTGGTGCTGGCTAATGCATGTGAAGACTGCGGCTAGGTGTGTCTTGCACTCACCTCCTTGTCCCACCCAGCTGATGCTGGTAGTGGAGCTGGTGACATTGTCTTGGTACCCTACCAGACTTCAAATGAGCATGGGGCTTGACGGACTCACCTCCATTTTTGTTGACAGCTTCGACTTCAGTCCCCCCCTCTCCCCCCCCCCCCCCCACACACACACACACACTTATTGACTCACCTCCCTATTTCTTGCCAGCTTCACGTTAACTTCACAAATGCTTATGCAAGTGAAGACTGCGGATAGGTGCGTCCTGCCCTCCCTGTCGTTCTCTGTGTTCCGCCCAGCTGGTGCTGGTGGACTCTCCTCCCTATTTGTTGACAGCTGCACGTTAAGTCCCCCCCCCCCCCCCCACACACACACACACACACAAACACGCACACACTTATTGACTCACCATCCTATTTGTAGACAGCTGCACGTTAAGCACCCTCCCCCCCCACACCCACCACCACCACCACCACACACCCCCACACACACACACCCACACACAAACACACACACACTTATTGACTCACCTCCCTATGTGTTGCCAGCTTCTCGATAACTTCACACTTGCTAATGAACGTGAAGACTGCAGCTAAGTGCGTCTCACACTCTCCTCCTTGTGGCACCCAGCTGGCGCTTGTGCTGGAGCTGGTTACAGTGTCTCGGTACCCTACCAGACTTCAAATGTGCACGCAGCTTGATGGATTCATCTCCATTTTTGTTGACAGCTGCATGTTAACTTCACACTTGCTAATGCAAGTGAAGACTGCAGCTAGGTGTGTCTAGTCCCCTCCCCCCCCCCCCCCCCCCCCCCCCCCCCCCCTCCCCCCTCCCCTCTTACACACACACACACACACAAAGACTCATTGACTCACCTCCCTATTTGTTGACAGCTGCACATTAACTTCACACTTGCTAATGCAAGTGAAGACTGCGGCTAGGTGCGTCTAGTCCCCTCCCCCCCCCCCCCCCCCCCCCCCCCCCCCCTTACACACACACACACACACAAAGATTCATTGACTCGCCTCCCTATTTGTTGACAGCTGCACGTTAACTTCACACTGCTAATGCAAGTGAAGACTGCGGCTAGGTGCGTCTAGTCCCCTCCCCCCCCCCCCCCCCCCCCCCCCCCCCCCCCCCCCCCCCCCCCCCCCCCCTTACACACACACACACACACAAAGATTCATTGACTCACCTCCCTATTTGCTGACAGCTGCACGTTAACTTCACACTTGCTAATGCAAGTGAAGACTGCAGCTAGGTGCGTCTCACACTCCCTCTCATTCTCCTTCTTATCCCGACCAGCCCACAGCCCCTGCTGCGCAATCTCTCGAGTCGGCAGCGGTACATATCCATCATGGGGCGCTGCTGTTTCTTTGATTCTGACAGGTTGGCATGGGGGTTGAGTTTGGTTGGGTTGGTTTTAAAGTTGGGTTGGGTTGGGTTGGGTTGGGTTGGGTTGGGTTGGGTCGGGTCGGGTCGGGTCGGGTTGGGTCGGGTCGGGTTGGGTTGGGTTGGGTTGGGTTGGGTTGGGTTGGGTTGGGTTGGGTTGGGATGGGTTGGGTTGGGATGGGTTGGGTTGGGTTGGGTTGTTTTTAAAGTTGGTTTGAATTGGTTGGGTTGGTTTTCAAGTTGGGTTGAGTTGGGTTGGTTTTAGAGTTGGATTGAGACACAGAGGGCTACGGCCCCTTTGACTGACAGGTCATTGTAGAGGTAGGGTTTTTAGTTGGCAGCGGTATGGAGCTATCATGGGGCGCAGCTGTCTCTTTGATTCTGGCAGGTTGGCGAGGGGGTGGTAGGAGGAGGCTAGTCAGTTGGCGTGGGGGTGGTAGGAGGAGGCTAGTCAGTTGGCGCGGGGGGTGGTAGGAGGAGGCTAGTCAGTTGGCGTGGGGTTGGTAGGAGGAGGCTAGTCAGTTGGCGTGGGGTTGGTAGGAGGAGGCTAGTCAGTTGGCGTGGGGTTGGTAGGAGGAGGCTAGTCAGTTGGCGTGGGGGTGGTAGGAAGAGGCTAGTCAGTTGGCGTGGGGTTGGTAGGAGGAGGCTAGTCAGTTGGCGTGGGGGTGGTAGGAGGAGGCTAGTCAGTTGGCGTGGGGGTGGTAGGAGGAGGCTAGTCAGTTGGCGTGGGGGTGGTAGGAGGAGGCTAGTCAGTTGGCGTGGGGGTGGTAGGAGGAGGCTAGTCAGTTCGGGTTCAGGTTGGGATTAATTCGAGTCTATGTCGGGTTTAGTCGGCAGAGGCATGTAGTCATCATGGGGCACTGCTGTTTTTTGATTCTGACAGGCTGGCGTGGGGGGGGTAGGAGGGGGCTGGTCAGGTTGGGTGTATGTTGAGCTTAGGTCGAGTCTAGATCGGGTTTAGTCGGCAGAGGCATGTAGTCATAATGGGGCACTGCTGTTTCTTTGATTCTGACAGGCTGGCGTGGGGGGGGGGGTAGGAGGGGGCTGGTCAGGTTGGGTGTATGTTGGATTTATGACGGGTTCATGTCTGGTTTAAGTTGAGTTTAGTCAGCAGCAGTACGTGGCCATCATGGGGCGCTTCTGTCTCATTGATTCTGACAGGTTGGAGTGGGGTTGGTGGGAGGGGGCTGGTCAGGTCGGGTTTAGGTCGGGTTTATACCATCAGCCAGCAATTTGGCTGCTCGCCATCTTCGGCAGTACAACAAAATTGTTTCCAGGAAAATGTAAGCGCGAACAAATCACTTTATTTCACTCACAGAGCATAGCGCTTTGAATTGATCTTGGTGGCAGGGCAGCCTAGGAGAGTTGGTTGTAGGGACTCTAGCACAACGTGTTTGTCAGGTTCAGTCCTGTCCCGCACGTGCTCAGGGACAACCCAAACAAACATATTGTAAAATGAATGCCAACTAAGCTGCCCCGGAACTGTAGCAAAACATTAAAGTGACAAGTTGCAGGCAAGATCAGGCAGTGCAACAAGCAGAATACACAACGCACATATAAATTCAACTGATAAGTTGCAGGCAAGATCAGCAACACATACATGCAAACCATGAACCTCACAGCGCATAGCGATTAGATTTAGTCTTGGTGGCAGGCCACCCTAGAAGAGTTGGTGTTGTGGACTCCATCACAGCATGTTTATCAGGTTCAGTCCTGTCCCGCACGGGCTCAGGGACAACCCAAACACACATATTATAAACGGAATAAACGGATAAATGGAGGTGCTCGTATCAATGAGGCCTGGTTGTGTTGTCTGCATGTGTAGGGTATCAGGCAAGATCAGCAATACATACATACAAAGCATGCAACTCACAGAGCATAGCGCTTAGATTTGAGCTTGGTCAGATTTGACGTTTGTGCGCTTTAAGCGCTGACCAATTTGGCAAGAAGTAGTACCCTGTTGTGGACGCAACCGGCGCATGTGGTTCAGGTCCATTCTAATCCCTCACGTGCTCAGGGACAACCCAAACACACATATTATAAACGGAATGCAAACAAAGCTACCCCTGGACTGTAGCAATATATACATGCAATCCAAGCAACTCACAGAGCATAGCACTTGGATATGATCTTGGTCAAATCGAATCTTAGTCCCAGCAATTTGGCTGCTCGCCGTCTCTGGCAGTAAAACAAAATTATTACCAGGAAAATGTAAACGCAAACAAATAACGTTTTCACTCACAGGTTATAGCGCTTGGACTTGATCTTGATGGCAGCGCAGCCTAGACGAGTTGCTGTTGTGGAATCAACCGGCGCAGCTTGCTCAGGTACATTCCGGTTTCTCACATGCTCAGGGACAACCCAAACGCAAGCGTTCAGCTTCAAAAGCTCTTTCATTGCCCTCCTCACGCATCGCATAGAGTCCACCGTCGCGCTCCTAGGCAGTACAACAACAGACAGGATCTGCATCAGCAGTACACCAACCTGGCAGGAGGTAGGTAGGAGGTAGAGGGTGAGTGTGTGGTGTGCTTGGTCCAAATCCCGAGGCAGCTTCTCCACTATTCCAGTTCCAATATAGATCCAATTTAGACCACTTTTAGTTTTATGTGATGTATCGCAAATTGAGTGACTTGGTGCGACCCCAGTGTGACGCGCTGCTCCCAAAACCATGTGGAGCGCGGAGCCCGGGGCGTTCAGAGGGGCGTTTCTGACTAGTTTAGCCAGACCGCAGATCAATCATCATCATCATCATCATCATCATCATCATCATCATCATCCTCCTCATCCTCATCCTCCTCATCCTCATCCTCATCATCATAATAATATTAATAATAATAATACCGTACTGACAGCAAAATTTAACGCTTTAATTTCACGGGAGCAGCCGTGAAATCGAGGCGTATACTATACGCGACGAAGAAAACGTGAAATCAAGTTTCAGGGCAATATTAGGGTTCGGGCCCCTAGGCTCCACATATGGCTTACTACCCCTGCCGCCTGCCGTCTGACGGCTCAACTAAAAGCAGAAACTCTCGACGATTTCGCTTTCCCCAGATTGCATGGCGCAGCCCCTCGATAGATCCCCTGAGGTACGTCTGCGCCCTCTGGAGCTCCAAATCACAATAAGCAAAGTACCCTCTGGGGCTTCTTAAAACGGCCAGAACTGGCTGGGCAGATCACCGTTTCCAACAACTAGCTCAACCGAGTTACAGCCAAAGCTTGAGAGGCTGTCGCTCGCAACCCATCGACCACCTCAGTGAACACGAGCAGCAACTTTTTCACCAAGAGGGCCTGAGAGGGCTGTGAATTTCCTGCAAATCGCTAGGGTACCTTGTGGATGGGTCCGAGTTAGAAACCAGACCTCACACGAAAACGTATGTGAAGTGGGAGCCCTTCCACAAGCTGCTGGCCATTGGAAGGCACACATCTCTGAACTCGAGGTGGTTGATCAAGCCTTCCAAATCAGTGTAACATGTACAAGTTGAAACATTGAAATTTATTTTATTACAATTTGAACCGTGAAATGTTTAACGTCAAAGTACATCCCTCTGAAAAACAAAACGTGAAATTAAAAGTGAACATATAATCAACCCCCTCAAAATGACCGTGAAATCTTTCGAAGCGTTAAATTTTGCTGTCAGTATGGTAATCATCATAATCATAATAATCATAATAATCATCATCATCATAATCATAATCATAATAATAATAATAATAATAATAATATCAGTGATACTAATATTAATACTACAACTAATACTAATATTAATACTAAGAAACAAAACTGACTCACCAGAATTGTGCCAACCTTAAGTATAGCAGCGTTCAGGGGATCTGAAGAGAAAGAGAGAGTTTTTGGCTGAGAGACAGGAAGGACAGGGGAAAGCTAGGTCAATCGCATTCCTTTTGACATGAAGGACAGGGGACAGCTAGGTTAATCAGTTTCCCTTTCTAATGTAACGTAACGTAACGTGATGTAACGTGACGTGACGTGACTTGACTTGACTTGGTGTCATGGTGTGGTGTGGTGTGGTGTGGTGTGGTGTGGTGTGGTGTGGTGTGGTGCAGTGCGTAGTGTGTATGTAGTGTGTAGTGTGTAGTGTGTAGTGTGTAGTATGTAGTGTGTAGTGTGTAGTGTGTAGTGTGTAGTGTGCAATGTAATGTGATGTAATGTAATGTAATGCAATGTAATGCAATGCAATGCAATGCAATGCAATACAATGCAATACAATGTAATGTAATGTAATGTAATGTAATGTAATGTAATGTAATGTATTGTAATGTAATGTAATGTAACGTAACGTAACGTAACGTAACGTAACGCAACGTAACGTAACGTAACGTGATGTAATGTAATGTAATGTAATGTAATGTAATGTATTGTAATGTAATGCCATGTAACGTAATGTAACGTAACGTCATGCAATGTAACTTACTTCCAGGGTCGTTGGCTCCGTTCACCACGAGGAAGAAGGAGATGCAAAAGATTCTAGAGGGCGTGTCGACATCAAAAACATGCGCAACGTAACAGCTGAGGGAACCGATGAGTGATATCATCGCGACCTGTATGACAGACATATGTGTATGTTACAGTGCAAGGAGATATGTGTTAATGTGTGTGTATGTTACAGTGCAAGGAGATATGTGTTAATGTGTGTGTATGTTACAGTGCAAGGAGATATGTGTTAATGTGTGTGTATGTTACAGTGCAAGGAGATATGTGTTAATGTGTGTGTATGTTACAGTGCAAGGAGATATGTGTTAATGTGTGTGTATGTTACAGTGCAAGGAGATATGTGTTAATGTGTGTGTATGTTACAGTGCAAGGAGATATGTGTTAATGTGTGTGTATGTTACAGTGCAAGGAGATATGTGTTAATGTGTGTGTATGTTACAGTGCAAGGAGATATGTGTTAATGTGTGTGTATGTTACAGTTGCGTATGTATGTGTATATTACAGTGCAGGGTGATAGGCGTTCATGTGTGTGTATGTTAAAGTTGTGTATGCATGTAATTGCTACATTGCAAGGTGATAAGCAATAATGTGTGTGTGTGTTCCAGTTGCGTGTATATATATGTTACATTTGCGTATATATATATATATATATATATATATGTTACAGACTTACAGTGCAAGGTGATATGTGTTCATGTGTGTATGTTTCAGTGATAATCGTGCTGCCCTCTCTAACTAAGTGTATATTGCAGTACAGGGGTAGCCAGTTAGGCTAACTATAAGTGTATATTGCAGTACAGGGGTAGCCAGGTAGGCTAACTATAAGTGTATATTGCAGTACAGGGGTAGCCAGGTAGGCTAACTATAAGTGTTTGGACTTCAGCTGATGCACATGGACCCCCCTTTCACTGTGCAACCCACCCCTCAGGCTCTAGCTCAAGAAGAGCAGCAGGCTCAAGAAGGAGGAGACAAGGCAGATTTTACTGTGTAACACTGCCCGGATGTCCAGATATGAGGCCACAAAGTGGGGTGGGGTGGGGTGGGAGGATGGGTGGGTGGGTGGGTATTGAGATGAAAACAACAACTTCCAAGAATGCAGTCTGATTACTATAGCCTTGCCCCCACCATCACCACCACCACCACCACCACCCTCCTCGCTTGAACTTGCGCATGGGTGTCTCAGTCCAGGGTTACGCAAATGGGCTGAAAGAACTCGCCCAACCTAGCTAGTTTATGTTTGCCGCATCCCTATAATTTAGTGCGTGCATGCTTGTTACATCCCCCAAAGTGCAGTACACACCCCAGTGTGCAGTACATCCTCCAGAGTTGAGTGCACCCCCCAGAGTGCAGTACACCGCCCACAAATCAGTACACCCCCCTGAATACAGTACATCCCCCAGAGTGCAGTACATCCCCCACAGTGCAGGACATCCCCCACAGTGCAGTACATCCCCCACAGTGCAGTGTATCCCCCAGCGTGCAGTACGTCCCCCAGGAGCAGCACAACCTAAAAGCATCACCTGGTACACGCTAAAAACACCTGGCTCACCTAGTACACGTTAAAAACAAAACTAGCTCATGAAGGGTGCCCCCACACAAAAAGCCTGGTACACATTAAACCTGCGTCACCTTGTACACGCTAAAGAACCCCTGGCTCAAATGGTACAGGTCAAACTTGCATCACCTAGTACACATTAGAAAATCACCGGGAACAGACCTGGTACATGTTAAACCTGCATCACCTGGTACATGTTAAACCTGCATCACCTGGTACATGTTAAACCTGCATCACCTGGTACATGTTAAACTGCATCACCTGCTACATGTTAAAGAAAACCTAGCTCATGAAGGGTGCCCCCACACAAAGAGCCTGGTACGCGTTAAACAACACCTGGCTCACCTAGTACACGTTAAACCTGCATCACCTGGTACACGTTAAAAAACCACCTGGTTCACGTAAAAAACAAAAACTGGTACACATGAAACACTGCCTGACTCATGAAGGGAGCCCACACGCAAAGCACTACGTAGCCCAACATGCCGCCTCGTACACGTTAAAAAATCACCTGGTACATGTTGAAAAAAGCATCACCTGGTACACGTTAAACACCGCCTGACTCATGAATGGCGCCCCCACGCAAAGCACTACGTAGCCCAACATGCCGCCTGATATGGTTCCCAGAGTCTGCTCTGCTGCTGTTTGAGCAATCATGCCAATCAGGGAGTCGTTCACAAGAACTGAGGTGGGAGATAGGGTTTAGGGTAGTTGGGTAGTTGGGTAGGTGGGTAGGCAAGGAGGTGGGGAGGTGGGGGGGGTGGGAAGGGGGAGGTGAAGAGGTGGGGAGGTAGGAGGTAGGAGGTGGGTGGGTGGGTGGGTGGGTGGGTGGGGGGGGGGGGGGGGGGGGAGGGAGGTTAGAGGTGGGGAGGTGGATAGGTAGGTAGGTGGGAGGTGGGGGGTGAGAGGTGCGGGGTGGAAGGTGGGAGGTGGAAACCGTTTAATTTGGCTGTTTGTTTTAGTTAAATAGTTTTTATATAGTTTAAGTTAAATAGTTGTTTTATGTTATATTATTTATTTGTTTTATAAATATTATTTTTGGCTGTTTGTTTTAGTTAAATAGTTTGTATATAGTTTTAGTTAAATAGTTTTTTATGTTACATTATTTATTAGTTTTATAAATCATATTTTTGGCTGCTTGTTTTAGTAGCAGCTTATAGGCAGCTCCCTAAGCTAGCCACTGGGCTAAGCCCAAAGGTTTCCGCAGTGCTGGGATGCTGATTATGTCAGCTTCTAGGTGCATTGGCTTGCTTTGAGTTTGGCTGGGTAGCCAGCCAGGGTAGCTGCCTAGGAGCTGCTACACTTAGCTTTGGTGTTGAAAAAAGCTCTGCTGGTAGGTTCAGCTGTTTTGCCAGGTCTGTCAAGGCACTGTTTGAACTCCATGTGTGTGTATGTATGTATGTATGTATGTATGTATGTATGTATGTATGTATGTATGTATGTATGTATGTATGTATGTATGTATGTATGTATGCATTTATGTATGTATGTATGTATGTATGTATGTATGTATGTATGTATGTATGTATGTATGTATGTATGTTGTGGCTTTTCAAGCGAGGCCCATGTGGTTCTGGATCCTGGAAACCTCCGTTGGTTGTATGCCTTGCCTTGCATATGGTACTTACTTTCAACCTGGAGACTCATGGTGAAGTGTTGATTAGACTATCGTCTGCTGTGGGAGCCGGCACGCCATGGGCAGTAGGCGTCTAGGCCAGGTCTAATCAACGGAAGCACTCCAGGATTCACTCATTTTTGTTAGGCACACGTTGCACTGCTCAACATGTATTGTTCTGCTTATTCAAATGCATATTTGTTACAGCCTAGGGGTAGGCCAAGTAGGCCAAATAGGCCAAATAGGCAGAAGGCTAAATGTATTCACCTCGTGTTCAGCTGTTGGTCGAGTTTGGCCTTTTCCGCCTCCTATTGGTGTTTATTCTTGCTTTTTTGTGTGTGCTGTATTGTATTGTGTTGTATTGTGTTTTGTTTTGTTGTGTTGTGCTGTGCTGTGTGTTGCTGTGCTGTGCTGTGCAGTGCTGTGTTGTATTGCATTTTGTTCTGTTGTGTTCTCTTGCGCTGTTTTTGTGTGTGTTGTGTTGTATAGCATTGCATTATGTTGTGTTCTCTTGCATTGTGTAGTGTAGTGTAGTGTAGTGTAGTGTTGTGTTGTGTTGTGTTGTGCTGTGTTGTGCTGTGTTGTGCTGTGCTGTGCTGTGCTGTGTTGTGTTGTGTTGTGTTGTGTTGTGTTGTGTTGTATTGTGTTGTGTTGTGTATTGCTGCGTTGTGTAGTGCTGTGTAGTGGTGTGCTGTGCAGTGCTGTTTTGCGCTGTGCTGTTTCTGTGCTGTGCTGTGCTGTGCTGTGCTGTGTCGCGTTGTGCTGTGCTGTGCTGTGCTGTGCTGTGCTGTGCTGTGCTGTGTTGTGTTGTGTTGTGTTGTGTTGTGTTGCGTTTTATTGCGTTGCGTTGCGTTGCGTTGTGTTGTGTTGTGTTGTGTTGTGCTGTGCTGTGCTGCATTGTGTTGTGTTGTGTTGTGTTGTGTTCTGTTTTATTCTCTAGCGTTTCTTTGTGTTGTGTTCAGTTATGTTGTGCTCGGTTGTGCTGTGCTGTGCTGTGCTGTGTATGCTATGGTAGGAAAATATAGGGGGTACTCACTTGCAGTGGCCTCTGCCCATCCAGCCAGGCGCATGAACTCAGAAGCATACTCGGGGGGTATGGCTGCATAAAAGGAAATAGAATAGCAGGTAGTCAGAAAGAGAGAAAGAGAGAGAGAGAGAGAGAGAGAGAGAGAGAGAGGGGGGGGGGGGGGGGGGCGTATAATCCCCTTCCATGGTGTGGCAAGGTTTTTCTTGTCGGCTTTTCATCGCAGCTTCTAGGCAGCTCCCTGAGCCGGCCATTGGGCTGCACTGAACTATTTCAGCACTTCTGGACAACTGACTATGACAGCATCAATGTGCTCAACTGACTATGACAGCATCAGTGTGCTCAACTGACTATGACAGCATCAATGTGCTCAACTGACTATGACAGCATCAATGTGCTCAAGGTTGTGCCAGGTTTGGCCGAATAGCCAGTCAGAGGAGCTGCCTAGAAGCAGTGTGCGTGCTTATGTACCATGTGTGTGTCTGCACATGTGATCAGCTGAGCTCGCCTACAAGCATAACTGTAGTTTGGTTGGTGCCTAGGCTCTGACTGAGCATGTGTGTGTTCGTGAGTGTGTGTGTACGTGAGGTGGTGGTGGTGGCTGGTGGGTGCACGTGCAGCTGCATGTGCTTCAATTGGTGTTGATTTCCTTACTACAAAGGGGTTGGGTAGAAATATGTGTGGGGGGGTGGGGGGGTGGGTGGGTGTGTGGGTGGGTGGGGTGGGTGGGTGGGTGGGGTGTGTGTGTGTGGGGGGGGGGGGGGGGGTCTGTGCGGGTGGGGGGGGGGGGGCATGCAGCTGCATGTGCTTAAATTGGTGTTGATCTACTGGTTACAAAGGGATTGAATGGACTAGGGCTCACCTGCTGGGATGAGTTGATTGAGCCCCCCATGGGCTATGGTGCCCAAAATACACAACGCGATCCCTGAGCGAAACGCCCTCCGGACCCAGTCCGGGACCTTAATGAGTCGGAGGCGGAAGAGAAGCATGGAGTCAAGAGCAGCAAGTGCTCGATATCAATATTCGCTGTTAGCGATGAGCTCTGTTCAGTCCAACGCTCTGTCTCGTTGTGTTGTTGGGGGAACGGTCCGTCGAGACCGCGGGGCACCTGCTGAGCTGGCTGTGACTGGCTGGGATCCTGGCCAAGGGCGACGCGAGAAAGGGCAGAGAAAGCAGGCGGCTGTGGCTGTGGCTGTGGCTGTGGCTAGGCCAATTTATGGGGTTAGATATTATTATGTATCTATCTATTTGATCCTCAAATATCTCTCATGTGGTTTATGGAACGCGTTCCGGAACGCGCGAGTTTCTGAAACGCATGGAATCGGGCGGGAATCGGGGTGAAATCTGTGGTGGGTGGCGTCGGGTGGCGTTTGGTGTTGCTGGTGTTGCTGGTCGGTGGTTGCTGGCGGTGGGTTGCTGGTGGGGCCAATGCCTGGGCCCAATGTAGCCACGCCGATCGGCGTCCGCTTATTGCGTCCTTGTGGTCTTGTATCCAGGGCGGTCCAGGGTTGTATCGACTCGCGGTTGGCCAGGCGATGAGCAACGCAAGAAATGTAGGATGGAAGAAGGAGCTACGGAGGATGAAATAAGTGTGCGAGACTGCGAAGACTTCAACGTGATGAAAGGCAGTCGGCACGGGGTGGCCGCGGGAGATTAGCTGTGTATGGGTTTTCTTGGGTTTTTTTTTATTATCCTGAATGATTCCTCAGTTGCGACAATATGCAGGTCTACAGTCGAGCCTCCAGTTGCAAGTATTCTGGAAAGCCATCGACCCGTACGTACTCAGAAGTAAAAGAAAATGCTCTGCGACAATTGTATCGATGTTTCAAAGGAAGGGCATAGAAAAGAAATACGGCAGGGCCAACGATGCTAGTTTAGCTATGCTAATCTAAAATAACACGAGCTGGACAAATTGCTAAAGAGATGCGATGCCACGAGATATGGTAAGGCCCATGCTATGGGTAGTATGAGCCAAGCAACATGTTTTTTGTGTGAAAGAAGGTGGAGCACTAGAACCCCTAGAAGTAGTAACCTGCCTAACCGCCCAACCAAGGCCCTCGGGGGTCGCTACTGTTTTATCTATGTTTCCTGATTGCCACCTTCAATTGGTGGGCAGTTGGGCACTTGCTTGTATACATCACAGCTCCCGCTTCTGGGGGGCGGTAGCCCCCAGTGTTACCCCGTTGTCGGTCCGACGGATCGACCAAAAAATTAAAGCCTTACACATCAGCCAACGGACTCGTAACTAACTCGCTTCTGTTCCCAACACATGAACACACTCCGCCAATTTTCCGCATCGCTTGCGACGCTGCATAGAACTTGTTTATTTTTGTATTGCAAGGATTGAAATTCCAAGAGCACATTAACCGCTTTTTGCCCCATAACTGCTGATTGCCCAGTCCCGTTACGAAGGAGAGGGGAAGAGGGGATATTGTTACATACTCAGCACAAATCAATTCCGAGACTGAACAGCGCCGGGGCAGCAGGGCAGTTTTATAACAGTGGGGGTTTATAACACTTATATCAATGTCCGGAAACGAGATACCGTTTCGACGAATGGCTCAATGGTAGAGCCCGTTAAAAACAAGAAGGTGCGGAGTTTGAATCCCTACGGGTTCGCTCTAGTGTTCGCAGTCGCTGTCTACCGCCATAGCATGGTAGCTTTGTCCAGATAAATTAGCAGCCCGTTATCTACCGCTTTAAGATGTGGATCCCTTAATACCACGCCTAACCAGGCTGTATCATTACTTTTTTGTGTAAACGAGAGCCAACTGAAGGGACTCATGTGGAAGTGGAAGTGGACCAGTGGCACCAACGAAACATTCGGGGGATAAAACAAAACGGGAAAAAACATTTACACTTAGGCGTGCGATAAATCGTGCTTTAAAAAAACACTGCACGGGGGGATTGAGGCAGGATTGTAGGGCGGCTGGAATGGAGTCTGTGGTACGAAGAATGAAGGACGTTTGCAATGCACAGGCGGATGTACAAGTATGTATGTTTTAGTCCAGGGACCAAGCGATAGCCAAGGTAGGCCATACCCCCACCAAAATCGGACCACAAGCAAAATCGAAAGCAAAATCTGGTCAACGAGACAAATTGTGATTCGATGGTGCTTTCGATTGATTACAACCTAGATAAAAGGTCAAAAGCTTTTTGTTTTCAAGTCTGAAAGTTGTAACGTTTTTGTACTGAAGACAATTATTATACAGCCCCCAAAGCGCAGCTGGTTTAACAAAACTGCACGCTGTCAATAAAGCGTTTCGCTCACCAGTTTTTATTTCAATTGGCGCGTTTTTTTTGCAGGAGCTGCAGGGAGCAGGGAGAGTGGATAACGTCGTTCTGACCTAGAAACTGTGCCAGTCAAGGGGTAAGACAAATAGGCTAAAAAGACTTTTTCAACCGCGACAAGAAGGGCTAAAAAGAAAAAGCATTGAAAAAGCTTTGCTTAGTAGGCAGTTGCTTGAAAGCACACTCCTATTGATCATGTGCAAGCCCAATAGGCTAAAGATACTTCCACGACAGCGACAGAAAGTTCGATGACTTTGTATTTATTGACAATTAATGTAACACTTTCCTTCTCATTTTCAGTTATTTGGGCCACATCTCAACACAATACCAGATGCAACTGTGCCGCACCCACTGAAAAAATGGAAGAATAGAAGCAAAAATAATTAAGAATTCGATAGGAAAAAATGAATGGAGGGATTTTTGTCGATTTTGCTTTTCACCAAATCGACGTGGTCACACTACACAACCAATGTTGGTCAGGACCGAAATCGGACCAAAATCGGCCGAACCAAAAGTAGTGTAACCGACCTCTGAAGGGACTTGCCCAGCCATGGCAGGAGGGGCTATAAAAAAATAATGCAGATGAACTGAACCCCAAACAATCGTTTTCCCGACTGGGCTTGGAGTTCGTGCTACAGTGGCAATTTAATTATATGATGAATCCAATTAAGTGAAACTAGCAAGGGACAAGAATCAAGATCCAGGGAGCGAGCTCCTCTTAAGAGTCACCATCCTGAGTAATGACAGGTGCCATGGGCACAATTGTCAACACAAATGTTAGCTTGGGCATGGGGCAGGGCACCAGAGCTTTATCCTCCTACTTAGACAACCAGAGCTGCTCTGACAATCCATGAGGCCGTTGAGAAGACGCCTTCTGTATAGAGCAGCGCAAGACAATTGTCGGCCAGACGACCACAGACGACTGTGCTGCATCCAAATAAGTAAAACTCACAGAGGCAAGAAACCAGATCAGGGAGCGAGCTCCTCTTAAGAGTCACCATCCTGAGTAATGACAGGTGCCATGGGCACAATTGTCAACACAAATGTTAGCTTGGGCATGGGGCAGGGCACCAGAGCTTTATCCTCCTACTTAGACAACCAGAGCTGCTCTGACAATCCATGAGGCCGTGGACAAGACGCCCTCTGTATAAAGCAGCGCAAGACAACTGTTGGCCAGACGAGTGCAGACGACTGTGCTGCATCCAAATATGTGAAACTCACACGAGGCAAGAATCTAGATCAGGGAGCGAGCTCCTCTTAAGAGTCACCATCCTGAGTAATGACAGGTGCCATGGGCACGATTGTCAACACAAATGTTAGCTTCGGCATGGGGCAGGGCACCAGAGCTTTATCCTCCTACTCAGACAACCAGAGCTGGTCTGATAATCCATAAGGCCGTCAAAAAGACGCTCTCTGTATAAAGCAGCGCAAGACGACTGTAGGCCAGACGGCCGCAGGCGACTGTGCTGCATCAAAAAAATGGCATGGCATTGAAACCTCTGCACAGTGTGGCACAATCGGCAGAATTTGGGAAGAACTTAGCACAATCGGGCACGTTCGGGCACAATCGGGCAGTGTGGCAAGAACTTGGCACAATCGGGCACAAACGGGCAGTATGGCAAGAAGTTGGCACAATCGGGCACAATTGGGCAGTGTGGCACAATCGGGCAGAATTTGGGAAGAAGTTGGCAGATGGCTGGTGCAGCTCATTGCATTCGAACCTCTGCAGAGTGTGGCGCACTCGGCATATGTTGGGAAGAGTTTGGAGTATGGCTGGTGCAGCTTGCAGCCACCAGCCTCATCCTCAGTCACACCAGCTAGCATGCTGCCACCACTGAGGCTGTGTCACGCCCCAAATTATTTTGCAAGAGGTAATGTCCCGCAGTGCCAGTGAGAAGGTTGGGAGGAGTTCGGCAGATGGCTGGTGCAGCTTGCAGCCACCAACCTCATCCTCAGTCACACCGGCTATCATGCTCTCGCGCCCCAAAAGTTCTTCTGCGGGAGGCACAGTCCCGCAGTGCCAAAGAGAAGGTTGGGAGGAGTTTGGCAGATGGCTGTTGCCGCTCATTGCATTCTAACGTCTGAAGACTGTGGCAAAGTCGGCAGAGGTTGGGAAGAGTTTGGCAGATGGTCGGTGCAGCTCATTGCAATGGAACCTCAGCAGAGTGTGGCAGAGTTGGCATATGTTGGGAGGAGTTTGGCAGATGGCTGGTGCAGCTTTCAGCCACCCACCTCATCCTCAGCCACATCACCTGGCGTGCTGCCACCCTTATGGCTGTGTCTTGCCCATGGCATTCGAACCTCAGCTGCGTGTGGCAAAGTCGGCAGAGGTTGTGAGGAGTTTGGCGTATGGCTGGTGCAGCTTCAGCCACCAACCTCATCCTCAGCCACATCACCTGGCATGCTGCCACCCCTATGGCTGTGTCTTGCCCATGGCATTCGATCCTCAGCTGCGTGTGGCAAAGTCGGCAGAGGCTGTGAGGAGTTTGGCGTATGGCTGGTGCAGCTTGCAGCCTCCAACCTCATTCTCAGACCAGTGTCTCGCTCCATAAGTTCTCTTGCAAGAGGCAAAGTCTCGCAGCGCCAGGGACAAGTCATCCTCACCGAACTCTGGCCAGCATGTGGGCGTGGACTGACTCCCTGTGCACGCCATTTTATAGATTTGGAAGTCTGAACATTGTTGTTCAGCTTTCAGCCACCAACCTCATCCTCAGTCACATTGCTTGGCATGCTGCTACACCTGTGCCAGTGTCTCACCCCATAAGTTCTCTTGCGAGAGGCAAAGTCTTGCAGAGCAAGGGAGAAGTTCGCTTCACCGAACTCTGGCCAGCATGTGGGCGTGGAGTGACTCCTTGAGCATGCCATTTCATAGAGTAGGAAGTTTGAACGTTGTTGTTCAGCTTTTAGCCACCAACCTCATCCCCAGTCACATCACCTAGGATGCCGCCATTCCTGTGGCTGTGTCTCGCCCCATAAGTCCTCTTGCCAGAGGCAAAGTACTGCAGCGCCAGGGACAGGTCATCCTCGCCGAACTCTGGCCAGCAGATGGTCGTGGAGTGACTCCCTGTGCTTGCCATTTCATTGAGTAGGAAGTTTGAACGTTGTTGTTCAGCTTTCAGCCACCAACCTCATCCTCAGTCGCATCACCTAGGACACCGCCATTCCTGTGGCTGTGCCTCTCCCCGTAAGCTCTCTTGCGAGAGGCAACGTCCTGCAGCGCCAGGGACAAGTCATCCTCACCGAACTCTGGCCAGCAGGTGGACGTGGAGTGACTCCCTGTGCTTGCCATTTCATTGAGTGTGAAGTTTGAAAGTCGTTTGTCAGCTTTCAGCCACCCACCTCATCCTCAGCCACATCATCTGGCATGCTGCCACTCCTGAGGCTGTGTCTTGCCCATTGCATTCAGACCTCTGCAGAGTGTGGCGAACTTGGCATAAGTTGGGAAGAGTTTGGCGTATGGCTGGTGCGGCTTGCAGCCACCCACCTCATCCTCAGCCACATCAGCAGGCGTGCTGTCACCCCTGAGGCTGTGTCACGCCCCAAAAGTTATTCTGCAGGAGGCAATGCACGCAGTGCCAGGAAGAAGGTTGGGAGCAGTTTGGCAGATGACTGGTGCAGCTCATTGCATTCGAACCTCAGCTGCGTGTGGCAAAGCCGTCAAATGTTGGGAGGAGTTTGACGTATGGCTGGCGCAGCTTGCAGCAATCAACCTAATCCTCAGCCACAACACCTAGGATGCCGTCAATCCTGTGGCTGTGCCTCGCCCCATAGGTTCTCTCGCGAGAGGCAAAGTCTCGCAGCGCCAGGGACAAGTCATCCTCACCGAACTCTGGCCAGCATGTGAGCGTGGAGTGACTCTCTGTGCATGCGATTTCATTAGGTAGGAAGTTAGAGAGTCGCTGTTCAGCTTTCAGCCACCAACCTCATCCGCAGCCACATTGCCTGGCATGCTGCCACACTTGTGCCAGTGTCTCGCCCCATAAGTTCTCTTGCGAGAGGCAAAGTCTTGCAGAGCAAGGGAGAAGTTCGCTTCACCAATCTCTGGCCAGCAGGCTGGCGTGGAGAGACTCCTTGTGCATGCCATTTTATAGAGTAGGAAGTTGAACATCGTTGCTCAGCTTTCAGCCACCAACCTCATCCGCAGCCACATCGCCTGGCATGCTGCCAATCCTATGGCTGTGTCTTGCTCCATAAGTTCTCTTGCGAGAGGCAAAGTCTTCCAGCGCTAGGGAGAAGTTCTCTTCACCAAAATCAGGCCAGCAGGTTGTGGTGAAGTGGATCTCGGTGTACGCCATTTCATAGAGCAGGAAGTTTGACAGTCGTTTTTCACCGGAAGTACGGATCAGCAGATCTGGGGGTCCCACAGCTGCAAGCACCGGAGCTGTTGACAGGTGCCTTTCGATCATTTGCTCGTCAACCTGGAAGGGGGCAGTAGGCAATCAAAAAATGAATACATAAATAGAGCAGGAAGTTTGACAGTCGTTTTTCACCCGGAGTACAGAGCAGCAGATCTGGGGGTCCCACGGCTGCAAGGACAGGAGCTGTTGACAAGTGCTATTCAATAATCTTCTCGTCAACCTGGGAGCGGACAGTAGCCAATTAAAAAAAAAAATGAATAAATAATTGAATAAATAAATGCATGAATAAATAAATACTACGCCTTAAAATGAGGCGTGAGGTTGAGGGGGCCAGCCTGTTTCCTTTCACTGGGGCCAATCACCAGTGCATCTTCTCGCCAACCTGGGAGGGGACAGTAGCCAATAAATAAATACATACGTAAATAAATAAATAAATACATATCTCTCAGATAAATAAATAAATAAATAAACAAATAAATACCACGCCTTATTATGAGGCGTGAGGTTGAGGGGGCCAGCCCGTTTGCTTTCACTGGGGCAACCAACAGATAAATAAATAAATAAATAAATAAATAAATACATAAATAAATAAATAAATAAATAAATAAATAAATAAATAAATAAATAAATACACCCAGGTGGTCAATGTACCTCACTGGGGTCCTAAATAAATAAATAAATAAATAAATAAATAAATAAATAAATAAATAAATACATAAATAAATGCACCCAGGTGGTCAATGTACCCCACTGGGGTCCTAAATAAATAAATAAATAAATAAATAAATAAATAAATAAATAAATAAATAAATAAATAAATGCACCCAGGTGGTCAATGTACCTCACTGGGGTACTAAATAAATCAATACATAAATACACCCAGGTGGCTAATGCACCTCACTGGGGTCGATCAAGCCCTTGGCAGCCAGCTCAGCTATCTTCCGTGCAGCGGCCGCAATGTCCTGGCGTCCACCATAGCTCAAGGCCACTGTCACCACCAGCCCGGTATTGTCTTCAGTCAGCTTCTCAGCCCTGCATTGAGAAGAAGAGCCACAGATCAGGAGAGGGTGCTAGCACAACACTTCATCCCCCCACCGCTCCGCTTAGCCACCCCACCCCACCTCTTCTTAACACAACCCCACCCCACCCCACCTCTCCTCCACGCAACCCCACCCCACCCAACCTCTCCTCTAGCTTGAAGTCTCTCTCACCACCCGCATGGTGTTGCCTTTAGACAGCTGCCCAGGCATGGATGAAGCAGCAGAGCCACAGGTAAGGAAAGGGTGCTGCCACAACACTTCACCACCCCCCTGCTCTGCTTAGCCACCCACCATTACACCGACCACCTCACCTCACCTCTCCACTAGCCTAGGGTCACTCTCATCACCCGCCTGGTGTTGCCTTTAGACAGCTGCCCAGGCGTGGATGAAGCAGCAGAGCCACAGGTAAGAGAAGGTAGCTGGCACTGCACGTAACTACCCTACCACTCCGCTTAGCCACCCCACCCCACCCTACCACTGACCACCCCACCCAACCTCTCCTCTAGCTTAAAGTCTCACTCACCACCCGCATGGTGTTGCCTTTAGACAGCTGCCCAGGCATGGATGAAGCAGCAGAGCCACAGGTAAGGAAAGGTAGCTGGCACTTAGCCCCTTTCAGTGATATACAATAGTCTAGTCGTAGACCTGATCGCTTGAGGATGAAGAGTCGGGGGTTCGACTCCTCCTTCGGTTGCTCTTGGCATTGCAGGTCGTCGTCAACCGCGATGGTAGCTTGTCCAGTTGAGGTAGGAGACCGCTTCCCACCCGCGTACGACGATGCGTTATCATTACCTTTTTAGCTGGCACTTCACTTCACCACCCTACCAAGCCGCTTAGCCACCCCACCCCACCCTACCACTGACCACCCCACCTCTCCACTAGCCTAGGGCCACTCTCATCACCAGCCTGGTGTTGTTTTGAGACAGCTGCTCAGCCATGGATGAAGCAGCAGAGCCACAGGTAAGGAAAGGTAGCTGGCACTTCATTTCACCACCCTACCACTCCGCTTAGCCACCCCACCCCACCCCACCACTGACCACCCCACCCCACCTCTCCACTAGCCCAGGGCCTCTCTCATCACCCGCCTGGTGTTGTTTTGAGACAGCTGCTCAGCCATGGATGACGAAACAGAGCCTCAGGTAAGGAGAGAGTGCTGACACAACACTTAACCACCCCACCCTTCCCCTGACCACCCCGCCTCTCTTTAAACCCACCCCACCCCACCTCCCCACTAGCCCAGGGCCTCTCTCATCACCCACCTGGTGTTGTCTTTAGACAGCTGCTCAGGCATGGATGAAACAGCAGAGCCACAGGTACTGAGAGGATGCTGGCACGTCATTTCACCACCCCACCCCACCTCTCTTCAACCCCACCCCACCCCAGCTTCCCATTAGCGCAGGGCCACTCCCATCACCCGCCTGGTGTTGCCATGAGACAGCTGCGCAGCCATGGATGAAACAGCAGAGCCACAGGTAAGGAAAGGTAGCTGGCACTTCACTTCACCACCCTACCACTCCTCTTAGCCACCCCACCCCACCCCACCACTGACCACCCCACCTCTCCACTAGCCCAGGGCCACTCCCATCACCTGCCTGGTGTTGTCTTGAGACAGCTGCTCAGCCATGGATGAAACAGCAGAGCCACAGGTACTGAGAGGGTGCTTGCACAATAGTTCTCCACCCCACCACTCTGCTTAGCCAAGCCACCCTACCACTGACCACCCCACCTCTCTTCACTCACCACTCAATCCGACGCCGCAGGCTGTCGGGCAGCTTCTGTCTGCTACCTGCACCCACAAATCGAGTCCCCCTAGTGTTCCACCTCTCTGCCTCCTCTGCCACAGTTGTATCTATCAGCTGGAGTATGTATTCGACCCCACTTCACACTAAACCTCTCCACCTCCTCTACCACTGCTCTCTTACCCACCCACTCGCTCACTCGCCAACCTCCCTATGCAGCAAAATCTTTTGGGCTGCAATACACACTCACCCACCCCCTCACCCTCACATCCACCTCTTACCCACCCATCTCTTCACTCACCACTCAATGCGACGCCGCAGGCTGTCGGGCAGCTTCTCTCTGCTACCTGCAACCACAAATCGAGTCCCCCTAGCATTCCACCTCTCTGCCTCCTCTGCCACCGTTGTATCAATCAGCTGGAGTATGTATTCGACCTCTTTTTGGGGGCGCTGCCAGTTCTCCCACGAGAATGCATACACCTGGGGGATGCAGGGTTTAGGGTTTAGGGGTTCAAGGTTCACGGGGCTGGGGGCGCTGCCAGTTCTCCCACGAGAATGCATACACCTGGGGAGTGCAGGGTTTAGGGTTTAGGGGTTTAGGGTTCAGGGGGTTGGGGGCGCTGCCAGTTCTCCCACGAGAATGCATACACCTGGGGAGTTTAGGGTTTAGGGTTTTGGGGGTTAGGTTTCAAGGGGTTGGGGGCGCTGCCAGTTCTCCCACGAGAATGCATTTACCTGGGGGGTTAGGGTTTAGGGTTTAGGGGTTTATGGTTCAAGGGTTTGGGGGGTTGGGGGCGCTGCCAGTTCTCCCACGAGAATGCGTACACCTGGGGGGTTTAGGGTTCAAGGGTTTGGGGGCGCTGCCAGTTCTCCCAAGAGAATGCGTACACCTGGGGGGGGACGCAGGTCTTGGGGGTTTGGGGTTCAGGGGTTCGGGGTTTGAGGTTTTGGGGGCGCTGCCAGCTCTCCCACGAGAATGTGACATACACCGTCACTTCAAGGGATGCAGGGTTCCGGGTTTAGGGGTTTGGGGGTTCGGGTTTTGAGTTTAGGGAGCGCTGCAAGTTCTTAGCAGCTTCTAGGCAGCTCCCTGAGACAGCTACACCCTAACAGTTCAGCCGTTCTATGCAGCTACTTGTGTCAGCTTCACCTTGAGCTAGCTACCTGGGCAGGGCCTGTGCGACCCAGGTGCGACCCAGGGCACACATCACTCATTCCTGGTCACACTGCGTGGCGACCAAGGGCCCATCTCGCCCTAAACTCGCACACCTGAGGGTCGCACGGTGGTCGCACCTTGGTCGCAGAATTGGCGATCGGTTGCACACAAAAAAACTATCTTCAATGTGCCCTAGGTTGTGTTAGCTTTGGCTGAATAGCCGGACGTGGGAGCTGCCTACAAGCTGCTGCGCGTAGTTCAAAAATTGAGTCCTAGATAGAGCTTTGGCTATCAGAGCGGCAGGTGGCACCGGAATCACAAGTGGGAGCTGCCTACAAGCTGCTGCGCGTAGTTCAAAAGATAAGTCCTAGACGCATTGCAAGCGACGTGCACAATTGGGGGAGAGTGTTGGCTATCAGAGCAGCAGGTGGCAACGGAATCACAGGTGGGAGCTGCCTACAAGCTACTGCTTGTAGTTCAAAAGATAAGTCCTAGACGCATTGCAAGCGACGTGCACAACTGGGGGAGAGTGTTGGCTATCAGAGCGGCAGGTGGCAACGGACTCCTTGCCATCACATTCAAGCATTTGATAGGGCAAGTTGCATGCCAGGCCAGGCCAGGCAAATCCAAAAAGGTGCAACCTAAGACATATCCCATCATACCTTGAAACACAGGGCTGGGCATAGCACACTGGAGCGCACAGCCCCTGAGCACTACTGGCTTAGCGGTTCTGGGCGGCTGATTGTGTTGGCAGCAAGCAGCTGCAAGCCAGGATGCTCCAGGTAACTACACCACCCACCCACCCACCCACCCACCCAACTCATCCCACCCCACCCACCACCCCACCCCAACCATGGCGCGATGCTCCGTTTGTTTTTAGGGGGGTCTGGGGGTTCTCATTGTGTGTGTGTGTGTGTTTGGGGGGAGGGGGGGGGGGGGGGGGGGGGGGGGGGGGGGGGGTCTGCAAGTGCAAGTTGCACCAGGTCGCGCTCGGGATGGCTGTATAGCCAGCCAGGGGAGCTGCCTAGAAGCTGATGCACCTAGTTGGAAATAAATCTATAGATGCACGTGTCTGACTGCATTTGTCTTGTGCATAAATTACAATAAACAAGTTTGATGCAGCATCGCCTGCGACGTTAAAAAATGGCGTAGAGTGATCGCGAGGGAGCGACAGGTGGCAACGGAATCGAGTTAGTTACGAGACCGTTGGCTGACGTGTCGGGCCTCAGACAGATGGACGAACGGACAAATGGGTAACACTGGGGGCTCCTGCTCCCCAGAACCCAGAAGGGAAGGCTCTGCCAAAAACATGTCCAAAAGACTGCAGGTTCAAAACGTATCCAAGGGATCATACATGCGCCCACAAATTCACATAATTCTCGTTGATGGGGTGTTTGCGTCACCGAACACCTAGTTTGCTCATCAATAGCTCACTGCACACTTTGAACTAGGTTTCACATCATGCCAGAGCTTTCACATAGGGATGCGCATGAAGGTACAGACACTACAGACCACAGCTTGGCTAGCAAAACCTGGAAAACGACCCATCCCCAACGGCCTGCCCCCCCCCCCCCCCACCCCCCCCTACACACACACACACACACACACATACACCCCAAAAAAAATATGATGGTGGGCACCATCCCTAATGGCCTGCCCCTCCCCACCCCACCCCCACACACCCTAAAGCCAAATATAACGCCAAGGTCGCCAGCCCCATGTTTGACCATGAGTGCCTTGGGGCCAGAGCTCTCACAAAGGGATGCATGTGCATGAAGGTACAAACCACAGCTTGGGTGGCTAGCAAAACCTGGAAAACCACCCATCCACAACGGCTGCCCCCCACCCCCCACCCACCCCCCCCCCCCCCCCCACCCCCCCCACACACACACCGCCAAAACAAAAATAATGGTGGGCACCATCCCTAACGGCCTGCCCCTCCACACCCCACCCCTCACTCACACACACACTCAACCCCAGAGCAAATATGATGCCAGACCCGAGTCTTACTGTGAGTGCCTAGATGCCAGTAGTCTCACAAAGTGAGAGAATGCGCATGAAGGAAGACACTAGCTTGGTGGCTAGCAACACCTGGAAACCAACCTATAGGCCTATACAAAGTCCCCCATGACCCCCCCACCCCCCCACCCACACTCCCACACACACAAAAAGCAAAGGCCAGCCCCATGTCTCCCCGTGAGCGCCTTGATGCCAGTGCTTTCACACAGTGAGAGAATGTGCATGAAGGTAGAGACACCAGCTTGGTGGCCAGCAAAACCTGAAAAGACAACCAATAGACCTATACAAAGTCGCACATGATCCCCCCCAAAACACACCCCACCACAAAAATGAAATGCCAGCCCCATGTCTCACCGTGAGCGCCTTGATGCCAGTGCTTTCACACAGTGAGAGAATGCGCATGAAGGTAGAGACACCAGCTTGGTGGCCAGCAAAACCTGGGAGACCGCGTCTAGCAGCCCAGCGGTGCGACCCGTCCATTACCACCTTCAGCAGCACGCACATTGAGAGTTCAGGGTTTGGATTTGGAACATGACATTTGAATTTGGGGCTTGAATCTGTAAAATGAAAATGAGCTACTGCAGCGACCGAAAGGGTGTTGTGGTACTACAGTGATCAAAAGGTACTACGGTGATCGAAATGGTACTACAGTGATAAAAAGGGTACCAGAGTGTTCGAAAAGGTACTACAGTGATCCAAGGGATTTGTCTGAACAGAACAATACGCTACACTACTCCGTGAAATTCGCTACACCCATACACTCGCTCACCCAAACACGCGCTCACCCAAACACAAACGCACTACCTCATACCTAGACACTCTCAAACTCAAACACACTACTTCGTACCTAGACTCACCCAAACACAATCACACTACCTTGTACCTAGACTCACCCAAACACAATCACACTACCTCATACCTAGACACACTCAACAGCTAACACACTACTGCGTACCTAGACTCACCCAACCACTAACACACCACCTCATACCTAGACACAAGAAACACAATACCTCGAACCTAGACTCACCCAAACACCAACACACTACCTCCACCCTAGACACACCTGGACACAAACACACTACCTCATATCTAGATACACTCAAACACAAACACACTACCTCGCACCTAGACTCACCCAAACACCAACACACTACCTCGTACCTAGATACACTCAAACACAAACACACTACCTTGTACCTGGATACACTCAAACACAAACACACTACCTCGTACCTAGACTCACCCAAACACCAACACACAACCTCGTACCTAGATACACTCAAACACACACACACTACCTCGTACCTAGATACACTCAAACACAAACACACTACCTCGTACCTAGATACACTCAAACACAAACACACAACCTCGTACCTGGATACACTCAAACACAAACACACTACCTCGTACCTAGATACACTCAAACACAAACACACTACCTCGTACCTAGATACACTCAAACACAAACACACTACCTCGTACCTAGATACACTCAAACACAAACACACTACCTAGTACCTAGATACACTCAAACACAAACACACTACCTCGTACCTAGATACACTCAAACACAAACACACTACCTCGTACCTAGATACACTCAAACACAAACACACTGCCTAGTACCTAGATAAACTCAAACACAAACACACTACCTTGTACCTAGACACTCAAACGCAAACAGAAATCATCACATACCCAGATACCTGTGTCCTCCCATGCACACTTAGGACCCAAAACTAAACTCAAACCCATGCAAACATATACAGATACTGCCATAGACTAGCATCCCCCCCCCCCCCCTCCCCCCCCCACACACACACACACAAACACGCATTCCCACACACACTCCCTGCATTCTCTCTCCCTCTACCAAGTTATCCCTTCTACCCACACAAGATCACAAAATCATCACCACCAACACCTAATGCATCCATGATCTCTCCCATTACCTCGTTATCCCTTCTACCCAGACAAGAGCACAAACATCACCACCACCACCAAGCATCGGTGGCACCTGCATCTGCAAAACAAGCATCCTACATCAGGCTACTTACAGCCACATGCTTCGGCAATTCATCGCCCATTGGAACTGCCTTGGGTGGTCGCTTCGTCTTGCTTTGAAACAGATTGGACATGCCGTTCTTAAAGGGCGAGCCGACCCCCATGTGGGTGCGTTCCCCTGAAGTCGAAGCTATGGAGGTGACAGGTGCAACGTGCAATTTCGCACGTTGCAAACCTGGAACCCAAGCAGGGGAGGGCATGCGCAACGTCCGTGGGAGGGAATTCATGGGTGTTGAGGAGTTGCGCAATATTGTTTGCGAATTGGGAGACAGCCCCGAAAGTTGTGGTGTGAGCTTGTCTTGGGAGAGCACTGTCCTTCCTAAGACAACTGAATGTTATGCATGAGGGGCTGGGAGGGGTGAAGTTTTCGTAAAGATGAGACAGATGTGTTGGGTAGCATGGGTTAGGTAGGATCTGCCGCCACGTCGGCGCAGTCCACACAGGGCGATCTAATAGGATCCAATCTGTGCAGCCCATGCGAGCCCATCACATGCTCGTCATTGATAGACCATTCGATTCAGGCAAAATTGTAACTGACTTCCAACCTCCATACTAAGCTACCCCTGCTTCTCGGCTACAACATTGATAGGGAAGTAGTAGGATGCCACGGGGGTTTCTGGCTCAGCAACGCGCGACCTCATCCGAAGTTAATTATTTGCAAAGGCCTCTGCTGGAAAGCTTCTGAAACCCAATTATAGTAACCGCCCGCAAAGATGAGAAGTCTCATGCATGGCCGGGCCCCAGGCTCAATCGCTGCCAGCAGGCGGTCCAGGGGATCGGCGAGCTGCAGAGCTCCCTTGAGCCGATCTCAGGTGCAAGTGGAGGCGACAGCCTCGGGAAATAGCCAAGCACCGCAGCAGGGACAACAATACCAGCCGCCGAACCGCGGCCAGCAAGTCCCCAGTCAGCAGCCAAGCATGCAGGGAGGAGTGCAGATGCGAGGGGGGCCGCAACAGCCATCTACCTTGTCTGCCCTGGTCAGGCGACCAGCGGTCCCATCCCCTCAGCCGGTCAGTCTCGAGCAGTCCCAAGTCCTGGGCAAGCAGGTCATCACATGCAATACTGGGCGCAGCCTAGGGGTGGCCTCCTTCATGTGGGTTGACCCCACCAAGGCCGAGGTTGTGTCACTAGACCTAGTGGACAAGAAGGGGGGCAAGGGAAGCAACAACCGCAGCGCTAACATCCCATTCAGTGTGATCAACCAGATAGGGGACGTCATTCTGGTGGACGACGAGAGTGCGATGTACCAGCAGCCCCTGGATGGGCGGTATGGTTTCTTGGTGCTCAGTGGCATGGAGGTAATACACTCAGGTGTTGACAGATAGGTTGCGTTTGTTTGGTAACAGGTGGCAGTTTGGTTTGAACCAACACAAATAGTGGCTTGCAGACCTTTTGTGCCTATTCATAAAGGGGGTATTCTGGTGGCAATGAGGGATTTGGTGTCTTTGAAGGTTGGGCTCCTGGTAGTGATTAGGGTAGGCAACCCGAAGGGCCGGCCCAGGGGGGCAGGGCTGAAATTTGTGTGTCCTGGTAGTGGAAGGTTTGTCCAAATCAAGGTCATGGGTAGCGATCGGTACTGATAGCATGCAACATCAGGGGGAACTAAGCTCTGGTGGCATGCAAGGTGGTACTATTCAAATACGATATGCGAGGTGGTGGCTGCACGCATGCATTAATTAATCAAGTGCCGTATAGGACATAGAAAAGGGTACACCCTACACAAGTCAATGCATCATGACAAGTCGCAGTACAACACAATACAACACAATACAGCAAGATACAGCACACACATACAATACAGCACAATACAACACAACACAAGACAGTGCAATGCATCACAAAAACACAATACAACACAAAGCAACACAATATAGTACAGCATATTACAGCACACAAACACAATACAACACAATATAACACAACACAATACTGCACATTACAGCACAAAAACACAATACAACACAGTACAGCACAATACATCACAACACAATAGAGCGCATTACAGCATAAAAACACAATTCACCAAAGTACAACACAATGCAATGCAATACAACACAACACAATGCAACACAAGAAAACTCACCACAATACAACACAGCACAACACAATACAACACAATACAATACAGTACAGCACGACACAACGCAACATAGTAGAACACATTAAACCACAGTATAATACAATAATACACACAATAAAACACAAAAACACAATACAACACGACACAACACAACACAATGAAACACAATACAATAGAACACAACACAATACAGCAAAAATACACAACACGGCACAATACATCACAGCACAATGAAACACTATGCAATAAAACACTGAACAACACAGTACAATACAGCATGTCACAACATTACACAGTAGAACACAATAAAACACACAATACAATGCAATACAACACAGTACAATACAGCATGACACAACATTACACAGTAGAACACAATAAAACACACAATACAATGCAATACAACACAGCACAATACAGCATGACACAACATTACACAGTAGAACACAATAAAACACACAATACAATGCAATACAACACAGTACAATACAGCATGACACAACATTACACAGTAGAACACAATAAAACACAAGAAACACACAAAACAATGCAATATGATACAATACAATAAAACACAAATACGCAGTACAACACAATACAACACAACATAAGACAGTACAACACAACACAATTCGGCACTAGGCAACACAAAACAACGCAACACAATTCGAAACTAGGCAACACAATACAACACAACACAATCCGACACTAGGCAACAAAATACAACACAACACAATCCGACACTATGCAACAAAATACAACACAACACAATGTGAAACTATGCAATATGTATGGGTTTATGCCTCCTCCTGGGACTGCATTCTTGTGGCTTCTTGTACCTTTTAGGGGCATTTATGGCCTTATATTGAGGTTCTTTACAGCGGCGATTTGGGCCAAAACGGGGTCAAAAGTAGTGAAATGCATAAATAGAGGTGAAAAATTATCTGTTCTGAGTGTACCTATGTGCCAGGCTCTGTCATGAGTAGGTGTAGGCAATGTGATATCATATGATATCAGGCAGGCATCTGTGTGCCTGTGTGCATGGCATGGCTATGTCATGAGTGCAGGTACACGCATGTCATTGGTAAAGGTACACGCAAGCCATTAGTAAAAGTACACACATGTCATGAGTGCAGGTACACGCATGTCATGAGTGCAGGGACACGCATGTCATTAGTAAAAGTATACACATGTCATGCGTGCAAGTACTTGCATGTCATTAGTAGAAGTACACGCATGTCATTAGTAAAAGGACATGCATGTCATTAGTAAAAGGACATGCATGTCATTAGTAAAAGGACACGTATGTCATTAAGAAAAGTACACGCATGTCATTAGTAAAAGAACACGCATGTCATTACTCAAGGTACACGCATGCCATTGGTAAAAGTATACACATGACATGAGTGCAGGTACTTGCATGTCATTAGTAAAAGTACACGCATGTCATTAGTAAAAGGACACGTATGTCATAAACAAAGTACACGCATGTCATGCGTAAAAGTACTTGCATGTCATTAGTACATGTAAACGCATGTCATGAGTACAAGTACACACATGGTATGAGTAAAAGTACACGCATGTCACGAGTAAAAGTACACGCATGTCATGAATAAAGGTACACGTATGTCATTAGGAAAAGTACATGCATGTGATGAGTACAAGTACACGCATGTCATGAGTAAAAGTACAAGCATGTATTGAGTAAAAGTACTTGCATGTCATGAGTAACACACATGCCATTAGTAAAAGTACACGCATGTCATGAGTAAAAGTACACACATGTATTGAGGGAAAGTACACGCATGTCATTAGGAAAAGTACATGATTGTCATGAGTAAAAGTACTAGCATGTGATGAGTAAAAGTACATGCATGTCATGAATACAAGTACACACATGTCATTAGTACAAGTACTAGCATGTGATGAGTAAAAGCACAAACCCAAAAATGCAAGTACTGTATAGGAGATAAGAAAGGGTGCACCCTACACTACTCAGTACAGCATGACACGTTGCAACACAACACAATAAAGCAAAATAAAGCACACATACAATACAACACAATACAACACAACACAATACAACACAGTACAACGCAACACAATACAGTACAGCACAATGTCTTGCTCTCTCTACTGAGTTTAACTTGTGCATGACTCTTACATGATTGCAGGTTAAGACACGCTCTGGTGACTTTCTCGGCAAGGTACGGACCAATTCTGTGATCCTTACACGAGATCTTAACATGAGATCCTAACGTTATATCTTGACATGAGATATTAACATGGGATCCTAACATGACATCCTAACATAAGATATTAGCATGAGATCCTAACATGAGATATTATAATTATATATCCTAACATGAGATATTAACATGAGATATTAACATGACATCCTGACATAAGGTATTAACATGAAGATCTTAGCATGACATCCTAACATGACATCCTAACATGAGATCGTAACATGAGATATTAACATGAGATCCTAACATGAGATATTAACATGACATCCTAACATAAGATATTAAAATTAAGATCTTAACATGACATCCTAACATGAGATATTAACATGAGATCCGAACATGAGATTTTAACATGAGATCCGAACATGATATCTCAACGGGACATCCTAAAATGGGATATTGGCATGAAGATATTAACATGAGATCCGAACCTGAGATCGTAACATGAGATCCGAACATGAGATTTTAACATGACATCCTAACATAAGATATTAACATGAGATCTTAACATGAGATCCTAATATAAGATATTAACATGAGATATAAACATGCGATGGCTGTGGTAGAATGAAAAAGAAAAAAACTAGGGGACCAGTGCGATTTTGACAACCCTACAAGTAAAGAAATTTACAATCAATTGTTTGCTTCTTAATTTGCGCTAAACTCTTTCAATCGAATAGTGCAAGGTACTGTTTTGTATTTCTTAGTTTGATTTAAACTGTTCAGAGAGTTTTATAAATTATACCTGCTGCCCGGACACAGTCAATATCGGTTGTTAATATTATTGGGTCATTGTTAATATTGGGTCGTTCTGTTATAGTGGAAGCTCTTAGCTGCCTAATACTCGGCAAGTCTTAGTCAGTTGCCCCCTTCCCTGAGGGGGACCACTTGCCAAGTCATAGTCAGTTGCCCCCTTCCCTGAGGGGGACCACTTGCCAAGTCTTAGTCAGTGGCCCCCTTCCCTGAGGGGGACCACTTGCCAAGTCTTAGTCAGTGGCCCCCTTCCCTGAGGGGGACCACTTGCCAAGTCTTAGTCAGTGGCCCCCTTCCCTGAGGGGGACCACTTGCCAAGTCTTAGGCAGTGGCCCCCTTCCCTGAGGGGGACCACTTGCCAAGTCTTAGGCAGTGGCCCCCTTCCCTGAGGGGGACCACTTGCCAAGTCTTAGGCAGCTTTTATTTCAAGTACCGGCCCTCTGGGTAAGCTAGTACCGCCCATAGGCGGACTAGCGAACCCCCCCAAGGGGGCGGTACTCCAAGTACCGGCCAATTCCTCTGGGTAAGCTAGTTCCTTCCCTAGGCGGACTAGCTCACCCCCCCAAAGGGGGCGGTACTCCAAGTACCGGGCAATACCTCTGGGCGGTACCAGCAAGTGTTAGGCAGCTAAAAGCTTTTGCTAAGGTGATTGGAGGACCGCCCAGGGGGCCGGTACTTGAAAGGGGGGCGGTACTTGCGAGTATTGGGCAGCTCTTAGCTGCCTAATACTTGGACCCCCCTAAGGGGGGCGGTACCACAATTCTGAGGCAGCTTTTCTTCTGGGCCCACTATTTGGTCATATAGTAAATATTGGGTCATATTCTTAATATTGGGTCATGTTTTGACCACAGCTACACATAACTGAATAGCAGCGAACATCAACAAACCTGTACTGTTTACATATTGGATTGTGTTGTTAAGCTTCCACAGCTGCACATAACGCCAGAATTCTCGAGGACACATCAAGAGGAGACAGGCTGTCCTCGAAACTGACATTTATAACCATGCCTCTCATGGTCCTCCCAAGCTTAGTAACTGAGTAGCAGCAAACATGGTCGTGGCCTTCTGCAGGTCCGGGATTTTTCTTTCAGCCCTGACACGGGCACGATCTCAAGAATTGTGTATGACGACTTTGGGCTCTCCTTCCTGCCCGTCAACTTCTTCGACACCTTCTCTGTTAACCTCTCCAAGGTTCTCTCTTTCGGCCCTGGGGGGATCATCGTCACTGATGAGTCTAAGTAAGGAGATGTGTGTGTGTGTGTTTGTTTGTGAGAGTGTGTGTGTTTGTGTGTGTATCACGTTGCTGTCCTGTGTTCCTCCCGGTCAACTTCTTTGACACCTTCTCTGTTATCCTCTTCAACGTTCTTTCTTTTGGCCCTGGGGGGATCATTGTCACTGACGAGTATAGCTAAGGATATGTGTTTGTTTGTGGGAGTGTGTGTGTTTGTTTGTAGGAGTGTGTGTGTTTGTGTGTGTGTCACTTGGCTGTCCTGTCAACTTCTTTGGCGCCTTCTCTATTAACCTCTCCAACGTTCTTTCTTTTGGCCCTGGGGGGATCATTGTCACTGATGAGTCTAGGTAAGGAGATGTGTTTGCGTGTGTTTGTTTGTGAGAGTGTGTGTGTTTGTGTGTGTGTCACTTGGCTGTCCTGTGTTCCTGCCCGTCAACTTCTTCGACGCCTTCTCTGTTAACCTCTCCAATGCGCTCTCTTTCGGCCCTGGGGGGATCATCGTTACTGATGAGTCTAGGTAAGGAGGTGTGTTTTCGTGTGTTTGTTTGTGAGAGTGTTTGTGTACGTCTCACTTTGCTGTCCTGTGTCCCTCCCCGCCAACTTCTTTTACACCTTCTCTGTTCACCTATCCAATGTGCTCTCTTTCGGCCCTGTGGGGATCATTGTAACTGATGAGTCTAGGTAGGGAGATGTGTGTTTGTGTAATGGTCTTTATCTTGCTGGTGTTTGAGTTTCTGTGTGTGTTTGTGTGTGTGTAATGGTCTTTATCTCGCTGGCGTTTGCGGTCCTGTGTGTGTTTAATGGTCTTACTCTTGCTGGCGTTTGAGGTCCTGAGTGTGTTTGTGTGTGTAATGGTCTTACTCTTGCTGGCGTTTGAGGTCCTGTGTGTGTTCGTGTGTGTGTAATGGTCTTACTCTTGCTGGCGTTTGAGGTCTTGTGTATGTTTGTGTGTGTGTGTAATGTTCTTACTCTTGCTGGTGTTTGCGGTCCTGTGTGTGTGGTGTGTGTAATGGTCTTACTCTTGCTGGTGTTTGCGGTCCTGTGTGTGTGTGTAATGGTCTTACTCTTGCTGGCGTTTGAGGTCTTGTGTATGTTTGTGTGTGTGTGTAATGGTCTTACTCTTGCTGGTGTTTGCGGTCCTGTGTGTGTGTGTGTGTGTGTAATGGTCTTGCTCTTGCTGGCGTTTGCGGTCCTGTGTGTGTTCGTGTGTAATGGTCTTACTCATGCTGGTGTTTGCGGTCCTGTGTGTGTGTGTGTGTGTGTAATGGTCTTACTCTTGCTGGCGTTTGAGGTCCTGTGTGTGTTCGTGTGTGCGCAATGGTCTTACTCTTGCTGGCGTTTGAGGTCCTGTGTGTGTTCGTGTGTGTAATGGTCTTACTCTTGCCCCCCCTGTGTGAGCAATGGTTCTACTCTGCTGGCGTTAGGTCCGGTGGGTTCGTGTGTGTAATGTATTACTTTGCTGGCGTTGAGGTATGGTGTCGGTTTGGTGTGTGTGTAAGGTTTAATCTGCTGTGTTTGCGCGTCTGTGGTGTTCTGTGTGTGGTACTGCCTTACTAGTGCTTGGCGTTTGAGGTCCTTTGTGGGTGTGTAAGGTCTACTCTTGCTGGTGTTTGCGGTCCTGTGTATGTGTGTGAAATGGCTTACTCTTGTGGCGTTGAGGTCTTGTGTGAGGTTTGTTGTGGGTGGGTAATGGTCTTATCTTGCTGTGTTTGCGGTCTGTGTGTGTGGTGTGTGTGTAATGGTCTGCTCTTGCTGCGTTTGCGGTCCTGTGTGTGTTAGTGTGAATGGTCGTAATCATGCTGGTGTTTGCGGTCTCCTGTGTGTGTGTGTGTGTGTGTCATGGTTCTTACTCTGCTGGCGTTGAGGTCCTGTGGGTGTTCGTGTGTGTGCGCATTGGTCTACTCTGATGGGTTGAGGTCCTGTGGTTCGTGTGTTCATGGTTCTTACTTCTTGCTGAGCGTTTGAGGTCTTGTGTTCTGTTTGTGGGTGTGTGTAATGTCTATTTGCTGGTGTTTGCGCGGACTGGGTGTGTTCGGTGGAGTGTGTAATGCTCTTTAATTCTTGCTGGCTGTGAGGTCCGTGTGTGTGTGTAATGGTCTTACTCTTGCTGGTGTTTGAGGTCTGTGGTTTGTGTAATGGTCTGACTCTGCTGGTTTTGCGCCGTTCCTGGGTGTGTTCGTGTGTGTGTTAATGGCTTCTCTTGCTGGGTTGGAGGGTCCTGTTGTGTGTGTAATGGTCTTACTCTTGTGGTTGTTTGAGTACTGGTGTGGTGTGTAATGGTCTGACCTCTTGCTGGGGTTGAGGTCTGTATGGTGTGGTAATGGTCTAACTTTGCTGGGTTTGAGGTGTCTGGTGTGGTGTAATGGTCTTACTCTTGCTGGTTTTGAGGTCCTGTGTGTGTGTGTAATGGTCTTACTCTTGCTGGTGTTTGAGGTCCTGTGTGTGTGTGTAATGGTCTTACTCTTGCTGGTGTTTGAGGTCCTGTGTGTGTGTGTAATGGTCTTACTCTTGCTGGTGTTTGAGGTCCTGTGTGTGTGTGTAATGGTCTTACTCTTGCTGGTGTTTGAGGTTCTGTGTGTGTTCGTGTGTGTGTGTGTGTCTTGCTGTCATGTGTGGTCTTGTGATTGTGTGTGCCTCCTGTCCTATGTTTGTGTGTGTCTCCCTCTCTTGCTGTCCTGCTAACCACTGTCAGATGTTTTATGCTACCAGTAGCAATCGCTACATCTGACCCTGTTGTGCCAAACCATCCGCAACCACAAGAATCGAATCTCGGCTCCGCCCCCTAACCCCTCCGGGCCGGTGTTCTGGCCGTCTACCCAAACGCTACCAGGCGCCCAACCTTGAAAGGCACTAAATCCCTGAACGCTAACTGAAGACCCCCTTTCGGAAATGAAAAAAACTCTGCTGCCTGTGATCTTGGACCCGATCTGAGCCAAAAGCTAAGTTAAGCTAAGCATTACAGGAGAGCAGCAAAAGGACTGAGCAACCAGCAATCAAATATTCTTGCCTGCAAACAAACTTGTTTGACCTCTACCT
The DNA here is from genome assembly GCA_013435795.1 of Chlamydomonas sp. ICE-L. Taxonomy (NCBI): domain Eukaryota; kingdom Viridiplantae; phylum Chlorophyta; class Chlorophyceae; order Chlamydomonadales; family Chlamydomonadaceae; genus Chlamydomonas; species Chlamydomonas sp. ICE-L. Next base: position 157,841,772 of record JACBWV010000610.1, on the reverse strand, counting down.
CCACCAGCTTCTTTGCCCAATTTCAACCTCGTCCTCCATTTCCACCTCCACCTCCACCAGCTTGTTTGACCAATTTCAACCTCCACCTCCACCTCCACCAGCTTGTCACCAATTTCAACCTCCATCTCCACCTCCACCTCCACCAGCTTGGTTGCCCAATTTCAACCTCCACCTCCACCTCCACCAGCTTGTCACCAATTTCAACCTCCACCTCCACCTCCACCATGCCAATGTCAATGAATTCAAAATATTCTGCACGCACAGAAGTTGAATTTAGCAAATAATTAATAATTGAATTAACCACTTGGCAATGCCTTGCGCAGGTATTCCGAGCAACGTGAGACAAGTGGACTCTTCGCCCTCATCCCCTCTCTCTTCCGCTCTATGAGCAACTCAGCCCCTGGCTCTGCTGGCAGCAGTGCTGGGGCCCTGACTGATGGGGGGGGCTACGGACGCGGGGGGGCCTTGCCCGAGGGTTACTCGTACAACCAGTGGGAGGAAGACGTACGACGTTGGGAGATGGAGACTGGCCTCAGCTACAACCAGTACACGGCATCTCAGGGGGGCAGTCAGCTGCGCTACCTAGGCAGCTCGCCGACTGTTGCCGCTCCTGCTGCTCCCCTACGCACCCCCAGGCGGCTTGGCCCTGGCGCGGGGCCCTCTCCCCAGCCCCAGTTCAGCGGCAGGCCTGGGCAGCAGTTCAGCAGAGGTGCTGCTGCCCCTGCTGGGGGTAGCTACCCCCCAGCTGGGGGCTACACTCCACAAAGCTACCCCCAGCCCCAGCAACGGGCCCCCCGAGCATCGCCTGCAGGCTCGCCTGCCCCCTCACCCTCCAGCAACCCGTACCCCTACCAGCCCCAGCCAGCAGATCAGCGAGACTCAAGGCCTCCCTCCAGAGGGTACTCCTCAACGGCCAACCAACCGCAACGGCAACAGCAGCCTGGGGGTAACCAGCCGGGGTCCAGGTCTCAGAACCCTCCCTCTGCAGGTAAAATTCAGTTTTTTTTGTTCGGCAAAATGAAGTTTTTTTTTTATGGCAGGGGGAGGCCTTACGAGTGGTGGTATACAGGGTACTACTTCTCGCCAAATTGGTCAGCGCTTAAAGCGCACAAACGTCTAATTGGTTAGTGTTTTTTCGTGCAAAAAACGCAAAACTGCGCGCTGCGCCCACAGGGGGTTGAAAAAACTGCGTTAAACGCGCTGAGGGGCCAAAAAGGCCGTGCGGCACTGCGCTGCCGCGCGCGCTTAGTGGTTTCCTGGTGGTGTATGGTAAATGTCGGATGTCAAACAGTTTTTTTTTAATCAAATGATCCAGTTTCTTTACCTAGCACTGCAAGGCTACTCGGCGGCACCAGCTTGGGGGCAACCAGCCACAGAAGTACTCAGGCACAAAGCCACAGTAGCCTTACTCAGCAGATACAAATGTAATGATAAACGTAAAGAAGTTCAACTTGTCTTCGGTTACATGGCTCCAGCCTTTTAGGCTCACATACACACACACCACACACACATACACACACACTCACACACACTCACATACACACACACTCACACACACACACACACTCACATACACACACACACATACACACACACATACACACACACACACCACACTCACACATACACACACACACACTCCCTCCCTCAGCAGTTCAGCTTGTCCTTGGTTACATGGTTCCAGCCTTTAAGGCTCACACACACCACACACACACCTTCACATACACCTTACGCACACCCTCACACACACACCCTCCCTCAGCAGTTCAGCTGGTCCTTGGTTACATGGCTCCAGCCATTAATGCTCACGCACACACTCACACACACACTCACACACACACACCCTACACCCACCCTCACACACGCACCCTCCCTGGACAGGTGGTGGGAGCCCCCAAGCCCCCCCTCGCAGCAAAGCAGCATCCATGTCTTCTCCCCAATCGTTCCAGCCGTCCCCTGCCTCGTCCTCTGGAGTGCAGTATGACTCCTGGATGTCCTCAACTGGCAAGGGCAGTAAGGTAAGGGGCTTTGGCATATGGGTTGAGGGTGCGTGATTGGGGCGGTGGGAAAGAATGGAGTGTGTGTGAGAGAGAGAGCTGCCCAGAGATGGCTGAAAAAACTTGTAACAAGCCAATGCAATCCGGCATGTGTTTTATTTACAACCCCCTCCGCTACCTGTTTTCTTTTCACTCATTACACCCCACACTACCTGCGTGCTTACCACTTGTCGCACCCTACGCTACCTGGATGCGTACCGCTCATCACACCCTCCAGTACCTGTATCTGTCCCGCTTATCACAACCTCTATAGGTATTCCACAGGGTATGCCCTCTATTATGCCACCACCACCTCCCACCATCACCACTGTACTTCTCCAAGTTCCTCCCAGAATCGTCAATTCCCCCATGTGTTATATTTACAACCCCGTCCGCTACCTGTTTTGAGAGATGGCTGAAAAACAATCCGATCCAGTCCTGTATATGTTTTTTGGCGGAGCTCCCCCATCTGGGGGGCGGGAACCCCCAGGGTTACCCCGTTGTCCGTCTGTGCGTCCGACTGACCAAAAAATGAAGCCTGACACGTCAGCCAACTTTCTAATAGCTAATTGGCTTAAGTCAGCTCCATCGCTGTCACCTCTCATTCCATTGCCAACACACTACGCCAATTTCCCGCGTCGCTTGCACCGCTGCTTAGAGCTTGTCTATTCATCTCCCCCTCCACTACCTGAATGCTCACCATTCGTCCCAACTCCTCAACCTCGCTGTGTCTGCAGGCTCAGTGGATGTCAAGTGATGGAGATAGCTTTAAAAGTGTGTCGCTGGCCACCGGTTGGCCAGAGCGTTCACCATCTCCAAGTTCGTGGGAGGGCTACTACAAGGACTGAGCTGACTCTGCCCCTGTACCAGCGCAAGTGGACGTTGTGTGATAGGGAGAGCTTTAATAGTGTCGCAGGCCACCGGTTGGCCAAAGTGTTGAATGTCTCCTATTGCTTGACAGAGCTTTTACAAAGAGTGCGATGCCGCTGCCCCCCTTGTAGCAGTTTGACTAGTACTGGTGCCTGAGTGCAGCCTGCAGGGTTCACTTCTAGGGTGGTAGGGCTCCTACTAGGAGTGCGCTGGCCCTGCCCCCCTTGTAGCAGTTTGACTAGTACTGGTGCCTGAGTGCAGCCTGCAGGGTTCACTTCTAGGGTGGTAGGGCTCCTACTAGGAGTGCGCTGGCCCTGCCCCCCTTGTAGCAGTTTGACTAGTACTGGTGCCTGAGTGCAGCCTGCAGGGTTCACTTCTAGGGTGGTAGGGCTCCTACTAGGAGTGCGCTGGCCCTGCCCCCTTTGTAGCAGTTTGACTAGTACTGTCGTGGTGGTCATTGTACCATGCCACCAACTGAACATCAAGTACTTGATGCCCATTTGGTGCCATGGTATATTGACCACCAGGACAAGTACCAGTGCTTGATGGCAGCCTGCAGTGTTCACTTCTTGGGTGGGAGGGCTCGTACAAAAGGTGAGCTGACTGTGCCCCCTTGTAGCAGTTTGACTAGTACCGGTGCCTGAGTGCAGCCTGCAGCGTTTACTTCTAGGGTGGGAGGGATCCTACAAGGATTAAGCTGACCCTACCCCCCTGTACCAGTGCAAGTTTATATAAAAGGTACTCGGAGCACCATGGTGCTACGCTACGACACGGGTTCCTTCTCATTAATACACACAAAAACCGTTTCTAGCTAACAGCCTGTACTTGGTACCTGGAGAGAGGACACCCCCATTGTTTATCTTTTCACCTACGAGCAGCAGCTTCTAGGCAGTTCCCCTGACCAGCTGCTCAGTCAAACCTATTGCAAGGTAGTGCATCTGGAAGCTGACAGAATCATCTTCCCATTGCTACTGAAACATTGAGGCTTGAGATACCACACACGCATGCTGTCCATGGCCGATGTGAATTTAATGCTGCAGAAGCAACAACAGCAGCAGCATCTATGACAATGGCACCAGGTGAGGGGTGTGTGAGATTGCTGGAGGAGAGGGGAGGGAGTTGGGGGGGGGGGGGGGGGGGGGGGGGGGGATGGATGTATCCCACGCACACATGCTGTCCATGGTATATGTGAATTCACTGCTACTGAGACATTGAGGCTTGGCCCAGCGGCTAGGGAACGGCAATATGATAACATATGATATCATGTCATCATATGTTATCATGTGATGGCGGCGGTTTAGCTAGGCCGAAGTTACCACTCACATTTGATATCATATGATGCAATTTGTATGAAATCATATGACATTGACTCGCCTTTGGTCAATATCATAGGATATGCCGGTCTCTACCAGTGGCTGGCTTTGAGAGATACCTAGAAGCTGCTTCTTGAAGCTGAAACAAAAAGCTCTGGACATGTACACTCGCAACTATGAGCCAAATGTTTGGGTGCGGAGGTGCCCGGGATCGCTCAAAAGCCTGGAGAGAGGCACAGAGGCACGGAGTGAGACACCGGTGGAACTTGGGGCTTCAGCCCCAGGACCCTGGGGGTCCAGATGGTGCTAAAGGGAAAAGCTCTGGAAACCCCATCAGAGCCTTAGGGAAGGGTATCATCCTAGCTTTTATTTTCAGCTATGGACAGCAGCTTCTAGGCAGCTCCCTGATTCAGCCACTTGGCCAAGCCCCCAGATGGCAACAATATAGGACAGCTGGAAGTGCCAGCTTCAAGGTGCACAAGGTTGCATCAGGTTTGCCAGACTAGCCAGTCAGGGGAGCTACCTAGAAGCTGCTGCTCGTAGTTGAAAATAAAAGCTATGGATACCATTGTGTGCCGGCTGCAAGAATCCAGTTGGCGAAACAACATTGAGCTATCAAAAGACTGTAAACAATAGAGCCAGTAGGTAGGGCGTGTAGGTATTTGTAGATGTGTGAATGTTGTGGTATATAAATTATTACATGTTCCGCCTTATGTCGAGGTGTGAGGTTGAGGGGGCCAGTCCGTTCGCTTGCGCTGGTAGCCTCATAGGCTAAATCACCTTGCATTGTCATCGACAAGAAATTGTTGTCCCAAGACAAGCCCGCTCCACAACATCCGGGAGGGGTCTTCCAACTAATCCCCAAAAGATGATAGGCAATATTGCAGTAAGCAAGCAGGCATTCTTGTCAGTACTTTCCAAATTGACTTCCCCAAGTGCCTAACTTGGAACCAGTGAGATTAACAGTGCTCGTACCTTGCACTTTATTTATGTTTCTGGTTGTGGTTATATGCGATTTGGTTGGGGCACTCCCCTCGCTGTTTGATCATCTTGGTCCCCCATTGGAGTCAGCAAGGGGCACATGCTCTTGAGCATTCGGCAAAACAGAGACTACTGCTGGATGTCCTTCATGAGCTGCTCCCCGGAGTGGTACAAGAACCAGTACCACTCCGGGGAGCACCTCCGGGGACCCTGATAGCCCTGCCCACAATGGTTAATTTTATTGATGCTATGGTTGTGCTTTTTACCAGGTTCGCCCCAGATTCAGGCGAATTGGGCCATGTGTTTTGGCCAACTCTGGGCAGCTCACCGGCTTCCAATGCCGAGTCCCCCGGTGAGATACCCGTCCACGGAAACCAGGAATGCAACTAAGCAGATTATACAGTTTAAAGACTTGTCCAAGTCCTTTAAAGTTCTTGATGCTAGATGGCACCAACATGGTGCACACTGATATATATTCTAGAATTTGAATGGTTACATGGTTGTTCAGCCAACTCTGGGCTGCTCACCGTCTTCCAATGCCAAGTGCCAAAGTCCCCCCAAGGGATACCCGTCCACGGGAATCAGGAAGGCAACTAAGTGGATTACACATTTATAGACTTGTCCCAGTCCTTTTAGGTTCTTGATGCCAGATGGCGCCAACATGGTGCACACTGATTTATTTCCCAGAATTTAGGTTCCTGATGCCAGGCGGCGCCAATATGGTTCGCACTGCCCTATATTCAAGCCATCCCAGATTTTCAGCAGAATGACTCTGTAACTGCACAATCAACAGGGACGCAACTTCATAGCTTGCCCTTGGTTACATAGCTTCAGCCAGCAACTTGGCTGATCGACAGGACAGGGGTACTACATTTTGTCAAATTGGTCAGCGCTTCAAGCGCACAAACGTCATATTGGTCAGCGCTTTGAAGTGCAAAAATTGCAAAAACTGCGCGCTGCGCCCACAGGGGGTTGAAAGAACTGCGCGAAACACAGCGGGGCTCAAAAAGCGTATGCGAAATCGCGCTGCTGCGCGCTCTTTGCAGTATCCTGGACACAACACAGCTCTTGCTTCAATCGTACTCAAGCTTTAGGTTGGCTTCGTGCACTGTTTGGTAGAGGAGCCCACCGCCCGTGGTTGTCCAGGGGTGCTTGTACAGTTGTACTTGAACTTGGTTACATACCGGTAGCTGTAGCCAGCAATTCGGCTGCTCGCCGTCTTCGGCAGTAAAAAAACCAATACCAGGAAAAAATGAACGCAAACACTGGCAAACAGATCATATTTTATCATAATTTCAATTTTTTTTTTTTTTCAGGGGGCTGCATAATTTCGGCATTGGGCCCGGCGACGGTGGCGATCAAGCCTCAGACAATATCTACCCGAGTCACGCACAAGTACTTGCAAAAGTAAGCTTTAAAAAAGGTGCAAAAAGTGCAAAATCTTCATTTGGAGACGTGACTGTTTTAAACATCTATGTTTCGTGATCCCAAATATACACTTCAAACATTTGCAACGTAACCGACCCTCCAAACTAGAGACTGCGTTTTGGGGAAGAAGAACCCCATACACAAACCAGCGCCGCCGAGGTTTAGAAAGAAAGGCGAAGAAATTGCTTGGAATATCGCGTTGGAAAGGCGGGGCATGCCAGACCAGGGTTGTTCAGGAGGACCCCCACCTCTGCGTCCCTAGACGCAACCAATTTTACAGCCTGCGTCCTGAGAAGCAACCAACTATCAACCGACCCACAACCGACCCATACCGACGCAACGGACCCTCCCCACGTTGCGTCTCAGGATGCAACGGACCCTCAAACGTTGCGTCTGCGACACACGACGCAGCGTCCTGAACAACCCTGTGCCAGACCAACGCCAATCGTGACTTTCAATCTACCTGTACTATTATACTTTTTGTTTTTAGTTGTGAAAGGGATTTCACCCCAGGAGGTGGGTCTCCTGACACCAACCAGCGACACCGAGGATTCAGTTCGAATGGCATTGCCACTCCTACAAAAGAGTAGACGCATTTAGGGCTTGTCATATGTGGAGAAACCGACCCTCGACCAAACGAACATTTACCACTACCCCTACTGGCAACTGCAAACAAGCTCCATACCATGGTCGTTAGAGGCGGAGCCGAGGAGACATAACTAAAAAAACACCATAAGGGCAGAGGTCCGACAGTACTTTCCTACAAGATTTGCTTGGGGGCAGGATTGACTAATTACTTAGTCTATCAACCTTCAGGCTGCTTACCGTCTGCAGGCGGAGTAAGTATTGGGACTTGGGAGCACAAACACTATCGGTACAACTACTACACACTCCTGAGTACAGAATGCAATCAGATGTATTTATGCAGTTGAAAGACGTGTCCAGGTTGGCCATGTGTATGGAAGCTTACTTCAGCTGTTGACGTGTAAAATGCCAGGTGGGTATTTTTGGGTTTGAACGAGCGCTCGTTGATCTCCGTTTGGACCTCCATCGTGTGCTCGTCGCCAAAGAGAGATACTCCGGAAACGGATCGGTATACAAGATCGCCCCTTTCAAGGTCCCTCGCGAACCATGAGTGGTTGTGCGCCAACCAATTCCCGCGTGCTGAATCTGACATGGGACGCAAGGGTACTGCGAGGTTGCACTGATATGCGAGTTGTTCAGCCCATACCAGTTGCGCCCCGAGAAAATGTAGAAAATGTAGCGTATGGTGGAAGGGGCGTCCTCGGGTCGGGGGGTCGGGGGGGGGGGGGGGGGGGGGGGGGGGGGGGGGGGGGAGGGGGGGGGATTTTTGGAAGTTTCCCGCATCCAGCTTCTCGGCTCTCGAGATTCGTTATAACTCGGGACCAGGGCAGGAGTCTCCAGAAACAGGTCCGAGATTTCGCCAGATGGGCCTCTCTTTCACCGACGAGAGACTTTCGTGGCTCGTGACTAGAATATCCGTGGACATGCAGAGAAGTACGCGCGGCTATCGCTAATATTCAGTGCTTTTGCTTCATTTCTGGTCATGGGGTTGGCGCTCATTTCTTCTTCTTTCTCTGATGATGATGATGATGATGATGATGATGATGATGATGATGATGATGATGATGATGATGATGATGATGATGATGATGATGATGATGATGATGATGATGATGATGATGATGATGATGATGATGATGATGATGATGATGATGATGATGATGATGATGATGATGATGATGATGATGATGATGATGATGATGATGATGATGATGATGATGATGATGATGATGATGATGATGATTACATTACATTACATTACATGTTAAAGTCTACTTGACACCGCGAGGGTGTATGAGACTCTGTGCTTTAAACAAAAAGAAAAAGCACCCACAAAGCAAAAAACCCCATTACATCAGGGGTGTGTCGAGGACAAACAAACCAAACTCCCAACCACCGTTTTGGTGGCGTAGGTATTAAACCCCTTAGAGCCGGACCCAGATCTCAACCACTTACAGTGGCGGAGGTAAGAAGCTAACAAATGAGAAGTCACAAGAAGAAGAAAAAAAGGGATGATAAATTACGGTGCCACTAAGCAGTCCAGGGCTTCCTGTCTTGCTCTTCTACAAGTAGAAAGATAGTCGGCTAGGTTGCTCCAAAAAGACTTAGTGCCATTTCCATTCATAAAGGTTCTGAATGTGGAATCGCAGAATTCCACATTCCATACGGTTAAAAAGACCTCCCAAAGCGAGAATAATGCCACTAGTACGATCTCCCATCTACAGGGGAGTTGCGGGATCCGAACCCACGACCTCACACATGTTCGTCGATATGATGATGATGATGATGATGATGATGATCATGATGATGATGATGATGATGATGATGATGATGATGATGATGATGATGATGATGATGATGATGATGATGATGATGATGATGATGATGATGATGATGATGATGATGATGATGATGATGATGATGATGATGATGATAATGATGATAATGATCACATTTCCCTGGTGCCCTGCTGGACACCAAATGTGCCCTCGGCTTTTCTGCGCACGGGTCGAAAACAGAAATCCCTTGACCTCCAGCCCAATTAGTATCAGATATGGACATCAGCTGCTGCAACTGATGCTCAGACCCGCGCCCTCGTAGTAATGATCCGCGTACTTATGATCCAGCCGGGAAATTAAAGCGGTCGCCGCCGTTGTCAGTGAACAACCGCAACCGACGGACAACCAACTCTAAACAATCTGTAGGTCAAATCTCAACCGAATGTAAACCGAGTCTGTTTCTGTGACAGCTAATGGGGTAGACCTCAACCGACTGGCTTCATATCTATGAGCCAGGAACTGCGTTCTTATCATCCAGGGACTGCGTGGCTTCAGCGCGTGCATTCGCGACCCCCTTCGCATAGATCTCGATCGCGCACGCAGCGCTGTATGCAGTTGAAGATTCTGCTGTACCTGCTATCCAGGTATAGCCGGTGTCCGAGAGCTGATCTGCATCTGCCAGAAATGTTCTCATCTTTCCCCGCCCAAGCCCGATCTGAGCCCTACAGCGCCTCGACGAGGCCGGTTGGAGGTGTTGGCGAGTTGCTGCGCACGTTCGATTACGCAGGGATTCTCGTAGCCTGAACTTCGTATCAGTCCAAATATCCCTCTCCCCTTATTTGAATTGCTCCTCTACCCATTCGATTGTACCACGGGCACACACACGCACTCCCGTTTGAATCGCCTAGGGGGGAAATGTCCCATCCCACCCCCACACAGGCCCGAATTTGAGATAGCCACCTCTACCTCATAATTAGCAGCGGGCTACCCGATGCGGCCGGTATCAGCTGCCCGCCTGCGCGCAACCGCTGGGACTTCTCCTGTCATGTTGCACGGGCCTGGGCCTGACGCGGTTTTTTAATCACACGCACCCCAACACGGTGCCTAGACACCCGCTCGCTGCTGACCACCCCTCACCAGCCACCTAGGTCCATGAAAGAGCACGACAATAGAAGCGTCAAACGCAGGCGAAGGTTGTTCGCGTGTCAGGTAAGCTCCATGGTCAGTCCTGCGTCAGGTAAGCTCCAGCGACAGTACTGCCTTCCCGTGCCTTCCCGTCTGATCCGAGTACCTCCCCCGACCTCCCCCGCGACCAACACGACCAGTACGCGCCAGTACTTCAGTCTCCTGTCACCTCACCAAAGCAGACATTATGCAATCTACAATTCTAGCCGTGCCTCTTCCAAGCATTTGCAAGCCTTCTTTTAGTGTGTGGCAGGCCCAGGTCCACATGGACCCGTGTGAAGAGTTGGGTTCGGCCAGCCTGCGTCGAGTCAATGCGTGGGTGACGACGAGCCTTGGCACAGTCGGCACAGTCAGGGGGGTGGGGGTGAGTGGTGGGTGTGTGTTTGTGTGGCTGGCTGGCTGGCTGGGTGGTGGTGGTGGTGGTGGTAGTGGTAGTGTTACAATGGGTGGCCTTGCTGTTACTATGTATGATTATTATTTGTTTGTTTGTTTGTTTGTTTGTTTGTTTGTTTGTTTGTTTCTTTGTTTGCTTGCTTGCTTGCTTGCTTGCTTGTTGTCTTTGGGAGTAGGGTAGAGGTGCTTAAGGTTGTGAAGGAATTTCCTAGAAAGAGAATCAGTGGATCGACTTATCGACTGTGAGCTTAGAGGACGAGGGCTAGCTCAACGTGTTGGGGCAGGGGGGGGGGGTGTCTGCGGTAGTCTAACTTGCTGGTGTATGCTGCAGCCCAGGGGTTGCAAACTTGGTGGAAGGAACTTGCTCGAACCCAGACTAATTGACCTGAAAAGTAGGATCAAGTCAATTGGCAGAGTTGATCCTCTTGGGTTGTTGTTGTTGTTGGTGGTGGTGGTGTGCGTGTGTTGTTGTTGTTGGTGGTGGTGGTGGTGTGCGTGTGTTGTTGTTGTTGGTGGTGGTGGTGGTGTGCGTGTGTTGTTGTTGTTGGTGGTGGTGGTGGTGTGCATGTGGTGTTGTTGTTGTTGGTGGATTAAATCAATTGGATGAGTGGGTCCTTTTGGGTGGGGTGTTGGTGCTGGTGTTGGTGGTGTTGGTGGATCCATTGGGGTTGTGTGGTTGTGTGTGTGTGTGTGTGTGTGTGTGTGTGTGTGTGTGTGTGTGGGGGGGGGGGGATAAAATGAATTGGCTAAGTGGATCCATCGGTGTGGTGTGTTTGTGGTGTGGTGGTAGTGTGGTGTTTGTGGTGGTGGTGGTGTGGTGTTTGTGGTGTGGTGGTGGTGTGGTGGTGGTGTTTGTGGTGTGTTTGTGTTTGTGTGTGTGTATGTGTGTGGTGGTGGGCGGATGGGGTTAGGGGGTAAATTTAAAGAGTGGATCCATTGGGGTGAGGTGGTGTGAATGTGTGTGCGTGTTTTTGTGTGTATGTGTGGTGTGTATGTGTGTGTGGTTGTTTGTGTGTGTGTGTGTGTGTGTGTGTGGGGGGGGGGGGGGGATCAAATCAATTGGCTGAATGGCTCCGTTGGTGTTGTGTTTGTGTGTGGTGGGTGGTTGGGGTAGGGGGTAATTTGGAAGAGTAGATCCATTGGGGTGAGGTGGTGATGGTGGTGAGGTGGTGTGTACGTGTGAGCGTGTTTGTGTGTGTATGTGTGTGTGTGGGTTGGGGTTGGGTGGGTGGGGGTAGGGGTCAATAGAAAGAGTGGATCCATTAGGGTGAGGTGGTGATGGTGGTGAGGTGGTGTGTATGTTTGTGAGTGTCTGTGTGTATGTGTGGTGTGGGTGGGTGGGTAGAAAGAGTGGATCCATTGGGGTGAGGTGGTGATGGTGGTGAGGTGGTGTGTATGTGTGAGAGTGTTTGTGTGTGTCTGTGTGGCGTGTATGTGGGCGGGTGGGTTGGGGGTGGGTGTGTGGGTGGGGTTAGGGGGTCAATTGAAAGAGTGGATCCATTGGGGTGAGGTGGTGATGGTGGTTAGGTGGTGCGTATGTGTGTGTGGTTGTGGGTACGTGTGGGGTGGGAGGGTAGTTGTGAAAAGGAAGAAGAAGAAGAAGAAGAAGAATTGTAAGAAGGGTAAGGGTAGGTGGGGTGGTATGAATATGTGTGGTATGGTGTGTATGTACGTGTTGTGTATGCGTGTGGTGGTGGGTGGTGGTGGGTGGGTGCAGGGGGATACTTACATCAATTGGCAGAGTGTATGAGGCATGAGACATGTGCTCATGTGGCAGGTGTATGTAGGGAACGGCAACTAATATTAGTGTTTGAAAAACTATTATTAACTAATATTATTATGGTGTCACAATAATATTAGTTTTTCAAATAAATCCGAATTTCTGGTGAGACGGCTCATCCGACTAATATTATATAATATTATATAATATTATTTATTCACTAATATTATATAACATAGCTGACCCGTAGGTATATGTGCTGGGTTGAGAGCCTTGAAAATGAAAGAAATCAAAAATGTTACTACGAAAATGGGAAGAAAAAATAGCACGTGGTGGCAGATGGTTGGGCCAAAACAGGGTCTCAGGTAGTGATCGCTACTGGTGGCAGGAAATAACTCCGCTAGGGTATAGCCATCAGATGAAATATCAAAAATTCAAAAACAAAGTGGTGCGGGTGTTGCTGGGCGTAGGCTGGCAACTCTCTCCGGCCTAAGAGTGCCTTGTCGCTCGTTCCGAGTAGGAGGAACCTCTCCAATCACATATAATTAGGGAAAGGCTAAGTTAGTTAATATTAGTGAGTGCATAATATAAGTGAATGTTAGTGTATATCAGACTGACGAGCCGTCACACCAGAATTTTAATTTATTTGAAGAACTTATTATTGTGACACGAGGGGGGGGCAGGAATAAAGTTTGCAGACCGCATGTTCGGAAATTGTTTTTTTCACCCCTGACCACCCCCCTACCCCCCTACCCCCCCCCCCCCCCCCCCCCCCCCCCCGAGGCTTCATATCTGGACACCCAGACAGTATAAGATAGTGTGAGGGGGGTCCATGAGCATCATCTCGTCAAGGCCTTCCCAACCATACAACACAAAAATATCAAGTTTGGACAAAGTTATTCAGTTTTGAGTATTTTTACAACTTTATTGGGTAGCTCAGTTGTCCGCGCCCTTGGGGGAGATCACCCAGGTCTGAAAAGGACTGAAAGTGTTATTTATCTGTCTATCTATCATTATCATCATCATTATCATGGTTTAATTGCCTCAAATTGTATTCTGGGGCCTGAGGGTCTGCTCAGGTGTGGTGGGGGTGGGTGGTAGGGGGTGATGGTGTGTGTGTGTGCGTGGTGTGTGGGGAGGAGGGTGTGCGTGTGTGGTAGTGGTGGCGGTGGTGTGTGGGGGAGGGCTAGACCCCAGGTTCGACTGCTTTAGGAACCTTGTCAGGGACCAGAATTCAGAACGCGCACACGAACGCGCGATTTTCAGCCTAACTGCCGCTCGTGCGACACTGGGCGCCAAGGTGTAGGTGACGTCCAGCCTGGCATCCAGCCTGGATGTGCCTTCCAGGGCACCCACCAATTACACACTGGATGTAACAGATTAACGGTTGCAGATTTGTACTCGTCTCGTCGATCCCTTCTCGATGGTGCCCTTAACGCTCAAAACTTCGCACTGGCAAGAAAGTTACACAAAGTACAAATAAAGTTGGGAAAACGGTCGGACCCCCTCCCCCCCTCCTCTATCTCGGCCGCCTGTGGGTGTATCGACATGATTTTTTTTGTATCGACTTTTGCTTGCACTTCTCTATCCACATCAAACATGAGGTACAATTTTTTTTCTTGCCCCCCCCCTCGTTGTGACACTACAATAATATGAGTTAATATTAGTTTTTCAAACACTAATATTAGTTGCCGTTCCCTACATATAATATTTTGCGTATAGGGCATAGCATATGGAGACCCACCCTTTCAGGAGACAAGTCCTAGGCACGTCGTAAAACATTGGGCGGAGAGTGTTGGCTGTCTGAGGTTTGGAAGGGTGGAGAGTGGTTTTATGACAGGGCCAGGGGCCAGTTAGGACCAGGGTTGAAACGTGACAGACAAACAATCGGACAAATGGGTGACCTTGGGGGCTCCCGCCCCCCAGAAGGGGGGGCTCCGCCAAAAAATAAACGATGGCTTGGTGTGGGAGGTCCATTGGGAGTGTGTGTGTGTAGGGGGGGCTTCATGGCATGTGTGTAGGGGTCGGCTATGTTATATAATAGTAGTGAATAAGTAATATTATGTAATATTTTATTATTTTAGTCGGACGAGCCGTGTCACCGGAATTTTGAATTTATTTGAAAAACTAATATTATTGGGACACTATAATAATATTAGTTCATATCATTTTTTTGAACACTCAGATTTGTTGCCGTTCCCTACATGTGTGTGTCGATGACTTAGATACTACCTTTTGTTTTCAGCTATGAGCAGCAGCTTCTAAGCAGCTCCCCTGAATGCCTGATCTGATGCAAGCTAGTGCACCTTGAAGCTAACACAACCAGCTTTCCTGTATTGTTGCCATCTTAGGGCTTGGCACAGTGGCTGGCTCAGGGAGCTGCCTAGAAGCTGCTGCACAAAGCTGAAAATAAAAGCTATGAATGGCATGCCGGGGTAGAGCCATAAAATGATGATCAGATGACTTGCTTGGTGTGGGAGGTCAATTCAATTGCGTTAGATTCACTGCTCCTTTTTAGGGGTTCGCAAAGTAGCTTCTTGGCAGCTCCCTTGACTCATCCTAGCCCCTTCCAGTGATATACATTTGTCTAGAGGTAGACCAAATCACTTTGAGGATGAGGAGTCGGGGGTTCGATTCCCCCTTCAGTCGCTCTTGGCGTTGCAGGTCGTTGTCAACGGCGATGGTAGCTTGTCCAGTTGAGGTGTAAGACCGCTCCCTACCCGCGTACGACGGGCTCCCTTAACACCACGCCCCACCAGGCGTTATCATTACCTTATTTTGTACTCATCCTTGAGCCCAACCAGAAGCTAGCTAGTGCGCATGAACGCTGATATGGCAGTCACTCCAATGCAGCTGAAACAATCCGGCTTGACCCAGTGGCTGGCCAATGGAGCTGACTGGAAGCTGCCACGAATAGCCCAAAAGAGAAACAGTGGTCTGGCTTAAATGCATCAAGGGTAGGGAACGGCAACTAATATTAGTGCTTGAAAAACTAATATCAACTAATATTATTACAGTGTCATAATATTATTGCTTGAAAAACTAATATCAACTAATATTATTGCAGTGTCATAATAATATTGTTTTTTCAAATACATTTGAAATTCTGGTGAGACGGCTCGTCCGACTAATATTATATAATATTATTTATTCACTAATATTATACAGCATAGCCGACCCCTAATCATGGGGCACAGAGAAAGAATTGAACTAGGCCCCAAACCCTCCTCCAGGGGGATGACAGCCCCCCCCCCCCCCCCCCCCCCCCTATTGTGGTTGGCCCCAGTGCAAGCAAACGGGCTGGCCCCCTCAATCTCACATCTCATAAAAAGGCGTACTATTTATTCATTTATCCGTGTACAATAGTTACAGTGATAGAAACTGAGCGGGGCTTATAATGAACTGCCCTTTGTATGTATGTTACAGTCCAGGGGTAGGCCAAATAGGCTAAAGGGACTTGCCCAACCGTTTAGGAAGGGCTTAAAAAGAAAAAGCACTGACAAACTGAACACCAAACAA
Source organism: Chlamydomonas sp. ICE-L (assembly GCA_013435795.1). Lineage (NCBI taxonomy): Eukaryota > Viridiplantae > Chlorophyta > Chlorophyceae > Chlamydomonadales > Chlamydomonadaceae > Chlamydomonas > Chlamydomonas sp. ICE-L. The sequence continues at coordinate 157,825,964 of JACBWV010000610.1, read as the reverse complement.
TCCTTTAACCGACGAGGGCGCTGACTTCGTGCCCATTGAATCGCCACCGTTGTCCGTCTCCCTGTTTCATAGGTAACATGGACATAGCCGATGTTATAGATTGGGACAAGTTCTTACTCTCCAAGTAATGTTCAAGTGCTTGAGCAATCTGTTCTTCTGGATGTTCCAGTTATAAACGTGTGACCAATGATGATGTAACCAACCACCCCTGTAATATGTGACCAACCACCACTACCCCTTCCCTTTCTCATGTTCAAGTCATATGCATGTTACCAATGATGGATTATCACCTAGAGAGCTTAGCTTTTATTTTCGGCTATGAGCA
>JACBWV010000610.1:157780639-157823139 GCA_013435795.1 Chlamydomonas sp. ICE-L | reverse complement strand
TGTTTTGAATTTTGAATTTTGAATGCTGGGCTTGGGCCTGAGGTTCTGTGTCAGTTTTTTTCTTTTGGGCTTCTCGTAGCAGCTTCTAGGCAGCTCCCTGAGCCAGACAGAGGTCTACCCCCCTAGATTTCAGGAGCACTGGTAAACTGACCATGCCAGCTGTCAGATGCACCAGTTTTATTTTTTCAAATCTGAAAGTAGTTTTTTACTAGCTTTATGGTTATAGGCCTTCTCTAGGGACAGCGTTTTATTGCTTTTTATAGGTATTTGTAGCTTTTAAGGTGCATTTCGGACCTTTTTTTTTACTTTTTTATAGCGATAATTTCGCTAAAACGGGGTCAAAACTAGCGATTGCTATATGTAGCGGGACCAAATCCCTCAGATGCACCAGCTTGCACTAGCTTTGATAGAGTTGCCAGGCAGGGGAGCTGCCCAGAAGCTGCTACATTCACCCCAAAATAAAACACACAGGTTTGTGGGGGGCACATGAGCTGTGTTTTACATCGGCATTGCGGGGGGCAGTGACTCTATATGTATTTGTTTGTATGTATTTAGTTTATGTAATTTTACATTTCAGGTGCAGCTAAATGGGCTTAAGGGAATCGCTCAACCTAAAAAAGGGAAGGCAGCTTTAAAAAACAAGTACTAGTGAACTGAAACCCACCAAATCAAAAACAAAGGGGGGCGGGGGCGGGGACTGTGACTTATATGTGTGTATGTATGTATGTAAGTATTTATGTATGTATGTATGTATGTATGTATGTATGTATGTATGTATGTATGTATGTATGTATGTTACAGTCCTGGGGTAGGCCGAATAGGCTAAAGGGACTTGCCCAACCGTGATAGGAAGGGCTTAAAAAGAAAAAACATTGAATTGATGTAATGATAACGCCTGGTGGGGCGTGGTATAAGGGAGCCCCGTCTTACAACGGTAGGGAACGGGCTGCTACTTTACCTGGACATAGCTACCATGGCGGTTGACAGCGACCGCGGGCACTAAGGCACACCCGTGGGGATTGACTTGATGTAGATTCCTCCCTTCCGGGGACTTGGCATACGATTATAGAGCTGAGCTTCTCCCTTGCCTTCCAGTACTGATTGTTACTTGGGACCCCGTTTGGGCCCAACCTTCCGCTACCCTGAGACTCCCCCGCCCAGCCCCCCGAATCCCTTCAGGCCACCAACCCAAATAGCGACCAGGAGCCCAACTTTAAAAGACACCCCATACCTGAAAGACACCTCATCAGGGTACTTCCATTGGCCAAATTGGCCAGCGCTTTAGCGCACTTGAAAGAAAAAAAACTGCGCTTTGTAGTGCAAAAAGTGCAAAAAATGCTTGCTGCGCCCACAGGGGCTTGCAAAAAACCGCGCGAAACGTGTACTGGGGCTCGAAAAGGCAGCGCGTCAGCGTGCACTAGCGTGCGCTTGGAAGTTCCCGGCACCGCATACCTGATGGCTACTAGAAGACCCCTCTCTGAAGTGGGAAAAACAAACTCTGGTAGAGGGACTCACACGAACCAACTCAGGGCCCCCGTCGGTAAAACGATTGATTGGGGTTCACTTCATCAGTGCTTTTTCCTTTTAAGCCCTTCCTATCACGGTTGGGAAAGGCCCTTTAGCCTATTCGGCCTACCCCAGGACTGTAACATACATACATACATACATACATACATACATAAATACTTACATACATACATACACACATATAAGTCACAGTCCCCGCCCCCGCCCCCCTTTGTTTTTGATTTGGTGGGTTTCAGTTCACTAGTACTTGTTTTTTGGCCTACCCTTCAATTGATACATGAATACATACATACATACATACATACATACATACATACATACATACATACAGAGGGAGGGAGGTCGTGATGGTGGGCTTGAGCTAGCACTGGCTGCATAGCTTAAGCCACGCCGCTCGGCGTTCTATTTTTAGGGTGTGTGTGGGGGGTGGGGGGGTGGGGGGGGGGGGGTGGGGGGGTACCCCGGGTAGTCTGCACGAAAATGTTATAGACCGAGTATACCAACCTCAGCTAGTCTCTAAGCTTTGACTCAAGCACTTTTTTTGCCACGTCAGGCACTTAATTATAGCGGAAGTCTACTATTTCATTGGCAGTCAGTTCGTCACTGCCCCCCCCACACACACACACACACACACACACACACACACACACACACACACACACACACCGTTCCCTGTACACCCTCCGCCACGTACGTGCCGGCTGTCTTCTCTGGTATGAGTTGGTGTGTGGGGGGGGGGGAGGGGGGGGGGGGGGGGGGGGGGGGGGGGGTATGTGTGTATGTTTCATTCTGCTATGAGCTGCAGCTTCTAGGTAGCTCGCCTGTCTTGCTTTTCAGCTAAACCTAATGTGACCTAGTGCACCTTGAAGCTGACACAATCAGCTGTCCAGAAGTGCTGAAATATTTGGGTTTAGCATAGTGGCTGGCTTGGGGCTGCTGCTGAGAAAATCCAAAAAGAAAAGCCTTGACTCGCCTTCCAGTCTGGTAGTAGTTCTGGCTGAACTAGTTAGAAAACCCCCCCAAACCCCTGGGATCCGCGCTTCATAATCGTGCAGAGCCCCAGGATTCGGGGGGCAATGCGTTCAGGGTTTCGGGTTTTAGGTGCACTGGGGTTGCACCGATTTGCTCAATTTGTGACGCATCTCACAAGGAAAATGTACCTTTACCTTCTGTAGCCTGTCCAGCCTCTTGAAGCTTGTTCTGGAATCAACCGGGCTTGCACCTTCAGACTCTCTAGGCATAACCAGAGGCACAATTACCAAGCGCCAGCCGAACACCACAAACACCACATCAACCACCAACCAACACCAACACCACCAACCACTAATCACCAGCCCCCTTTTGTCGCCTGTGCAGCCTGATGATGTTTTTCTGAAATCAACCGAGCTTGCACCTTCAGACTCTCCCGACACAACCAGCGGCAAACTTGGCAAACTTCAGGCACCAAGCACCAGCCAACCACCACCACCACCAACCACCACTAATCACAAGCCCCCTTCTGTTGTCTTCGCAGCCTCTTGAAGCTTTTTCTGGGATCAACCGGACGTGCACCCTCAGACTCTCCCGACACAACCAGCGGCGCAAGCTCGGCAAAATTCAGGCCCAGCAACACAAGAACCAACAGTCTCAGGTGTGTGTGTATGTGTGTGTGTGAGTGTGCGTGTGTGTGTGTGTGTGAGAGTGTGCGTGTGTGTGTTTGTGTGTGTGTGTGTGTGTGTGTATGTGTGTGTGTGTGTGAGTGTGTGCGAGAATGTGTGTGTATGTGTGTGCGTGTGAGAGAGAGTGTGTGTATGTGTAAGTGTATGTGCGTGTGTGTCTATGTCTGGGTGTTAATAGTCTTGCAGGGGCTGGGATCCCTGGGTGCAGCTGGTCGGTGGTAAAGAAATTGAGACATTCAGAGATTGAGGAATTGACCGTGGTTGCATCATGTCGCGTGAGCTGCAAGCAGTTGGAAGCGGTTGACAGTTGACAGGATCTGTCGGTAGTGATTGATTCCGGACGTTGCGTGCGGCTGAATCCGCGATTTGTGTGGGTTGTCTCAAGGTGCCGGTGATCGGTGATAAAGAAATTGAGAGGTTGAAAAATTGACTGTAGTCGCATCATGTCGCGTGGGCTGCAAGCAGTTTGAATTGGTTGGAAGGCGCCAGAATCTGACATTAGCAATGGGTAGGTATGGGAGGTGGCGTCGGGTGGCGTACAGTATCTGGCGGTAGGAATTGGACAGAATCTGGCGCTGGCGGGAGCAATGGGAGGTGGCGTGGGCCGAAGGCCTGGGCTGGCCTGGGTAGACACCACCGGGTAGACACCGGTGGGTAGACGCCGAACCACTTATCGGTGATCGGCGACTCCGCCTCCTCCTCTTCCCTCCCCCGCTCCCCTCCCCCGCTTCCATGAGTCCACGGTTGGATCCCCATTGGGGGGGCGGTAAGGACGGTAATAAATAGGAGGGCGGTAAATAAGCTACATATACTTGCCCAACATCAATATTGGGAAGGGCTGTAAACAACACAAGCTAGTGACAGCAGGTGATAACAGTTAGGTACATCAGGCATGGATTTCCCCCCCGCCAAATTCAACGATCGCTACTTTTGACCTAAGTTGCATGCCAAAGTACCCTCCATACACCCAAGAAGTATAGGGAGGAAATACTGAGTTTCTGGTTTGGCCCAAATTTGACACTTTTGTGTATTTATAACCTGTGGAGGTCACAACTCGAGCACCATTAACTCATTATCGAAAACAAGCGCGGATTCGAAATGCTCTCGTCAAACCAGTTTCATGGGTGTGCTTCGCTTCGTCAGATTCCGTCTGGTGGGGAAGTTACGATGATATTCCCGAAAACGGCTCGACCAGGATACGAGGATCTGCCAGGTCACCAGGTGCCTCGACTTGGATCTAGAGGACAGCGCCTCCATATTAACTCGTTGTCGGAAATAAGCGAGCATTCGGAAAGATTACGTCGAGCTTGTGTCATAGGTCTGCTTAATTTTATCTGAGACTGAGTCCTGAGGAAGTTTTGGCCTCTAACAGTTTTCACCAGAGGAAATTTCTGAAAGCGACCGGACCCCCCCCCCCCCCCCCCCCCCCCCCCCCCCCTCTTTTTGAAGGGGCGATATCTGCCCCTCCCCCGACACTTTTTCGACTTTTTCGATGGTTTCGGGGCTTACGACCCTTCTAGGCCCTGATTCGGTACACGAGCAACTTCCTGAGGCCCCCCCGCTTAATGGCCCTATATGGCTATAAATAGTTATACATACTGAACAAAAACTGTCCCTGGAGGAGGCCAAAAACCATACAGCTAGAGAAACCCACTTTCAGGTTTGAAAAATAAATGTCTGGCACGTAGTATTTAGTCTAAGACAAGTAGCACTACTGGTACTTGGCTGCATCACGTGTATAGAACGGATGCATTATTTCCGTCTAACTCGTTTGTGTACTCTCTTGTAATATTCCTCCTTATCCTTGAGTTACCACTAACCACTAACCACCAACCACTACCGTATGCGCAACATGTAATGGCAAATGATTTGGCAAACGACCATTTGCCAACGTCGTTTCAGCACGTAAGTGAGCCGGTCCCGGGTCACCGGCGTTTGCCAAGTTTGTCCAACACCATCGATTCATACAAACTCAGTTCGACTGGTCCGGATCGCCTTGATCGTTCCTTGTATTCACAGATTTCGAGATACAATGAGCTGGTCGCGCCTGTTGAAGCTGGTCGCGCCTGTCGAAGCTGGACGCGCCTATCGCACTGACTGGTTTGACCGCCAGCGGTTTGAACGGCAGCGGTTTGAACGCTAGCCGGATGCCACGTGTCTATGTCCCAGACCCGAAGGGTGATTCGCCCACCACCGTTCCGTTGCAAGGATTTGCCCCGAGCCGAGAGTACTACATATGGAGGTCTCTGGCCCCCCATACGTATTGCAGAAAGAAGATTTGATGCACCGACCATTCCCCCCCTCCCCCCCCCCCCCCCCCCCCCCCCCCCCCCCCCAAAAAAAAAAAAACACCACCAACATTACTAAGAAGGTTATCAGATTTCCTCAGTCGTTGGCCTGGCAGAGCCCTGATTTGGATCATTTATTTTCCAGACTATGACCAAGAGGAATTGTTGTTTAAAGCATTCCCAAGCAACCTACTTATAAACATGGAAGAAGGAAATGTATCAAGCGAATCGGAGCTTTGCCAAATGTTTCCAAGTCAAACCTTGAGCAAGTCCCAGACCCAAACCCTTTGCCAAATTAGTTTTGCCACACATTTGTGATCCATGAAATAAGGTTAAAAACCACATTTGCCAATGTTTATTCTTGCCATTACATGTTGCGCATACGGTAACCACCAACCACTTATCGCCTCCCCCCTTCTGTTGCATGTGCAGCCTCTTAGAGCCTTTTCTGGAATCAACCACCAACCAACAACCAAACCATCAACCTCCAACCACCAACCAACACCAACATCAACAGTCGCAGTGAAGGCATGACCTACTGGAAGGGGGTAGCCAACCGCCAACCAACAACCAACAACCAACAACCAACAGTCGCAGGCACCCAGTGACGGCGTGTCCTATTGGAAGGGTGGAGCTTCAGAAGGTGGTCCAGAAGGAGTGCATAAGTCCGCCCCGCAAGGCTCGCCCAGTTCTGAGGTATATGATTCAGAAGGGGGAAGCCAACCACCAACCACCAACCACCAACCAACAGTCGCAGGCACCCAGTGACGGCGTGTCCTACTGGAAGGAAGGAGCTTTAGAAGGTGGTCCAGAAGGAGTGTGTAAGTCGCCTCTGCAAGGCTCGCCCAGTTCTGAGGTACATGATTCAGAAGGGGGGAGCCAACCACCAACCACCAACCACCATCCACCAACCACCAACCAACAGTCGCAGGCACCCAGTGAAGGTGTGTCTTACTGGAAGGAGGGGGATATAGAAGGTGGCCCAGAAGGAGTGCGTAAGTCGTCCCCGCAAGACTCGCCCAGTTCTGAGGTAGATGATTCAGAGGGGGAGGCGGCGGCTGGCGGAGATGCACTGATGCTACTCAGGCATAGCGCCTTCCAGATTTCTGAGCCGCAGCCCAGAGTGCCCTCGTACAGGTAGGGAGAAGCTAGTCAGCACTTGGTTTGGGAGGTTTAGGCCTGGGTAGCTTAGGGTTTAGGTGGTTTAGGTTTAGGTGGTTCAGGGAAAATGTGGTTTAGGTACCTGCTACTCAGGCATAGCGCTTTTCAGATTGCCCAGCCCCAACCCAGAGTGCCGCGTACAGGTAGGGAGAATCTGGTCAGCACTTGGGTTTAGGTGGTTAAGTTCTAGGTAGTTAAGGTGATTTCGATAGTTTTGGTGGTTTAGGTTTAGGTGGTTCAGGGTTAATGTAGTTTAGGTACCCGCTACTCAGGCATAGCGCCCTCCAGATTACCGAGCCGCAGCTTTGAGTGCCCTCGTACAGGTAGGGGGAAGCTGGTCAGAACTTAGCTGCTCAGTACATCTTGTCCTAAGCCACCTAGACCTAAACCACCTTAACCCTAAACCACCTTGACCCTAAACCACCTAAACATAAACCACCTAAACCTAACCCCACTAAACCCTAAACCACCTAAACACAAACCACCTAAACCCTTAACCACCTAAACCTAAACCACCTAAGCTCTATACCACCTAACCCTAAACCTACAAAACCTAAACCACCTAAACCTAAACCACCTAAACCCTAAAACACCTAGACCTAAACAACCAAAATCCAAGTGCTGACCAGCTTCCCCCTCCCCCTTGTACAGTGGGCGGTCTCGTACCTGCACCCCGGAAGAGAAGGAGGCCATGAGTAATTTAGGCGATGGCCCCCGACAGGCCGCCCATGGCCCCCATGGCCCCCTACAAGTTACCCATGGTACCCATGGCCCCCTACAAGTCACCCATGGCACCTTGCAGCCCAAGGGGCCGTTGTACAGGGGGCGGTCTCGTACCCCCACCTTCGGAGAGAAGGAGACCTCCTCCGAAGCTGATTTGAATCAGACTCAAACTCCAAACTATGGACGTTGGGTATCCCAACTGGGTGGAGGCCCATCCCAACTGGGGGGAGGCCCGTCCCAATTGGGGGGAGGCCCATCCCTTCTGGGGGGAGGCCCATCCCAACTGGGGGTGGGCCCATCCTTTCAGGGGGCAGTCCCATCCCAACTGGGGGGAGGCGCATCCCTTCTAGGGGGAGGCCCATCCCAACTGGGGGGGGCGGCATCCTTTCTGGGGGCAGTCCCATCCCAACTGGGGGGAGGCCCTAGCCCTAGTGGGGCTGACGCCTCCCTGTTGCTACCAGCAAACCTGCATCACGGATTGCAGCAGCTGCAGCATGGGATTCAGTTGCAACAGTTGCAGCAATTGCAACAGACGCAAAGCATCAGCACAACATCGCCTACCCTGAGGCAACAGGCATTGCAAGCTGATGGCATGAGGCAACAAGCATTGCATGTTGATGGCATGCTGCAACAAGCATTGCAAGCTGATGGAATGAGGGCACAAGCCTTGCAAGCTGGTGGTATGCTGCAACAAGCATTGCATGTTGATGAAATGAGGGCACAAGCCTTGCAAACTGATGGAATGAGGGCACAAGCCTTGCAAGCTGGTGGTATGCTGCAACAAGCATTGCATGTTGATGAAATGAGGGCACAAGCCTTGCAAGCTGATGGAATGAGGGCACAAGCCTTGCAAACTGGTGGTATGCTGCAACAAGCATTGCATGTTGATGGTATGAGGCAACAGGCCTTGCAAGCTGATGGCATGAGGCAACAAGCCCTGCAAGCTGCTGGTATGCTGCAACAAGCATTGCATGCTGATGGTATGAGGCAACAGGCCTTGCAAGCTGATGGCATGAGGCAACAAGCATTGCCAGCTGGAGGTCCTATAGAGGACATGATAAGAAGGCTCTTGCACAATCAAGCCCCAAACTTGCCAGCAGATGCCTCCAGGGATGAAGGAGGGGTAGGTGGGTTGGGTGGAGGAGGGGGGGACAAGGCCTCCTCTGTCCTTCTTGCCACCCCCTTCAACATTCCTGTGCGGCCTTGTGCACTACACCTAGACACACCTTCCTCAGGATTTGAGGTTCCTCAGTATCCGACCCCACTGACCGCATGCTACCCACGGTCTTCACCAGCCGCTACCACACCTACCATTCACCAGCCGCTACCACACCTACTAGGTGGTGGTGATGGTGGTGGTCTACTAGGCATGTCTAGGCAGTCGTCTGCTCTGGAAGTGTCTGCTAATCCTATGGCTGAAAGTTTAGGAGGTGGTTCGCCCTTTGAGAGGTTAGGTGGTGGTCCATCAGGAGTTGGTTCACCCACTGATAGGTTAGGCGGTGGTCCACCCACTGAGAAGTTAGGAGGTGGTTCGCCCACTGATAGGTTGGGCGGTGGTCCACCCACTGAGAAGTTAGGTGGTGGTCCCTTAGGAGCTGGTTCACCCACTCAGGGAGGCAGCTTTCAGTGTGCAGTGGCCAGCTCTCAGGGGGCAGTCCCCTCACTACCACCAAAGCACTCAGCTGGCAGCCCCACATCTATGGGAGTGAGTGGAGTCATCTCGCCACCTCACAGCTTCTACAACCCACCTCTGCAACCCACCTCTACAACCCACCTACAACCCACCTACTATCCACCTCAACAAACCACATCTGTGGGTGTGACTGGAATCATCTCGCCGCCTCAGCTAAAAAACGCCTCAGCTACAACCCGCCGCCCCAACTACAACCCGCCTCAGCTACAACTCGCCTCAGGCAGCTCATCGCACCAAGATCTAGTCAGTAGCTTAGCACCTCGACCTTTCAGCCCGCTAGGTAGGTCGACAAGTATGAGTCTTGAAAACAGCTCAGCACTGCAAAGTATCTTAGCCAGCCTAGGAGCTCAAAGTGTAGCTACCAACTCCCCTGTAGAGAGGCAGGAAAGCAGCCCTCCACCTCACCTAACAACTAGGGTAGCTACCAACTCCCCTGTAGGGAGGCAGGAAAGCAGCCCTCCACCTCGCCTAACAGCTAGGGTAGCTACCAACACCCCTCCAAGGAGGCATGGAAGCAGCCCTCTGCCTCACCTTACAACAAAAAGATCCCTCCCACATGAGGCATCAGATAGTGCTGTCCCTGGGGGCATCCCGTCAAGAACCTCTCTAGAACGGCCGCGAGGGAGCTCACCACCACATGCACAACGTTGGAAATCACAGTACCACGGGACATCGGCTGGTTTTGCGCCACGAGGCCAAGCCGTAAAAAGCTCTCCTGGCCCTTCAGGGAGCGGGGGAGCTAAAGAAAGCTCTCAGGGTCCTTCTGGAAGGGGCCAAGGAGGCACTCAAGGTTTAGGTGAAGGTGGTAGTCAAGGTGGGAATACTCATCCTCGTGTGAAAGATGAAGAATTCATCTCTGAAAGCATATCCTCGGGCCTCGATTCTCCTAGTAAGACATAGAGAGAAAGAGAAGGAGATAGGCAGATAGATAGGCAGGCAGACAGGCAGGCAGACAAGCAGGCAGACAGACAGACAGACAGACAAACAGATAGACAGACAGGCAGGCAGGCAGGCAGGCAGAAGATGGACGGAAGGACAGACGGACGGATGGACGGTATGGAAGCAAGCATTTGGACACGCTGGGATACACCTCTGAGTTAGTCGCTGGTGTGAGAAACAGACTGCTGGGGTAGAATACCATATAGGCATACAGGCGATAAACCAAGTAGAAGCCATAGAAGTCTGTAGATGTAAGCCCCTTTCAGTGATGCACATTGGTCTAGTGGTAGACCAAATCGCTTGAGAACGAAGAGTCGGGGGTTCGATTCCCCCTATGGTCGCCCTTAGCGTTGCAGGTCGTTGTCAACCGCGATGGTAGCTTGTCCAGTTGAGGTAGAAGACTGCTCTCTACCCGCGTACGACGGGTTCCCTTAACACCACGCCCCACTAGGCGTTATCATTATCTGTTGATGTAGATAAATACATGAATAAATAAACAAATGAATAGTAAGCCTTATTACGCGGCGCGAGGTTGAGGGGGCCAGCCTATTTGCTTGCACTGCTTGCACTGCTTGCACTGCTTGCACTGCTTGCACCAAACATAGGCGTGTAGTGTAGATGTAGTTGCCAGTTGAAGGGTGACCATCTGGTGACAGCCAACGATTGGTCCGCACAGGGTCAAGGGACAGGGGGGCGGGGAACGATGCATTTGAAGACTTGTTACAGATCAGGCAGCAGACAGTGATTGTTACACACAGGGTCAAGGGACAGGGGGGCGAGGAACGATGAACTTGAAGACTTGTTACAGATCAGGCAGCAACCAGCGATTGTTACACACAGGGTCAAGGGACAGGGGGGCAGAGAACGATGAACGTGAAGACTTGTTACAGATCAGGCAGCAACCAGCGATTGTTACACACAGGGTCAAGGGACAGGGGGGCGGAGAACGATGAACGTGAAGACTTGAAACAGATCAGGCAGCAGACAGTAATTTTTACTATGTCAGGAATTACATGTTCGAAGTTGTAGAAATGTACGAACACGAGCTTATATCTGGACCCACACAAGCATGTAGGCAAGCCACGCCAACCCCCGATTGTCGAACCAATTCCGGTTGGCGTCAAGCTAAATTGAAACTGCCAGTTCTGTGAAGTTTACAGGATGGAAGTAAACATATATAAATCTAAGTTATATTATTTAGTGATGCCCGTGAGAGACAACCTGTTGCTGCCAACAGGGATACTCGTGTACTCTTACATTACATTACATTACATGTTAAAGTCTACTTGACACCGCGAGGGTGTATGAGACTCTGTGCTTTAAACAAAAAGAAAAAGCACCCACAAAGCAAAAAACCCCATTACATCAGGGGTGTGTCGAGGACAAACAAACCAAACTCCCAACCACCGTTTTGGTGGCGTAGGTATTAAACCCCTTAGAGCAGGACCCAGATCTCAACCACTTACAGTGGCGGAGGTAAGAAGCTAACAAATGAGAAGTCTCAAGAAGAAAAAAAAGGGATAATAAATTACGGTGCCACTAAGCAGTCCAGGGCTTCCTGTCTTGCTCTTCTACAAGTAGAAAGATAGTCGGCTAGGTTGCTCCAAAAAGACTTAGTGCCATTTCCATTCATAAAGGTTCTGAATGTGGAATCGCAGAATTCCACATTCCATACGGTTAAGTCGGTATCCTCATGGACATGCCTATAAATATCTGTAAACAGATTCTGGTAGCGGAGGCGAATATCATTATAAAAAGGGCACTCAAACATATGCATTTCATCCTCAGTTTTTTGGAACCCACACATTTGACAGTGTCTCATTGAGCGAGGGATGTGTGCTCTATCCACCACCCTCATTCTTTCTGTGTTCAGCCAATGGGAACCCATTCTAAACTGTGCTATAGAACGAATCTGATCCTGCTTATGTAAGGCGGATGTAAAAGGAATCGAGCCATTCTCATCATTGCTGTTGGCTGCGAACCATTTTTGGCATCGGAGGCGTTTAAAGCCAACCCTTCTCTCATCAGGGATGTCTCTAACTGCATCGGTGTCACTTGGGTACTTAAACCTCCATGACTCAAAAACTTCAGACATAATACCTTCGACATCGACAGCCTCCAAAATGTTGATGTTTTTACTGGATCCTAGCTTGTGGAGAGCACAACGCAAGTCATGAACCCAGCCAGTGTTGGAGTCAAAAGATTCCTCAAGAGCCATTCTAATGAGATCCTCAGGTTCTTTATGTATGGTCTTGTTCCAGAAGCGCAAAGCTTGTTTAAGCCAAGCAAAACACAACGGGGTTCTACCCAGCTCTTCCATGATAATATTAGATGTAGTAGATTGGCAAACACCCAACATTTGTTTAAGTATACCTCTATGCCATTTCTCACAAGCATGGTCATTTGAGATAAGTGTGTTGTTCAGAATAGAAGGAGCCCACACCTCACAGCCAAAATTCAGGATAGGTTGTAAACGGTTCGACAAGATGGAACTTGCAAATGCCAATATCCTAAGCTTCCTTATCTGCGCATTTATCCAACCTATCCTTAACTACGGGTGTGAAGTGTGGGCTCCAGACCGTCTGGGTAATGAGAACGCCTGGTGGGGCATGGTGTTAAGAGAGCCCGATGTACGCGGGTGGGGAGCGGTCTCCTACCTCAACTGGGCAAGCTACCATCGCGGATGACGACTACCTGCAACGCCAAGGGCGACCGAGGGGGGAGACAAACCCCCGACTCTTCATTCTTGAGCGATCTAGCCTACCACTAGACCGTTCAAATCACTGAAAGAGGCTGTCAATGAAATATTAATACTTTTCAAAATCTTGAAGGAAAGTGTGAAATTATTCAGAATAAGTTTTTTGAAAAGGGCTCTTGGCGTTAGAGATAACACCTTTACCGACTTGGTCATTAATTAACTCGATATATCACCTACATGGGCTTAATGGTTGAGACAATGTACTGGTAGGAATAAAAACGTTGACTGTCAGGACGGTGATTTTGTGAAAAGAGCCTAGCTAGAGAATGTTATCAGGGCAGCCAGAGATAGAAACAAACAATGCTGGTCTCATAGATTACTAAGATGCATTTAGAGAGTTGGTGTTATATGCGGTAACATTTTTCTGATATCATTAAGGATAGCCAGCTTTCATTGAGCAAGATTGATTTAGGAAAAAATGATGAAGGCACCTCTAAAAGAACAGACATTGACTTGCAAGATTCCCTGAGTATAGTGATCCCCAGGAATCTTGGTGATAACCAAGGAATCGGTATTAAAACTATTACGTATGCAAATTGGATGATGTCAGAGGATATAAACCACAGTTCCACATCCACTAAAATAAAATTGAAAATTGAAAATTCGAACTTCCAAGTAAGTCACACATCCGGGGACAGTTGACCCTACTAAGTCCGAGTCCGGATCGGGGATACATCCACTAACTGATTAAATCAGAGGGACATTAAATGCACATCAAGACTACGTTTTCTAGCTTACTGTTGGCGATTGCAATTAGCAAATGTATCCCGCTGCACGTCGTTTCACCTTGGCATACCCACGTGGACAACTTAGTAATATTTTCCAACATTCAACAACAAATGTAATAATCATAGACAACTGAACTACAAACCCAGAAAACATCGCGATCCATACCCCACCCCCGGGGCCGATCTCCAGGGGACCCGCCAGGGCACCCTACTATTTCCGATTGGTAAATGTATTGGTTCATATGCGTCATAGACCACAGCGTGCCAGTAAGTCGAGGTTCAACTCTCAAAACATATTTGGGCCGAATATATATATGTGATTATTGTGCTGTAGACCGGCATGGCATCTACCGGTATATACAGTGAGTGCGTGGCAATAAGATGTTCATTAGATCCAACTGTCGATCTGCACCTCGGCCGAGCATTAACCTGGGGTGCTCCCATATTAAGCAAGAGGGCGTGGCAATACCATAAGGGCTTTTTCCTTTTTTTACTGCCGAAGACGGCGAGCAGCAAAATTTGGAATTTCTGGCTGCAATTTATAATTTATAGTATCTTTGTAACCATGTTAAAGTAACATATGGTTCAACTGCCTATGTGCATCTCAGCCTAACATGAATCTGGGAAGCTTTCGGCTTTCATATAAAGCAAGAATCCAGACCAAACGAACATTCATTACTACTCCTATTGACCACGACAGACAAGCTATGGTAGTATGCACCAGGGTGGTTCAGGACGCTGCGTCCTCTGTCGCAGACGCCACGTCGATGAATCCGTTGCGTCGCAGGACTCAGGCTATATAATTGGTTGCGTCTCAGACAGCAGAGCTGGGGGGCCTCCTGAAGTACCCTGGTATGCATATGCAGGGACAGGAACCGGCATATCATATGATATTGACCGAAGGTGAGTACGATCTTATATGATATCACACAAATTGCATCACGTGATATCGTATATAAATGGCAATTTTAGCCTAGCCAGACTGCCGGCATCATACAAACATATTATATACCATATTGCCGCACTTGGCCGTTCCCTTCATAAATAAATAAATAAATACATAAATCTGAACTTCCAAGATATGTCAAAACGACACTTCTAAGGACGTGGGGTTAAGGGAACAGGCTCATAAGTATGCAATGGACGGGCTTACATCACACCCAGAGTCCAGTTACCATGGCGGTCGACGACCATCTGGGTGGGCCCAGGTGATTCCCTTCATACAGTTATGTGCAGTGAGAACTCAGGGCCTCCGCCAGTAAAACGATTTGTTGGGGCCCAGTTCATCAGTGCCTTTGTTGCTTTAGCCCCTCCTGATATCGAGGTTGGGCAGGTCACTTTAGCCACTTGGGGTACCCCTGGTCTGTAACATCATTAAAACGATTTGTCGGGGCCCAGTTCATCAGATCTTGCTTTCGCAACGCCCCTCGTGAATCGAGGTTGGGCAGGACCCTTAAGCCCATTTGGCTACCCCTAGACTGTAACATACGACGGTAATATATAATGGCGACTATAGCTAGCTCCGGCTTACGCTGTGGTGTCCTTAACTTCACGTCCTGTGAGTAATTGTACTACACGGATGTAACAATTTCAATTTCTATACACACTTACACAAAATTCACATATAATCCTCCCAGTCTAGGGAATTTTCAGGGAGACCCACCCTTTGAGGCGTAAATCCCCCCCCCCCCCCCCCCCCCCCCCACACACACACACAAAAACAATTCAGTGAGAGTGCGTGGTAATAAGATGGGGTTCGACTCTCAATCTGTATTTCGGCCGGAAATGGATCTGGGATAGCACCCACTCCGCTAGTCTTCCAGGCTGGTCAGTGCTGCGGTACAAGGGAAGAGAAGCAATGTGAGTTATACTTCTGTGATGGGATATTCAATATATTTATACTCTTTCTATTGAATACCGGTACATATAATAATATATTATTTTATATTCATGCAGCACAGGGGTATCTAGGAGATAGTAGATATGGTTTTTTTTTTTTTTTTTTAATGCGGCACAGGGGTAGAGGAACAATGCGAGTTACAATTGTGTGATGGTATATTCAATACATTTATAATATTTATATTGAATGCGTGCATGTTAATATATATTTATGCAGCGCAGGGGTAGCCGACATATGTTGTTTGTTAATGCTTTAATGTGTTACAGGGGTAGAGGAGCAATGCAAGTTATAATTGTGTGATGGGATATTCAATATATTTATAACATTTATATTTAGCACATTTATATTATTGTATATTTGTGCGGCATTGGGGCACAGGAGCAATGCCAGTTTGCATTTTGTGATAACATATTCAATATATTATAATATTTAGATTGCATACATTTATATGATTGTTTATTTATGCGGCACAGGGGTAGAGGAACAATGTGAGTTAGGGTTGTGTGATGGGATGGAATTGGATTGGATTGTTTTGATGACGATGATTACCATACCATTTCCCCTGTTATTTTTATTTTTTACTGCCTAAGACTGCAGGCTGCCAAATTGCTAGTTGGAGCCATGTAACCAAGTACAAGTTCAATTTTAGAGGTTTACATACATACATACATTACATGTTAAAGTCTACTTGACACCGCGAGGGTGTATGAGACTCTGTGCTTTAAACAAAAAGAAAAAGCACCCACAAAGCAAAAAACCCCATGACGGGATATTTACCCCTGGACAGTGGTAAAAACTGCTTACTACATCCCGCGCCCCTCGAGTCACTGGTTAACGAAGACAGACCCCCCTTTGACTGAAAATTACCGTCTTTGTGCAACACGACGCAAATTGAGCGACTCGCTGCGACCCCAGCGCGCATGCTGCCCCCCCAACCGCCGGGGCTCCGCGCTTCACACTCTGCCCTAAACCGTACTCTGCCACAATCCTCGAAATCAGGCTTGCGTCGCAACTTTGCTACACAACTGGACATACTGAAAGTGAGGGGAACAAGTCCTATGCAGCGTCGCAAGCGACGCAGAAAATTGGCGGAGTGTGTTGGCAACAGAACGAAAGGTGGCAACGATGGAGCTGACCGAAGCCACTTATTTATGAGACAGTTGGCTGACGAGTCAGGCTTCAATTTTTTTGTCGGCCGGTCGGTTGGTCGGTCGGTCGGACGGACAAATGGGTAACCCTGGGGGCTCCCGCCCCCCAGAAGGGAGGGCTCCGCCAAAAACGGCAGTGAGTGCGACCATTACTAGCCTATTCTCTTGTACCTTGACACATATGTAGGGGTCGGCTATGTTATATAATATTAGTGAATGAATAATATTACATAATATTATATAATATTAGTCGGACGAGCCATCTCACCAGAATTTCGAATTTATTTGACAAACTAATATTATTGTGACACTGTAAAAATATTAGTAGGGTTGGGCCGACATATAAACGTATAAGATACGTTTATACGTTTATACGTATAAATACGCCGTATGGTTTTTCTCAAATCGACCTTGTATACATCGTATAAAGAAGTATTGTCTGTACTTCGAAAAGTACAGCACACGTCCCGGCAATTAACTTTGAGGAAGGGCTTAACTTGGTTTGCATTCTATTTTTGATTTAGATAGCTCATTGGAAAGCTTTTGACCTCCTCTATCATAATATGCAATACAATTCACCATTCGCATGCACCATTGTATAAACAGTTGGCCTAAAGGTTGATCTAGATAGCCAGAATGGCACACATATCAGAGCGCCACCTAGCCTTCCATTCCACAAGCTGTGCTCCTACATGGGCTTGAAGGATTGATGGTGCAAGCCTAGTGCAATGTGAACATGGACAATATTGCAATACCGTTATGAACTTGTATAATACAGTTATATGTTATACACTTATACAGTTTTATAATATACACTTATACAGTTATATAATATACCAACTGGCATTTAATTGCTCCCTTAGATTGGCACCGCGCTTCTTCACCGGTCGACGCGCTTTCTAGTCGTGATTTCTTTTCTGAGATTTGGACAACTTAAACTTGCCAGATTATTTGTCTGAGAGTTGATATGTGATGCCAATGAAATTAGCTACGCGGCAATACCTTTTCACCCATGTAAAAGTATTTTCTCAAGAAGTGCCTAATTTGTATATACGTTTTTATACGTTTATATGTATACGTTTATACGGCTTATAAAAACAAAATAATACGTTTGCTTCCCAACCCTAAATATTAGTTGATATTAGTTTTCAAACACTAAAATTAGTTGCTGTTCCCTACACATATGCACACGCCACTATTGTTTTCAACGACGCAGATTGACTCTCTCAACATGTTGTTTGTGGCCTGCGGTTCGAGCCCTTGCCTGGTTGCCAAATTTCAGACCTGCCGCATTGAAAGAGGATGAGATCTTCCCTCCGTGCTGTCGCGCGGTAGTCCGACGCAGATTGACTCTCTTCTCATGTTTTGTATGTGGTCTACGGTACTATTCTCTTGAATCGGCCCCTCCTCCAAATCTAGAGTAGATATTGATTGTTTGAGGTTCGATGGCTCCTTTCAGCCAAAGTGGGGCAGAGTCGCTCTGCAGGAGTGGTACTTAAGCTTGGTTCCTTTTCATACCGGTAGTCCAGTGTGTGAAGTGGGGAGGTGGGTAGGGTGGGTAGGGTGTGTGTATGTGTGTGTGTGTGGGGGGGTGGGGGGTGGGGGGTGGGGGGTCGCCGGTAGTCTAGAGTAGATATTGATTGTTTGAGGTAGGGTAGCTCCCTTCAGCCAGAGCGGGTCACGGTCGCTCAGCAGGAGTGGTACATCGGCTTGGTTCCGTTTCATACCGGTAGTCCAGTGTGTGCGGGGGGTAGGGGGTAGGATGTGTGTGTGTGTGTGTGTGTGTGTGTGTGTGTGTGTGGGGGGGGGGGGGGGCGGGGGGTCGCCGGTAGTCCAGAGTAGATATTGATTGTTTGAGGTAGGGTAGATCCCTTCAGCCAGAGTGGCCAGCCCAGGACACATAAGCACACCCCACTGTTTTTTTACGACGATGTAGAATGACTCAAGTAAAGAAAAGTAAAGAAAAGCCCTGGTGCTTGTTTCCTTACCTCATGAGGTTCACACCCCAATCAAGCAGCAGCTGCCTAGACGCTGCTCAGACAAGTTCTAAGAGCGTGTCGCAAGCGACACGAAAAATCGCTTTAGCAGTCACCGGCAGGGAGTTTCGGAAGTAGTAGAGAAAGTAGCTACTCGTAGCCGAATAGAGCTACAAACATTGAACAACTTTTGCGAAGGATTTTGACCGCTGCGATGCTGACAACTCTAGTCATGCGCACTCCAACTATGAGCAAAAATGGTGGGTGCGGAGGTGGTCGGAATCGTTCAAAGTGGATATCTGTCGGACAGACGGACGGACGGACAGCGGACAGCGGACAGACGGCGGAGAGAGACACGGGGTGAATCTAGGGCTTCAGCCCCGGGACCCCTGAGGGGTCCAGAGGGGGCTAAAGCGAAAACCGAAAAGAAAAGCCCTGGTATATGTTTCCTTTACCTCATGAAGTTCACACCCCAATCAAACAGCAGCTGCCTAAAAGCTGATCAGAATACCGAAAAGAAAAGCCCTGGTGTTTGTTTCCTTTACCTCATGAGGTTCACACCCCAATCAAGCAGCAGCTGCCTAGACGCTGATCAGAAAACAGAAAATAAAAGCCCTGGTGTTTGATTCCTTTACCTCATGAGGTTCACACCCCAATCAAACAGCAGCTGCCTAGAAGCTGATAAAAAAACCGAAAAGAAAAGCCCTGGTGTTTGTTTCCTTTACCTCATGAGGTTCACACCCCAACCAAACAGCAGCTGCCTAGAAGCTGATCAAAAAACCGAAAAGAAAAGCCCTGGTGTTTGTTTCCTTTACCTCATGAGGTTCACACCCCAATCAAACAGCAGCTGCCTAGAAGCTGATAAAAAACCCGAAAAGAAAAGCCCTGGTGTTTGTTTCCTTTACCTCATGAGGTTCACACCCCAATCAAACAGCAGCTGCCTAGAAGCTGATCAAAAAACCGAAAAGAAAAGCCCTGGTGTTTGTTTCCTTTACCTCATGAGGTTCACACCCCAATCAAACAGCAGCTGCCTAGAGGCTGCTCAGAAGGCTGCTCAGAAGGCCTAAAAGAAAAGCTCTGGTGTTAGTTCTCTTACATGATGAGATTCACACCCCAATCAAACCCTATTCCAACCCTAGACCCTACCTGATGAGATTCACACCCCAATCAAACCCTATTCCAACCCTAGACCCTACCTGATGAGATTCACACCCCAATCAAACCCTATTCCAACCCTAGACCCTACCTGATGAGATTCACACCCCAATCAAACCCTATTCCAACCCTAGACCCTACCTGATGAGATTCCAACCCTAGACCCTACCTGATGAGATTCACACCCCAATCAAACCCTATTCCAACCCTAGACCCTACCTGATGAGATTCACACCCCAATCAAAAAGCAGCTGCCACATTTCTGGATCTTCTGGGGTCCCCCAAAACCTGATCCATAACGTGAGGAGGAGAAAGTCATTTATAATAACATTGCATTACACTGCATTGCATTGCATCGCATTTCAATGCATCGCATTACAATGAATCACATTGTAGTATATCACATGGCACTGCGTTAAATTTTATCATATTTCATGACATTTCATTTCATTGCATTACATTGTATTACATTGCATTACACTGCATTACATTGCATTACATTGCATTACATTGCATTGCATTGCATTACATTGCATTACATTGCATTACATTAAACTGCATTGCATCACATTGCATTACATTAACCTGCATTGCATCACATTGCATTACATTAAACTGCATTGCATCACATTGCATTACATTAAACTGAATTGCATCACATTGCATTACATTGCAAGACAATGCATTCCATGGCATCACACTGCATTACATTACATTACATTACATTACACAGGGGGGGGGCAGAAAGACAGATTTTGGACCGCACCTTCGATATGGTGTCCGATTCAGATGTGAGTTGGAATTGTGGACGTTTCATACAAAAAGAGGGGGAAATAAAGTTGGCTAAAAGTTTTTTTACCCCCCCCCCCCCACCCACCCCCCCCTCCTAAAACCCAATTACCTCACCCTACCCCCCCTAAAATGGGGGTCATTCGAAAGATCTTTTAAAGCCCATTTCAGGTATGCTCTTACATCTTTCATGGGGTTACCCAAACGTGATTTATCGCGAAGTTAAGATTTGGGCCGCTTTGGTTGAAAAAAACTTTGGACCCCTCTAACTTTTGTACAACTTTATTTTTGGCTAAAAAAAAAACTTTTTTTTTTAAATAGTTTGAGGATAGGCTCTATCCAAAGCGAAGGTGCGGTACGCCACCTTTTTTCTTGCCCCCCCCTCGACATTACATTACATTACATCTCACTGTATTACACTGCATTACATTACATTACATTGCATTATATATATCTCTATATATATGTGTATGTTACCCTGCCCACCGTGTTCTGCCCATTCACATGTATCTTACCCAAATCAAAACAAAAGTAACATGCAGCCATTACCAAGAACCCACCGCATCTGGGCACCCCAGTTCCGATCACTAAGTTAGACCCCGTTTTGGCCGATCGCTACCTGTGACCCAATTCGAGATCCCAGCACTCAGATCTTTTTGCTTTGTGGGTGCTTTTTTTTGTTTAAGCACTGAGTCTCATACACCCTCGTGGTGTCAAGTGGACTTTAACATGTAATGTAATGTAATCAGTCTTACAGGTAAAAAAAAACGCCACCCATAGCCCAAATCGACACAATCCTCTACCCAGCTCGACCCCCAGTACTTTCACACCCAGGAAAGGCCCAGGATTCAACAAGTATTGACAAGAACCCACCGCATCTGCCGACCCTGGCTGTGAGCTGCTTGAATGATTCCTATCACATGCTCCACATCAGCATGCGACAGATTCAAGGGGTTGGTGACCTGCGTTGATAAACAGACAACCAAATAAATAAATAAGATAATAAAAATAATAAATAAATATCTAGCTGACACAATTGCGCGAAAGGTGGGCCAGACAGAATTCGATTCCGAGCATGTTGGGGCCTGTACGGCTCTGTACCACAATCTTGTACCAACTTAGGGCGTTTTTGGACTTAGGCACCTACGGAGATAAATAAATATGAGATAAATAAATATTGCTCCACAATAGCATGCGTCAGATTCAAGGGATTGGTGACCTGCGTTGATAAGTAAATAAATAAATTAATACATAAACAAATATGAGATAAATAAATAAATAAATAAATAAATAAATACATAAATAAATAAATAAATGAATAAATAAATAAACAAAGAAATAAACAAATATATATGAATACATAAATAAATAAATGAATGAATAAATGAATAAATAAATAAATAAATAAATGCACAGTACGCTTTATTATGAGGCGTGAGGTTGCGGGGACCAGCCCACATGCTTGCACTAGGGTGACCAGTGTAGTATAGTATTTCTGTATTTTTACAGTCCAGGGGTAGCCAAATAGGCTAGGCTTAAGGGACTTGCCCAAAATTAACAGGAAAGGTAGTTTAAGGAACAAGCACTTGTGAACTGCACCCCAACAAATCATAAACTACTGGGGTCCGGAGTTCATGCTATGCAGGAAATTTAACTTTCTTGTCACCAATTATAATAGTACTAATAATAGTACTAATACTACTAATACTTATACTAAACATACTACTACTTAAAATAAAATAATGGCTTCTTCTTCTTCTTCTTCTTCTTTTTCTTCTTTTTCTTCTTCTTCTTCTTCTCCTCCTCCTCCTTCTTCTTCTTCTTCTTCTTCTTCTTCTTCTTCTTCTTCTTCTTCTTCTTCTTCTTCTTCCTTTCTTCTTCTTCTTCTTCTTCTTTCTTCTTCTTCTTCTTCTTCTTCTTCTTCTTCTTTTTCATCTTCTTCTTCTTCTCCTCCTTCTCCTTCTTCATCTTCTTCTTCTTCATCTTATTATTATTATTATTATTATTTATTAATAATTACTTCATTTTGTATTACTTGTATTTACAAAAGTAACAAGATAGGTGAAGGGAGTCTTAGATGTCACTAACAATAATAAGACTAATACTAATAATAGGACTAATACTAATCATACTTCACATCATAATAAATAATAGCTTCTTATTCTTATTCTTATTCTTAAAAATATTAATATTATTTATTAATAATTACCTTATTTGTACTACTTGTATTCACAAATGTACCAAGATAGTTGAAGTGAGTCTTAGCTGTCCCTTTACAGAGATTTTTGGCGGAGCCCCCCCTTCTGGGGGGGGGGGGGGGGGGGGGGGGGGAGGGGGATCCCCCAGGGTTACCCATTTGTCCGTCCGACCAACACATTGAAGTCTGAAATGTTAGCCGACTGTCTCATAACTAACTGGCTTTGTTCAGCTCCATTTCCGTTGCCACCTGTCGTTCCATTGCCAACACACTTAGTAGATTTTACGCGTTGCTTGCAATGCTGCATAGGACTTGTTTGTTCAGATGTGAGCAGCAGCTACCAGGCAGATTCCTGAGCAAGCCACTGGGCTAAGCCCCAATATTTTGACAGTTCTGGACAGCGGATACTGTCAGCTTCCAGACATACTAGGTTGCATTTGCTTTGGCTGACTAGCCAGTGAGGGGAGCTGCCTAGAAGCTGCTTCTTTTAGCTATAAAGAAAAAACTTTTCAAGTTCCAGGGTCTTCAATAGCATTCTGGTTCCAAGATTATCGGATTATCAGATTGTGATATATCACGTGCTATTGTACAATACATTGATGTAACATTCAATATTGCACAATATATCATATGACGATATATTTAAATATCATACAATTTTGTGCAATATGCCATACCCTATCGTACGATATACAATGCGATATACAAATCCATGATATCATCATTGACAGCCCTAGGTATGAGGCGCAGCACTGAAGTATACAAATGCCTGATAATACTAATAATGGCCCTCCCTAAATAAACTGATCCCAAATGGGATAATATGGGTGGCCCAGTCCGCTGATGGCCTAACAGGACCATTAGAAATCTAAATATTATCTCCTAGAATTCTTCCAACTAAACGATTTTGTAAAGAATAAATATTTGTATTTCCTTCTTTCATGTCTGTTAAAAAAATACCAGAATTTGTTTTACAATCAAAATTTGAAATAATAACATGCTGAGCAACGTACTAATAGTGGCCCTCCCCAAATAAACTGACCCCATTTGGGCCGAAAATGGCAATATGTTTTAACTTTTATGTAACAAGCAACCCAACAACTCTTGCGGCATCGCGCATTGATTTTGATAACCTTGCAGCCAGGAAGAGTCCCTGGATGGCAGGAAGCGCGGTGGGGGTGTTCGGCGCAGCAGCAGCAAAGCTGGAGGGCTACGAAGGCCGAGTACCTGATTTGGTTGCAGATTTGTTGGAAAACTGATTTGGTTGCAGATTTGTTGGGAAACTGATTCGGTTGCAGATTTGTTGGGAAACTGATTCGGTTGCAGATTTGTTGGGAAACTTGTTTGCACTTTTATGTTACAAGGTCCCAACAACTCTTGCAGCATCAGTTCTCCACGGATCGCGCCATTATTTTTGCCAACCTTCCTGCCTGGAAGGGTCCCCGTGTGATAGAAACCGCATTGGGGGGTGTTTGGATGGGTCGTTCAGTGCAGCATCAGCGAATCCACGCGGCTACGAGTAAGCTGAGGCAGCAGAGGAGCTGACCCGTATTTATTTCCCCTCACAAGTTATTGAAACATAATAAGAATACTCATTTGTATAGCAAAAAAAGGGAAATATGGCAAAAAGAAAATAAGTGGGGTAACTTGGGCAGGTAGGGGGGTCCAACGGCCACACGGGCTAGCCTTCTAGTTTATAAGAATGATAGTGCGCGCACCCATGGGAGAGCAGCCTGGGAGTCATTATCAATGCTGCAGGATATCGATGGGTAGATCGTCACAGGGGCCAGCGTAATAATAAAACCATAATAATTATTATTTAATCATAATATAATCATCATCATCATCATAATAATCATAATAATAAGGCGCGCACCCATGGCAGAGCAGCCCCGGGAGTCATTATAAAAGCTGCAAGATATCTATGGGTAGATCGTCACGTGGGCCAGCGAAATCATACAAATCATAATAATGATAACTATATAATAATATATAATAATCACCATCATAATAATCATAATAATCATAACAATATGGCGCGCACCCATGGCAGAGCAGCCCCGGAGTCATTAGCAAAGCTGCAGGATATCAATGGGAAGACCGTCACTTGGGCCAGCGTAATCATACAAATCATAATAATGATAACTATATACTAATACGATAATCATAATAATGCGCACCCATGGGAGAGCAGCCCCGGAGTCATTAGCAAAGCTGCAGGATATCAATGGGTAGACCGTCACAGGGGCCAGCACCTCCCCTTGGTGTGATTCCTCTTTCACCATCACATCCTCAGTGTGCCTGATCTTATTTAGGCCACTCCCGGCATGCGTTCCCAGGGCCAAATCAGGCAGGCGTCCATCTAGGGCCAACAACCACGAGGGTTTGGACATCACATAAGAGGGAGGCGGTCTTGAGCCTGGGGGGGGGGGATGGTGGTGGTGGTGGTGATGGTGGCAGGCTGGCATCAATGGTGTTGGTGTTGGTGGTGTTGGTGGTGTTGGTGATGGTGGCAGGCTGGCATCAATGGTGTTGGTGGTGTTGGTGGTGTTGGTGGTGTTGGTGGTGGTGTTGGTGGTGGTGATGGTGGCAGGCTGGCATCAATGGTGGTGTTGGTGTTGGTGTTGGTGGTGATGGTGGCAGGCTGGCAATTCAATCGGTGTTGGTGTTGGTGGTTGTGTGGTGGTGTGGTTGTGTGGTGGTATGGTGGCAGGCTGGATCAATGGTGGTGTTGGTGGGTGTTGGTGGTGTTGGTGTTCTTGTTGGTGTTGCGTAGGCCGCGGGGGGGGAAGGAGGGAAGACAACGCGGGGGGGGTGGGAGGCGTGGTAGGGGGCGGGTGGGGGTGGGGGGGTCGTTGGTGGGGGGGGGCTGGGAGGGAGCAAAGGAGTGGACAGAAAGGGGGGGGGAGGGCGGGGCGGGGGGTGGGTGGGTGGGGGGGGGGATGGGGGAAGGAGGGAAGGAAAGGGTGCGGGGGGGGGCGGGGGGAGGGGGGGGAGGGGAGCGGGGGTGGGGGAGGAGGGGGGGGGGGGGTGGGTGGGAAGGGGGAGGCGGAGTGAGGTGGAGAGGGGGGTGCTGGGGGGTGTAGTTTTTTGTGTTGTTGTTGGTGTTGTTGGTGTTGTTGTTGGTGGTGGTAATGGTGATGGTGAGGGGGATGGTGTTGTTGGTGTTGTTGGTGGTAATGGTGGCGGTGGTTGTGGTAGCGGTGGTGGTAATGGTGATGGTGAGGGGGATGGAGTTGGTGTTGGTTTTGGTAGTTTTGTTGTTGTTGTTGTTGCTGTTGTTGTTGTTGTTGCTGTTGTTGTTGTTGTTGTTGTTGTTGGTTGTGGTGGTGGTGGTGGTGGTGGTGGTGGTGGTAGAGGGGGATGGTGGTGTTGGCAGGGATTATTTTCCCCACTATACATAGCGATCGCTAGTTTTGAACCCGGTTTGGCGAAATTGTCGTTTTTGTTTTTGCCCTTAATGGCCCTAAAACCTAAAACCTATAAAAGCCAGGATAGAAGCTGTACAAAGCTATACAACGTTGTCCCTGGAGGAGGCTCAAAACCATTAAGCTAGAAAAAAACCACTTTCGGATTTGAAAACAAAACTGGGTGTTGGTGGTAGTGTTGTTGTACTTGTTGATGGTGGTGGTAATGGTGGTAATGGTGGTGTTGGTGGTAGTGTTGTTGTTGTTGTTGTTGTTGTTGTTGTTGTTGTTGTTGTTGTTGTTATTGTCGGTGTTGGTGTTGGTGGTGTTGGTGGTAATGGTGTTGGTGGTAATGGTGGTGTTGGTGGTAGTCTTGTTGGTGTTGGTGTTGGTGTTGGTGGTGGTTATGATGTTGTTGTTGGTGGTAGTGTTGTTGTTGTTGTTGTTGTTGTTGGTGGTGGTGGTGGTAACAGTGTTGTTCTTGGTGGTAGTTTTTGTAGTTGTTGTTGTTGTTGTTGTTGGTGGTGGTGGTAATGTTGGTGGTAGCGGTGGTGTTCATGTTGATGGTGGCAGAGGTGGTGATAATTGTGGTGGTAGTGGTGGTGATTGCAGTGGTGGTGGTGGCAATTGTGGTTGTATTGATGGTGGTTGCGGTGGTGGTAGTTGTTGTGGTGGTTGCGGTTGCAGTTTTTGATGTGGTGGTGGTGATTGCGGTTGTGGTCGTGGTGGCTGCAGTTGCGGTTGCGGTGGGGGTAGTGGGGGTGATGGACGAGAGAGCCATGAGCACACCATCACATTATTAACTTATTATTATTATTATTATTATTATTATTATTATTATTATTATTATTATTGTTATGAACCATTATTACTATTATGAACTTCGGCTGAATGATCTCAGAAAGAAAAAGGCTTGAACCCGTAACCTAATGGTGATAATAGGGCAATAAGAACAGAAGTACGCTTGACAATAGGTTCATAAGTACAGCACTACACCTGGCAAAAGGACAAAAAGTATAACTGACCGCAGGGCCATATGCATGGCAGTACACCTGATCAGGGCGATACGTACGGCAGTACACCTGACCACAGGGCCATGAAAACGGCAGTACAACTTATGACATGGCCATACATATGGCAGTACACCTGACAACAGAGCCATGAATACGGCAGTACACCTGACAACAGGGTAATGAATACGGCAGTACACCTGACAAGAGGGCCATAAGTACAGCAGTACACCTGAAACCAGGGCCATGAGTACAGCTGTACACCTGACATCAGGGTCAAATGTACAACAGAGCCATAAGTATAGCATTACACCTGACATCAGGTCCATGAGACCATCACAATATGATTTATTTTGTATAGCTTCCTGTTCCTAAGAGGGATTTTTTCCCGTAATATTTTACGATCGTAATATTAGACCTCGTTTTGGCCAAAATTCTCGTAATAAGAGACCTAAAACAAACTTTTAAAAACAATTGACTTAAATTGCCAAAATTTTACTTAAATCAAATAAAATCGTAATAAGCATGCTATCCTGGGAGGAGGCAAATAAAAAAACGTAATGAGATTTGCTCTTTCAGATTTAAAAAACTGTCACTGGTTTCTAAGGCCTTGAAAGTCCTTTTAGCCTATTAGGCTAACCCTGGACTGTTTAATACATGCATGCATTTAAATTGGCAGCACAATACAGTGAGTGCAGTGAATCGTGAGCCTAATCACGAATATATGATACCTGGAATGCTTCCGTTGATAAGACATTTGCTAGTCGTCTCCTGCCCATGGTGTACCGGCTCACGCAGCAGACAACAGCCTTATATACACAGAAACATGGGTCTTCAGGTTGAAAGTAAGGTCAGCAAGACAAGGTAAAAATACATGCATACATGCAAACATGCATACATTCATGCATACATACATGCATACATATATGCATACATGCAAACATGCATACATACATGCATACATACATGCATACATATATGCATACATGCAAACATGCATACATACATGCATACATACATGCGTACATATATGCATACATGCAAACATGCATACATACATGCATACATATATGCATACATGCAAACATGCATACATACATGCATACATATATGCATACATGCAAACATGCATACATACATGCATACATAGATGCATACATGCAAACATGCATACATACATGCATACATATACAAATAAGCAAGGTATGAAAAAATCCATACATCCATCCATATATACACAAGCAAGGCATGGCAAAATACATATATACAAAAATACACACATACATAAAAATACATACATACAAAAATACATTCATACAAAAATACATAGATACAAAAATACATACAAACAGCATCCCACCTGATAAGAGGGCCATCAGTCCACCTGACGTTAGCCGGGAAGTGAGGTCAAATGTCTCAAAGGTTCCTGGGTACTCGGCGTTGTACTGACGCAGCAACTGCAAAACAATGTATATAATGAATTTCAATTTTTGTACTGACGCAGCATCTGCGAAATAAAATCCATTTTTCTTCTCACACAGCATCTGCACGCATTCAAAATCCCCGCTTTTTATTTATTGATTTATTTTAAATGTCAAGATAGTTTTATTCATCTATTTATTTATTTGTAAATGACAAGATCGGGCAGTGTGATATAATGTCTCAAAGGTCCCTGGGTACTAAACCCTAAACCCTATTTGTTTTTTCCGCAGCATCTGCAAAAACAAAAAACATATCCTATATATAATAGTCCGTTGTCCGAGGTTCAGCGCGTGCCCAGCGCGTGTTCGGCCCCTTTTGGCCTAGCCACTTGGGGTTTTGGTTTCATATCTTGCCGACCTGTCGCCCAGGTGGCAGCGAGTCTCTGATCTTGATTTTTGCTGACGTGGCCACGGGTGTCTTCCCGTCGGTACGACGGGCTCAGATGCTAGTATACATAATAGATTTCAATTTTTGTACTGACGCAGCATCTGCAAGCATTCAAAATCCATGTTTTTCATTTATTTATTCATTTATTTTTAAATGTCAAAACCGCTTTTTTCATCTATTGATTTATTTGTTATTGTCAACATCGGGGAGTGTGATTTAAGGTCTCAAAGGTCCCTGGGCACTGTGCGTTGTACTGACGCAGCATCTGCAAAAATAAAAATTAAACATTCAAATTCTGAATTTCAAATTCTAAATGTCTCAAAGGTCCCTGGGCACTGTGCGTTGTACTGACGCAGCATCTGCAAAAATAAAAATTAAACATTCAAATTATGAATTTCAAATTTTAAATGTCTCGAAGGTCCCTGGGTAAACGGCGTTGTACTGACGCAGCATCTGCAAATACAAAAATTAAACATTCAAATAATGAATTTCAAATGTTGTACTAACACAGCATCTGCAAGCATTCAAAATCCACACTTTTCTTTTCATTTATTTATTTTAAAATTTCCAGATCACTTTTTTCATCTGTTAATTTATTTGTAATTGTCAAGATCGCTGTTTTTCACTTATTGATGTATTTTAAATTTTCAAGATCGCTTTTTTCTTCTATTGATTAATTTTGAATTGTCAAGATCGCCGTTTTTCATTCAACGATTTGTTTTATTTGCAAAATCACTGTTTTTCATCTATTGATCGATTTTAAATTTTCAAGATCACTATTTTTCATCAATGAATGTGATTTTAATTTTCAAGACCGTTGTTTATGTTTTAGGCTGCGTGCAGCAGCATCCATCCTCACTGTTTTTGTTTTGTGAGATGCGTCGCAAATTGAGCAACTCGCTGCTACCCCAGTGCAACGCGCTGCCCCCCTGAAGTTGTGGAGTGCGAAGCGTGGAGCCTGGGGGGTTGGGGGGGGCATTTTGAATAGATTTTCCGGACCCATGCTTTTGCCAGACCCAAGCAGCTACAGAATTGCGAGGTCTTCATGTGAATGTTGATGGTGGTAATGCAGCCCCTTTTTCTGTTTTTACTTATATTGCTGTTTTCAGTCTGCTTGCTTCCTCGTCTGTAAGTTGTTGCAGTACATTTATTTCAGTCTGGTCGCTTCCTCGTCTGTAAGTTGTTGCAGTACATTTATATCTGTTTGCTTGCTTGCTTGTCTGTAAGTTGTTGCAGTACATTTATATCTGTCTGCTTGCTTGCTTGTCTATAAGTTGTTGCAGTACATTTATTTCAGTCTAATCGCTTGCTTGTCTATAAGTTGTTGCAGTACATTTATATCTGTCTGCTTGCTTGTCTATAAGTTGTTGCAGTACATTTATATCTGTCTGCTTGCTTGCTTGTCTGTAAGTTGTTGCAGTACATTTATATGTTATCCCCCCCCCCCCCCCCCACACACACACACCCACACCCACAACCCCACACACAGACAGACACACACAAACGCACACAAACACGTCACTCCACCACCACCACCAGCAGCGCGAACACCACCAGTAACACCACCACTATCACCACCACCACCACCAGCGCAAACACCACTACCACAACCAGTATAACCACCACCACCACCACCACCACCACCACCACCTCAAGCACTAGTACTAGTACCACCACCAGTACCACCACCAGTACCACTGCCATCACCACCACCACCACCACCACTACCACCATCGCAACTACCATTGGTACCCCTAGTACCACATAAGTGTGTACACGACCATGCGCGCACTCCCACAGCACCTTCTCAACAGCATCATGCATCTCCTACACACACTGTCCCACCACGAGGACCTCCACAACCATCACCACCACTACCACCACCACCACCAGTACCACCACCACTACTACCAGCATCACCATCACAACCGCCACCACCACTACCACCGCCATCGTCACCACCCCAACCACCACAGGTACCCCCTGCACCACACAAGCATGTAAACGACCATGCACACACTCCCACTGCACCTTTTCCACAGCATCATGTATCTCATACGCACACTTTCCCACCACGAGTACCTCCACCACTACCACCACCATCACCACCACACGTACAACCACCACAAGCACCACCACACGCACAACCACCAGTATAAAAACCAGTACCACCACCATCACCACCACTACCACCACCACTACCACCACCATCATCATCACAACCACCTCTACCACCACCACTACCACCACAAGCACCATCACAACCACCACTACCACCACCATCATCATCACAACCACCACTACCACCACCATCACCACCCCCAACTACCACCACTATCCCCAGTCCGCACAAGCATATACACAACCATGCACACACTCCCACTGCACCTTCTCAACCGCATCACACATCTCATACGCACACTGTCCCACCACCACTACCTCCACCACTACCACCACCACTGCACCTTCTCAACCGCATCATACATCTCATACGCACACTGTCCCACCACCACTACCTCCACCACTACCACCACCACTGCACCTTCTCAACCGCATCACACATCTCATACGCACACTGTCCCACCACCACTACCTCCACCACTACCACCACCACTGCACCTTCTCAACCGCATCACACATCTCATACGCACACTGTCCCACCACCACTACCTCCACCACTACCACCACCACTGCACCTTCTCAACCGCATCACACATCTCATACGCACACTGTCCCACCACCACTACCTCCACCACTACCACCACCACTGCACCTTCTCAACCGCATCACACATCTCATACACACACTGTCCCACCACCACTACCTCCACCACTACCACCACCACTGCACCTTCTCAACCGCATCACCACATCTCATACACACACTGTCCCACCACCACTACCTCCACCACTAACCACCACCACTGCACCTTCTCAACCGCATCAACAATCTCATACACACACTGTCCCACCACCACTACCTCCACCACTACCACCACCACTGCACCTTCTCAACCGCATCACACATCTCATACACCACAGTCCCACACCACTACCTCCACCATACCACCACCACTGCACCTTCTTCAACGCATCATACATCTCATACACACACCGTCCCACCACCACTACATCCACCACTACCACCACCCACTGCACCTTCTCAACCGCATCACACATCTCATACGCACACAGTCCCACCCACCACTACCTCCACCACTACCACCAACCACTGCACCTTCTCAACCGCATCCACACATCTCATACGCACACAGTCCCACCACCACTACCTCCACCACTACCACCACCACTGCACCTTCTCAACCGCATTCACACCTCTCATACGCACACTGTCCCACCACCACTACCTCCACCATACCACCACCATGCAACCTTCTCAACCGCATCACAAATCTCATACACACCACTGTCCCACCACCACTACCTACCACCACTACCACACCACTGCATCTTTCTCAACCGCATCAACACATCTCATACACCACACTGTCCCACCACCACTACCTCCACCACTACCACCACCACTTGCACCTTCTCAACCGCATCACACATCTCATACGCACACTGTCCCACCACCACTACCTCCACCACTACCACCACCACTGCACTTTCTCAACCGCATCACACATCTCATACACACACTGTCCCACCACCACTACCTCCACCACTACCACCACCACTGCACCTTCTCAACCGCATCACACATCTCATACACACACTGTCCCACCACCACTACCTCCACCACTACCACCACCACTGCACCTTCTCAACCGCATCACACATCTCATACGCACACTGTCCCACCACCACTACCTCCACCACTACCACCACCACTGCACCTTCTCAACCGCATCATACATCTCCTCCTCAGTCACATAGTCACACCACCACTACCACCACCATCACCACCAGTACCCCCAGTACCACACGAGCATGAACACAACCATGCACACACTCCCACTGCACCTTCTCAACCGCATCATACATCTCCTCCTCAGTCACATAGTCACACCACCACTACCACCACCATCACCACCAGTACCCCCAGTACCACACGAGCATGAACACAACCATGCACACACTCCCACTGCACCTTCTCAACCGCATCATACATCTCCTCCTCAGTCACATTGTCACCAGCAGCGCGCTGCTCTTCTGCCTTGGAATCAATTTGTAGCATAGCAGGCTGGCAGACATCGAAGAAAACACCTGCAGTGTGGGTGTGACCAGGTTTATACATGTGTATGTATGTATATGTATACATTTATGTATGTAGCATAGCAGGCTGGCAGACATTGAAGAAAACACCTACAGTGTGGGCGTGGCCAGGTTTATACGTGTGTGTGTATGTATATGCATACATTTATGTATGCAGCATAGCAGGCTGGCAGACATCGAAGAAAACACCTACAGTGTGGGCGTGGCCAGGTTTATACGTGTGTATGTATGTGTGTGTGTGTGTGTCTGTCTGTCTGTCTGTCTGTCTGTCTACGTATGTATGGATGGATGGATGGATGGATGCATGTATGTATGTATGTATGTATGTATGTATGTATGTATGTATGTATGTATGTATGTATGCATGTATGCATGTATGTATGTTACAGTCCAAAGGTGGCAAAACATGCTGAAGTTTCTGGCCCACCCTCAAACAATTGAAAGAAAAACTTGAATGCATGTTCCAGTCCCGGGGTAGCAAAATAGGCAAAACAGTATGGAGAGCTGTGTTTGAACTTGTCCTGTCCAGGGGTAGCTAAATAGGCAATAAGGTCTGCAGAGCTGCAAACACACTTGCAGGATAGGAAGTCTTACACATGGCTGCATGCATGCATGTTACAGTCCAGGGGTAGCTAAATAGGCAATAAGGTACAAAGTGTTGCAAACACACTTGCAGGATAGGAAGCCTCATACATGGCTACATGTATGTTACAGTCCAGGGGTAGCTAAATAGGTAATAAGTACAAGTGCGCAAACACACTTGCCGGATAGGAAGTCTCATACATGGGCTACTGTATTACAGTCAGGGGTAGCTAAAATAGGTAATAAGGTTACAAAGTGTTGCAAAACACACTTGCCAGATAGGAAGCCTCCTAATGGCTACAGGTATGTTACAGTCCAGGGGTTAGGCTAAATAGGTAATAATGGTACAAAAGTGTTGCAAACAACACTTGCGGCAGGAAGTCTCATACATGGCTACATGTATGTTACAGTCCAGGGGTAGCTAAATAGGTAATAAGGTACAAAGTGTTGCAAACACACTTGCAGGATAGGAAGCCTCATACATGGCTACATGTATGTTACAGTCCAGGGGTAGCTAAATAGGTAATAAGGTACAAAGTGTTGCAAACACACTTGCAGGATAGGAAGCCTCATACATGGCTACATGTATGTTACAGTCCAGGGGTAGCTAAATAGGTAATAAGGTACAAAGTGTTGCAAACACACTTGCAGGATAGGAAGTCTCATACATGGCTACATGTATGTTACAGTCCAGGGGTAGCTAAATAGGTAATAAGGTTACAAAGTGTTGCAAACACACTTGCAGGATAGGAAGCCTCATCACATGGCTACATGTATGTTACAGTCCAGGGGTTAGCTAAATAGGTAATAAGGTACAAAGTGTTGCAAACACACTTGCAGGATAGGAAGCCTCTCCTACATGGCTACATGTATGTTACAGTCCAGGGGTAGCTAAATAGGTAATAAGGTACAAAGTGTTGCAAACACACTTGCAGGATAGGAAGTCTCATACATGGCTATATGCATGTTACAGTCCAGGGGTAGCTAAATAGGTAATAAGGTACAAAGTGTTGCAAACACACTTGCAGGATAGGAAGCCTCATACATGGCTACATGTATGTTACAGTCCAGGGGTAGCTAAATAGGTAATAAGGTACAAAGTGTTGCAAACACACTTGCAGGATAGGAAGCCTCATACATGGCTACATGTATGTTACAGTCCAGGGGTAGCTAAATAGGTAATAAGGTACAAAGTGTTGCAAACACACTTGCAGGATAGGAAGTCTCATACATGGCTACATGTATGTTACAGTCAAAGGGGGAGAGAACAGCATTTGCAACTATACAGTCGAGAAGCAATATTGCGGGCTACAACAAGTCTGTGTCCCTGGGGGACCTCTCTGAAAAAGCTAATAGGGAAAGCGAACTGAGGACTTTTGTAACGGAGAATGAAAGGTATCGGAGAACCAGGTAGCGGGGGCAAACCCCTGGTCCTGGGGTAGCTAATAGGTAGAAGTTACAAAGTGTTGCAAACACACTTGCAGGATAGGAAGCCTCATACATGTCTACATGCATGTATGTCCAGGGGTAGCTAAATAGGCAATGAGGTATACAGAGTTACAAACACACTTGCAGGATAGCAAGTCTCACAACTTGCTACATAAGCGATAAATTATACAGAGTTGCAAGAAACTTTTTTTAATTTCGGCTACCAGCACCAGCTTCTAGGCAGCTCCCTGAGACTGCCAATGCAGCCAGCAATTAAGTTGACTCTCGCTAATATGTGTGGATTTTTATAGTCAAAGGGTTTTCAGTCAAAGGGTTTTCAGTCAAAGGGTTTTCAGTCAAAGGGTAGCCAAGCAGCCAATAATATATACAGAGTTGCAATCACACTTGCAGGATAGGAAGCCTCACACATGGCTAAATAAGGGATGGTAATGATAACGCCTGGTAGGGCGTGGTTTAAGGGAGCCCCGTCTTACGGCAGTAAATAACAGGCTGCTCCATTACCTGGACAAAGCTACCATGGCGTTTGACAGCGACCGCAAACACTACAGGGCACCCGTTGGGATTTGAACCCCGCACCCTTGTGTTTCAACGAGCTCTATCATTGAGCCATTCATCGAAACGGGATACACATGGCTATATTAGCAATATATTATACAGACTTGCAAGAGACAGAAAGTTGGTGGTTGGCCCCAGTGAAAGCAAACGGGGGTGGCCCCCTCAACCTCACGCCTTGCAATAGGTGAATTATTTATTTATTTATTTATTCATTTATTTATTTATTTATTTATGTATTTTTTATTTATTTATGTATTTATTTATCTCGATATTCATTTATTTATGTATTATTCATTTATGTATCTATTTATTTATTTATTCATCTATTTATTTATTTATTAATTAATCAATAACACAGGAAGTATACAAAGCTGCAAGACGTACCGGCAGGGTTGAGTCAACGCCCTCGTGCAGCCTGCAACTCTGTTGACTCCCGCATATACGTGTGTGGATTTGTACAGTCCAGGGTTTGCCAAATAGGAACTAAGCTATACAGAGCTCCCTGAGACTGCCACTGCAGCAATAAATTCTACTGAGTTACAAGACACAGAAATTATGCAAAGTTGGAAGACGTACCTGCAGGGTAGAGCCGCCCCCCTCGTTAAATTATACAGACTTGCAAGATGCAAAAAGTTGGCGGTTGGCCCCAGTGAAAGCAAACAGGCTGGCCTCCTCAACCTCACACCTCGTAATAAGGCGTACTCTTTATTTATTTATTTATTTATTTAACAGGAAGTATACAAAGTTGGAAGACGTACCTGCAGGGTACAGTCGCCCTCCTCGAGCAGCCTGCAGTTAAGTGGGTGGTGAGTGGGGGAGAAGTTGTTGGCAAGTGCAAGGCAGTGTGTGTATGGGGTGTGTGCATGTGGGTGGGTGGGTGGGTGGTTGAGAAGTTGTTGGCAAGTGCAATGCAGTGTGCGTATGGGGTGTGTGCGTGTGGGTGGGTGGGTGGGTGGGTGGGGGAGAAGTTGTTGGCAAGTGCAAGGCAGTGTGCGTGTGGGGTGTGTGCGTGTGGGTGGGTGGGTGGGTGGGTGGGTGGAGAAGTTGTTGGCAAGTGCAAGGCAGTGTGCGTGTGGGGCGTGTGCGTGTGGGTGGGTGGGTGGGTGGTTGAGAAGTTGTTGGCAAGTGCAAGGCAGTGTGCGTGTGGGGCGTGTGCGTGTGGGTGGGTGGGTGGGTGGTTGAGAAGTTGTTGGCAAGTGCAAGGCAGTGTGCGTGTGGGGCGTGTGCGTGTGTGTGTGGGTGGGTGGGTGGGTTGAGAAGCTGTTGGCAAGTGCAAGGCAATGTGCGTGTGGGGTGTGTGTGTGTGTGTGTGTGTGGGTGGGTGGGTCGGTGTGTGTGTGGGTGGGTGGGGTGGTGGAGAAGTTGTTGGCAAGTGCTCATGCCACACTACCTTGATCATCTCGCAGCTTACCACCTTATCAAGCACCACTGTGCGTGGAGGAGCAAGAGGGTAGTGGGTGGTGGATAGTGGGTGGTGGGTAGTGGGTAGTGGGTGGTGGGTGGTGGGTAGTGGGTGGTGGGTGGTGGGTAGTGGGTGGTTACCTTTGTAAACCTTTTTGTAGGTGTGTGGGTGGTGGATAGTGGGTGGTTACCTTTGTAAACCTTTTTGTGGGTGTGTGGGTGGTGGGTAGTGGGTAGTAGGCAGTGGGTAGTGGGTACCTGCAGGGTGAAGTCGCCCTCCTCGTGCAGCCTGCAGTAATGGAAGAGAAGGGGTGGTACAGTATGTAGGGACTGGCTTTTCATATAATGTAGACCAAAGGCGAGTTAAGGAAGAGGGGGGGGGGGGGGTAATAATAACGATAACGCCTGGTGGGGCGTGGTGTTAAGGGAGCCTGAAGTACGCGGTTGGGGAGCGGTCTCCTACCTCAACTGGACAAGCTACCATCGCGGTTAACAACGACATGCAACGCCAAAAGGGACCGAAGGGGGAACCCCCGACTCTTCATCCTCAAGCGATCTGGTCTACCACTAGACCATTGTATATCACTGGCGTGGTACAGTATGTAGGAACCGGCATTTCATATGATGCATGACATGCAGGGGTGGAGAGTCAGAGCTAGGGACCGACATTTCATAGGATGCAGACCAAAGGCGAGTTAAGGAAGAGGGGGGGGGACAGTATGTAGGGACCGGCATTTCATGTGATGTAGACACACACATAGACCGGCATTTCATGTGATGTAGACACACACATAGACCGGCATTTCATGTGATGTAGACACACCCCACTAGACCGGGCATTTCATGTGATATAGACGCCCACACAAGACCGGCATTCATGTGATGTAGACACACACATAGACCGGCATTTATGTGATGTAGGGACCACACACCATGACCGGCATTTCATCTGATGTAGACAACACAGAGACCGGAATTTCATGTGAGGTAGAAGCACACATAGACCGGCCATTTCATGTGAGTAGACACACACAGTAGGACCGGCATTTCATGGTGAGTAGACCACACACATTTAGACCGGCATTTTCATGTGATCTAGGACACACATAGACCGGCATTTCATGTGATGTAGAACAACACATAGACCGGGAATTTCATGTGATGTAGACCACACACAGTAGACCGGACCATTTAGGTATGAGACACACACATATAGACCGGCAGTCATGTGACTGTAGACACACCACATAGACGGGGCCATTTCATGTGATTGTAGACCAACACATAAGACCGGATTTCATTGTGATGTAGCACACACATAGGGGACCGCATTTCCTTGTGATGTAGAAACACACAAGACCGGCATTTCATGTGATGTAGACACACACATAGACCGGCATTTCATGTGATGTAGACACACACATAGACCGGCATTTCATGTGATGTAGACACACACATAGACCGGCATTTCATGTGATGTAGACACACACATAGACCGGCATTTCATGTGATGTAGACACACACATAGACCGGCATTTCATGTGATGTATACACCACACTAGACCGGCATTTCCATGTGATGTAGGACACCCACATTAGACCGGCATTTCATGTGAGTAGACACCACACATGACCGGCATTTCAGTGTGTAGACAACACATAGACCGGCATTCAGGTGATGTAGACACACACATAGACGGCATTCATGTGATGTTCGACACACACATAGACCGGCATTTCATTTGAATGTAGACACACAACATAGACCGGATTCGTGATGTAGACACACACATAGACCGGCATTTCACGTGATGTATACACATATAGACCGGCCAATTTAGTGATGTAGACACACACATAGACCGGAATTTCATGTGATGTAGGACACACACCATAGCCGGCATTTCATTTGATGTAGACACACACATGGACCGCTTCATGTGATGTAGGACCACACATAGACGGGCATTTCATGTGATGTGAGACACACACATAGACCGGCTTTCATGTGTGAGACACACACATAGACCGGCATTCATGTGATTAGTAGACACACCATAGACCGGCTTCATGTGATGTAGACACATACATAGACCGGCATTTCATCGTATGATGTGACAACACATAGACCGGCATTTTTTTTTTTTTCATGTGATGTAGACGCACACACTAGACCTGGGCATTTCCTATGATTGTATACCACACACATAGACCGGCATTTCATGTGATGTAGACACACACATAGACCGACATTTCATGTGATGTAGACACACACATAGACCGGCATTTCATGTGATGTAGACCCACACATAGACCGGTTTCAGTGATGTAGACAACACATAGACCGCATTTAATGTGATTGTAGAGGACACACACATAGACGGCAATTTCAGTGATGTAGACCACACACATAACCGGCCATTTCATGTGATTGGTAGACACACACATAAGAACACGGCATTCATGTGATTGTAGAACACACCATAGACCGGCACTTCATGTGATGTAGACAACACAATAGACCGGCAAAAAAAAAAACCCCCAATTTCATGTGATGAGACACAAAATAGACCGGCATTTCAGTTGATGTAGACAAATTACATGGACCGGCATTTCATGTGATGTAACACACACATAGACCGGCATTCATGTGAGTAGGACACACACATAGACCGGCATTTCATGGATGTAGACACAAACATAGACCGGCATCATCATTTCATGTGAGGTAGACACACACATAGACCGGCATTTCAGGTGATGTAGGACACACCACATAGACCGGATTTCATTGGGATGTAGACACACACATGACCGGATTTCATGTGATGTAGACACACACATAGACCGGCATTTCACGTGATGTAGACACACACATAGACCGGCATTTCATGTGATGTAGACACACACATAGACCGGCATTTCATGTGATGTAGACACACACATAGACCGGCATTTCATTGTGATGGAAAGGCATTTCATGTGATGTAGACACACACATAGACCGGCATTTCATGTGATGTAGACACACACATAGACCGGCATTTCATGTGATGTAGACACACACATAGACCGGCATTTCATGTGATGTAGACACACACATAGACCGGCATTTCATGTGATGTAGACACCACACATAGACCGGCATTTCATGTGATGTAGACACACACATAGACCGGCATTTCATGTGATTGTAGACACACACATAGACCGGCATTTCATGTGATGTAGACACACACATAGACCGGCATTTCATGTGATGTAGACACACACATAGACCGGCATTTCATGTGATGTAGACACACACATAGACCGGCATTTCATGTGATGTAGACACACACATAGACCGGCATTTCATGTGATGTAGACACACACATAGACCGGCATTTCATGTGATGTAGACACACACATAGACCGGCATTTCATGTGATGTAGACACACACATAGACCGGCATTCATGTGATTGTAGAACACCACACCTAGACCGGCCATTTCCAGTGATGTAGACAAACACATAGACCGCATTTCATGTGAATGTAGACACACACATAGGACCGCATTTTCAGTGATGTAGACCCACAATAGACCGGCATTTCCTGTGATGTAGACAAACACATAGACGGCGTGTCATGTGATTGTAGACACACACATAGGACGGCATTTCATGTGATGTAGACACATACATAGACCGGATTTCTGTGATGTAGGACCACACACATAGACCGCATTTATGATGCTGTAGACACACACAATAGACCGGCATTAATGTGATGTAGACACACACATTAGGACCCGGCATTTCATGTGATGTAGACACAAACATAGACCGGCATTTCATGTGGATGTCGACGCAAACACATAGCGGCATTTCATGTGGTAGACACACAATAGACGGCATGTCATGTGAGTTAGACAAATACATAGAACCGCATTATGTGATTAGACACACACCATAGACCGGCATTTCCATGCTTGAATTGGAGCACAACATAGACCGGCATTTCATGTGATGTAGACACACACATAGACCGGCATTTCATGTGATGTAGACACACACATAGACCGGCATTTCATGTGATGTAGACACACACATAGACCGGCATTTCATGTGATGTAGACACACACATAGACCGGCATTTCATGTGATGTAGACACACACATAGACCGGCATTTCATGTGATGTAGACACACACATAGACCGGCATTTCATGTGATGTAGACACACACATAGACCGGCATTTCATGTGATGCAGACACACACATAGA
Source organism: Chlamydomonas sp. ICE-L (assembly GCA_013435795.1). Lineage (NCBI taxonomy): Eukaryota > Viridiplantae > Chlorophyta > Chlorophyceae > Chlamydomonadales > Chlamydomonadaceae > Chlamydomonas > Chlamydomonas sp. ICE-L. The sequence continues at coordinate 157,781,722 of JACBWV010000610.1, read as the reverse complement.
CCGGCATTTCATGTGATGTAGACACACACATAGACCGGCATTTCATATGATGCATTACATGCAGGGGTGAAGAGTTAGAGCTAGGGACCGACATTTCATATGATGCATGACATGCAGGGGTGAAGAGTTAGAGCTAGGGACCGGCATTTCATATGATGCATGACATGCAGGGGTGAAGAGTTATAGCTAGGGACCGGCATTTTATATGATGCATGACATGCAGGGGTGAAGAGTTATAGCTAGGGACCGGCATTTCATATGATGCATGACATGCAGGGGTGAAGAGTTATAGCTAGGGACCGACATTTCATATGATGCAGACCAAAGGCGAGTATGATATCATATGACATCATACAAATCGCATCTTATGATATTGTACATAAATGTTAACTTTAGCCTCGTCAGACTGCCGGCATCATATGATATCATATGATAAAATGATATCATATGATATCATATTGCCATTTCCTAGATACTTCTCCCAATCTGACACCAAGTTTTTGGCGGAGTCCCCTCTAGCCTCCCCTAGCGGGAGCCCCCATGTTTACCCATTGTCCATCCGACCGACCGACCGACAATCCATCTGTCTGACCGCGATGAAGCCTGACACATCAGCCAACAGTCTCGTATCTAATTCGCTTCTGTTGCCACTTATCGTTCCATCACTATCTCTCCGCCATTTATTAGCGTCGCATGCGACGCTGCATAGAACTTGTCTCCTAACTCAAGGTCTCACCCCCCCATCCCCCTGAATCCCCTCAAAACCAAACTCAAAACCAAGCCGTTCCCAAACAGCATGTATTTGGTTTCATTTGGTTGAGAAGCAGCTGAATGAGATGCCTGAGGAAGCTAGTCGCACGCAGGTATGTATGTATGTTGAGACACACATGCACGCAGTTAAGGAAGAGGAGGGCGGGGACAGCATGTATTGGGGTTCTTCTGGTTGAGGAGCAGCTGAATGAGATGCCTGAGTCAGCTATATGCCTGCAGGTATATCTTTATGTATGTTGAGACACACGTGCACGCAGTTAAGGAAGAGGAGGGGGGGTATAGTATGTATTGGGGTTTTGCTGGTTGAGGAGC
>JACBWV010000610.1:157565639-157775639 GCA_013435795.1 Chlamydomonas sp. ICE-L | reverse complement strand
TAGCGCCCATTTGAATCAGCCTCAGCTTGAGCAGGCCAGCACCAGCAACCAGTGATTTCCTTTCAAATCTGAAAATGTTTTATTTCTAGCTGTAGGGTTTTATGCCTCCTCCAGGGACAGCGTTTTAGTGCTTTTATGCCTTTTATAGCTTTTGTAGCTTTTTAAGGCTATTTAGGGCACATTAAAAATTATATTTTATATCGATAATTTCCCTAAAACGGGGTAAAAACTAGCGATCGCTATTCATGGCGGGTTTAAAAATCCCTGCCAGCAACCCTCCACCCCACTAGGTGGACTCATTAAAGAAGCACCCACTGAATGGCTCTGCTGCAACAGCACAGACACCCACCCACCCCCTTGCAGAGCCCAAACAGGGTCCCCGACACCACTAGGTGGAGTAGGAAGACAGGCACCCACCGGCTTCAATGCTGCATGCCCCTGCTGCTATAGCACCGACAAGTGGCGTTTCCTGCATTTTGTGGTGTGGTGGTGAGATGTGGTGGTGAGGTGTGGTGGTGGTATCATACGTCCCCCTCAGGGTTTTTTTAGGGTAAGGAACCAGTCTCATCTACGTAGCACCATGGTGCTTAGACTAGCAAGAACTTCTAGCAGATTTGAGGGTCCGAAGAAGTGATACCAAAAGGCTCTAATGTAGCTCCCGCAAAAAATGAATGTGCATATTTTAGCACTACAAGTAGCACCATAAAACAAACCCCTGCCAGATTTGAAGTCCGATAGGGCACCAGGATAATGTAAGATCATAAGCTATATAACTACCATATAAGGTATGACCATCGTATAACCATCACCATCATCAACAAACCCCAACCTGAGCTTCATCGTTGTGAGAGTGGGTCCTCATGGGCATGACTGAAACCATCGGGAGACCAGCAAGAGCACTTTGGAGCCCATCACTGGATACATGGCTGAGAGCTGGCGCTCCTGCAGAGGAGCCCTGCGAAGCCAAGCCAAAGCATATGAAGCCAAGCCAAACCACAAATGGCAGCTTCCTGGTGAGCGATGCGCCCGGTTTCAGAAACGAGCCTGACCCCTGTGCTGCGCGTTTGTCACAGCTGGCGAGCACAGAAGCGGATCTGATGGGCATGGTTTCCAATCGTTCCGTTTCGGCTTGCAAGCAGACTTATATGTTTCGTATCTCGCAATCTGTCTTGGATGATACAGGCTTTGTGGACGCAGGAGTGGCGACTGACGCTGCACAACTGGTTTCTAAGAGATATTGTACAAGGGAAGGACGAAGTTGTACATGGGGTGCGGGAGCAGGAAGAAGAATATGCCAGTGCGCAGCTGTACGCAGGCAGGAGAATATTCGGGGAAGAACGAGGGCAGCCTTGTATCAACTGGGGGCGTGTTTCTACGGACGACTTTGGACCTTCTCGGATTGGGGTTCTGGAGTGGTATCCACCCGGATCTACCTGGCAGCGATTTTTCATCTACGTGGATTGCCCAAAATCGTTGAGGTGAACAGCTGGGCATTGCCCGTGCCATTCTGGCGCCACGCTGCCTCACGGCCTGCCACTGCAAGGATGCAAGGCAGGCCACGTTGACGCTTCGTGTTGCACTTTTTTTGTTTCCACAGGTCATTAGGGTGCAATATATAACGGCTTGCCAATTGTAAGTTCAAAGTGGATAATTTGATAAGATTGATAAGTGAAATGTGTAACAAGTCTGGTCAGTCTACTCAACTTCTCATTTCTTTTCAGGTCTCGTTTCTTTTCAGGTCATTTCGCTACTAGACCAAGCCGTCTTTCGGTTGTTCTAAGCAGTCTCCATCGCCACGCCGCAGTGCCGAAAGGCTTCAACGTCCTGGACACACCAGGCGCTATAGCACCAACGGAGGTGGACCTCGCTGGATCGGCATGTTGCTGCACATCATTCGCTCCCCCGCCGACCGAGGCGGACTTCCCTAGATCTCGTTTTTGCCCCAACTCGGGGCCATCAGTAGACGTCTCCATGCTCGAAGAAGAGCGATAATAGTCGACTAGGAAACAAAATAACAGTGAGACAATATTGGTGTTGAAGAGAACGCGATAGAAGCCTCACAACGCAGAAATTGTACGTTCTGTTGTGGAAAAAACAACTGAGATACGTCATGCCTAAAAAAGACAAATTGCTGGCTGGTGCTACGCAACGAAGTTCAAGTCCTTACTGATTCTGAGTCGTTCTCAATTACTCGTCACAGTTACGGTATATTGCTCGACTAGAGTGGCTCGTGAACACTGGAAGCGGATATGACAAGCGGATATGAACTTGCACTTAGTTACATGGCATAATGTGGCGAGCCATGCACCATGATTTGAGTTTACCACCCACCATGATTCGAGTTTCCATTTTTCTGGTAACAAATGTTTTACAGCTGAAGACGAGAGCAATCAGATTTCTGGCTGAAGCTATGTAACCAAGTTCAAGTTCAAGTAACAAGGCTCCAGCCAGCAATTTGGCTGCTGCCGTTTTGGGCATTTATTTTTGGGGATAAAGTACAAGACCATTTGGCGACCCTGATTGCCGGAACTAACAATGTAGTTCCTTTAAATTCCCTCCGTGCTGTCGTGCAGCTGTCCATGCTCAGACCCCGCTGGGGTCTGCGAAACCAAATAACTTAACATGGTAGCCATTCTACGGTATGTGCTTGCAAAATTGAGGGATCCTTCAATTTCACGTCATGTGGCAGCTCGAACTAATTATCCCGGTAATTGTGTTTTTACTACACTAGGCATCATTAGCTTTGAATGGGCAGCAAGCCGGGGGAACTGCTGCTTGTAGCTTAAAAGGAAAGCTATCATTACAGTGTCATGGACAGGCCATTGCTGGCCCAAGACGAGCCCGCCCCACAATATAAGGGAGAGGGGTCTTCCAACAAATCCTCAGAAAAAGAAAGGCAATATTGCAGCAAGCAAGCAAGATTGCAGCAAGCAAGCATCATTTTAAGCATCATTATGTGGGAGCACGCGAGAATTCCTTGTGCTGTAAGCTGCCGCTTGTGTGAGAGTGTTAGGCATCAAGCCCTAGCCCTTCCCAACCTGTATTGGCATACACTTGTGCATCACCATTGAAAGAGGCTGATAACTTTCCGCTGTCACTGCCGCACGGTAGTTTGAGCTCAGAATAATTGAAGCACAATTGATTTTAAGTACCCTTGAACCCCGCTACTTTTTTTGACAAATCGCCGTCATTCCGTCGCTGCATGGCGACACATTGGCCTGGCTAAACTAGTCAAAACTGCCCCCCGGGCCCCCTGGGCTCAGCACTCCGCGTGGTTAGGGGTGCAGCGGTTTTGCACTGAGGTCTCACTGGGGTCGCACCGAGTCGCTCATTTTGCGACACGTAACACGGAAAATAAACTCGACCTGGTATCAAGCAGGGTACTACAAAGCGCGTGCGGCAGCGCGATTTCGTGCACGCTTTTAAGCCCCACTGCGCGTTTCGCGCAGTTTTTTCAACCTCCTGTAGGCGCAGCGCGCAGTTTTTGCGCTGACCAATTGGACGTTTGTGCGCTTTGAGCGCTGACCAATTCGACAAAATGAAGTACCCTGATACCAAGCAAACACTCCTCTTAGTCCATGTTGGACAACAATGAACTAAGGACAGAAGCAAGCCCTTGCACAGCCCTTGGTTGAGTACCGGTGGCAAAAAAACAGTCCTACTTACCCCAGTTGGAGACCAAGGGCTGAAGGAATGAACTAAGTCCTAGGACCTAGCCCTCCCACAGCCCTTGGTTGAGTCCTGGTACCAAGCAGACAGTCCCAACTGTTGGAGGCGAACCCCTGTTGGAGAATTGGAACTGCTCCTGCACTCAGCTGTCGGGGCCATCCATGCGTAGCAAGGCAGCAGGAGCACTCGCGACAGGCCTCGGCCTCTAGCCTCAGCCACTAAGTCACTAACCCCCGTTAGAGAGCTGGAACTGCTCCTTCACTAGTACCAAGCGAACAGTCGCCACTGTTGGAGACTAACCCCTGTTGGAGAACTGGAACTGCTCCTTCACTCGACTGTCGGGGCCACCCATGGCGTTCTCCCTAGGCAAAAGCTCGCACTGGCCGTAGTGGATGAGCAGCTGGTCAGCCAGAACCATGGCCACCATGGCCTCGACCATGGGGGGAGCACGGGGCACCACACAGGCGTCGTGTCTGCACAGGAGAGGGTGATGGTGTGTGGGGTGTGGGGTGGGGTGATGGGGTGGGGTGATGGTGTGTGTGTGGGGGGGGGGGGGGGTGAGGAGAGTGAGGGGGGGGGGGGGGGAGGGAGGATGCGAGAAGGATAGATGCGTGCCGGTTGGGTGCGGTCGGCCCTCAGCCCCCCTCAGCTTGCCCCTGTGATCAACCACTTTATGCCACCCACTTAGATAATAGCAGCAGGGGTGGGTGGGGGGGGGGTCGCAGGGTGGGGGAGGGGTGGGGGGCAGGGGTAGAGTGTTGGGTAGAGAAGGGTAGGGTAGGGTGGAGGGGATAGGGGGGGTGGGGCGCAGGGTGGGGGAGGGGTGGGGGGCAGGGGTAGAGTGTTGGGTAGAGAAGGGTAGGGTAGGGTGGAGGGGATAGGGAAGGTGGGGCGCAGGGTGGGGAGAGGGGTGGGGGGCAGGGGTAGAGTGTTGGGTAGAGAAGGGTATGTCAGGGTGGAGGGGTAGGGGGGGTGGGGCGCAGGGTGGGGTAGGGTGGAGGGGTAGAGTTGGGGGCAGTAGTATTAATCAAAAATGGAACCAAAACATATAGGCAGTAGTGTTAGTAGTAGTTTTAGTTGTCAGGCAGTTGTGTGTGGGGGGTAGCATTAGAAACCTGCATATCATATAATATTATACAAACTGCATAATATGATATTGTATATGAATGGTAACTTAAGCCTAGCCAGACTCCCAGCATCATATGATATCATATGATGACATGGTATCGTATTGCCGTCCACCACATATTGCGAAAGAGGAGCAAGGTGCTTCTAGTAGCACAACTAATAAAGTATGTACTACCGTATTTTGAGGTGCTGTGCAGTGCTGCGTTATAAATATATTGTGGTGGTGGTGATGGAGGTGATGGTGGTGGTCTGTGTGTGTGTGAGTGTGTGGTGGTGGTGAGAGCCTTTAAGGGTTGCTTTTGGGAGCCAAAAGAGATGCTAGAAGCACCTCGAAGGCTACTTGGAGCACTAAGGTGCTACAGAAATGTTGCAGCAGTCTTTACGACTGGAGAGAAGTAGAGGCGACTCCATGCCTGTTTGACAAATTGCTCCGTGTCAGTGTCAGAGGGGTCAGTGGCAGAGCTCCTAGAACGACATGCATGCCGGGTTCGAATGCCTATGTGTGCGCTTTAGTGTTCTCGGTCGCTGTCACCCGCCATGGTAGCGTTGCACAGGTACAGTAGTAGCCCGTTCCCTACCGCAGTAAGACGAGGTTCCTTTAATACCACGCCCCACCAGGCGTTATCATTACTTTAGAGGCTTCTTCATGTTGCATTGACATCTTTCAGTACGTAGTCCACAAAGGAACTGAGTAAGAGTCAGGGGTCAGTACTTGGGCAGGACCCCTGTACTGCCCAAGTACTGCCCCCTCGCAGTACACACACCTAGTTGTGCTCCAACAGTAAAGCACTGGCTTCTTCCCTCCAACAAGTCCTAGGCGTGTAGCAAGCGACACACAAAACCTAGGGTTTAGGGTTTAGTCCCAGACGTGTTGCGTGTTGCGGGGGGGGGGGGGGGGGGGGGGGGGGGGCATGTGTATTGAGCCAACCCCTGGACTGTAATACATACCTTCCTCGGGCCTTCAGCTCGGTCTCCTCACCCTCCCGGGTGACAGTTTTTTGGCTGCTAGTGATGGTGGAGGTAGGCTTGAATCCAATTTTGATCACGATGTCCTCACCATTGGCAATTCCACCTTGGACTCCGCCGGAGCGGTTGGTGCGAGTGCGTATCTGGTAGCAGGTGAATGGGTTGGGACGTTTACAAAAGTTTGTTTTATATACCATATTTTTAATCATAAATATGATCTGGCAGCAGATGAATGGGGTGAACGTTTGAAAACAGTTTTCTTATTTTTCATTTCTGCCATATTTTTAAAAATAAATGTGATCAGGTGGCAGGTGAATGGGGTGGGACCTTTAAAAAAGTGTATTTTCTTTTGTTTTTTTGACAGGCCAAATTGTCGAGAATTCTCAGATTTCCAGGCCAAAATTCTCAACGAAGAACGAGTTCTCGCGGAAACGGTTTGTCCAGTTCATCCCCTGAATTGCTTTAAGGGGCTTTCAGGGGGAGGGACGGGTTCAAAGGTCAGTCATACACTGAGGGGGCTTGATTGAAGGGGGCTGTGGGGAGTCTTTTAGGGGGCTTTATTTGAGGGGTCCTTGAGAGGGCTGTGAGGGGGCAATCAAGCGAATTCTAGAGCAGGGGCGGATTATGAAGAACCTGACGACCTGGGCTTGATCAAATGAACTGCAAGAAGACAAGTAGTATGACCGCCCCAATCAGCTGGCTTTTGGTCTTTTTTGGTTCTGTTCCTTGAGTTGTAAGTTGAGTTGAGTTTATGCAGCATTGTCAGGTGGCTGGAGACAAAAGCTTTGTTCAACGCAAACCCTTAGGTATCGACGCACCTCCAGTGTATTGAGGGCGGTTATAACTTATAACACAGCTTGGCTCACTATCCTACTACTGTATAGCGGGTTTGTAAATGGATTTCCAATAGCTAAAGGTTTCATTATCAGCTTAAATACCATAAGATGTAAAAATTAATATAGACTAAGAAATCAAGTAAATTAGAAGATTAGAAAAATAGAAACACTGGATTTGAGGATTTGAGGAAGAGAGCATTGCCCTATCCTACCAATACCTACCTATCTTATCACAGTTTGGCTCACTGTTGTAGAATGAAATTATCACTGTAGCACGAACTCAGGGCCCCCATCGGTAAATGGATTGTTTGGGGTTCAGTTCATCAGTGCTTTTTCGTTTTAGCCCCTCCTGTCACGTTTGGGCAAGTCCCTACAGCCTATTTGGCATACCCTTGGACTGTAACAACACACAGAATGGTTCATCTGACCATCACCGGGAATCCAGAACTAGTTGCTATGCTCACTGCCCAACATCTTCACCACCCAGGCTCCAAGAAATCAGACTGGCAGAAGACAGCAACCCCAAACACCAGACGCCTACCCACCCCAAACCCCAACCCACACAACACAACATCTCTCACCTGACCATCGCCGGCCATGTAGAACTCGTCATTATGCTCACTGCCCAACATTCGGCAGCCCTCGAAGCCACTTCCAATCTCAAATCCCTGAGGGGCAAGGTAGGTAGGTAGGTAGGTAGGTTGGTAAGTAGGAAGGGCTGCAGGTAGGTAGGTAGGTAGGTGAGCAAGTGGAAGGGCTGTAGGTAGGTAGGTGGGTACGTGGAAGGTAGGCAGGTAAGTAGGTAGGTAGGTAGGTAGGTGGGTACGTGGAAGGTAGGCAGGTAAGTAGGTAGGTAGGTAGGTGGGTACGTGGAAGGTAGGCAGGTAGGGAGGTAGGTAGGTAGGTAGGTGGGTACGTGGAAGGTAGGCAGGTAAGTAGGCAGGTAGGTAGGTAGGTAGGTGGGTACGTGGAAGGTAGGCAGGTAAGTAGGTAGGTAGGTAGGTAGGTAGGTGGGTACGTGGAAGGTAGGCAGGTAAGTAGGTAGTTAGGAATGGCTGTAGGTAGGAAGGTGAGCAGGTGGAAGGTGGGAGGGGCTGTACGTAGGTAGGCAGACAGGCAGGCAGGTAGGTGGAAGGTAGGTTGGTGGGTAGGTAGGTAGGTAGGTAGGTAGGTAGGTAGTAGGGTTTAAACATCAGGGATGTCGATATGCTCACTGCCCAGCATCTGGCAGACCTGGAAGCTACTTCCAATCACAACTCCCTGAGGCGCAAGGTAGTGAGCAGGGTTTAAGCATTAGGGATGTTGGTGTGCTGACTGCCCAACATCTGGCAGCCCTGGAAGCTACTTCCAACCACGAATCCCTGAGGGGCAAGGTAGGGAGCAGGGTTTAAATATTGGGGGTGTGGGCTTGACGGGATGTTTTAAATGTTGGGATGTGGGTTTGACGGGATATATGGGGTCGGGGCGATTGTCGGCTCAAACAGCACCCAACAATCTTATCAACAATGCCCCATGGGCCCCCAGGTTGAAAGCACAGTGCAAGTACAGGGCAAATACAGGGCACACATATTATACGCATATATACATATATAAAGCCTTGATGTAGCGAGTGATGTGTATATATATATATAAAGCATATGGTACATTTGTAAGTATGTACGTATGTATGTATATACGTACGTTTGTACGTACGTATGTATACATATAAATTACGCAGTCATACATACATACAATATGTACATAATTTACAATGGAGCACGTACCTTTGTGGCAGGAAGTGAGAGCACAGCCTTGGCCAGCTCAGCCTCCAGCTTGTCAAACACAGGAGAGCCGAGACCCTTGGGGCAATTGCGCACGACGCAGGTTACCTCACCACCGCAAGACTCGCCACGGTTTCTAACCTCGTTGATGGCTGTAGGGTGGTGTGGGGGGTTAGGGTTTAGGGTTCCTTACCTCGTTGATGGATGGTGTGAGGGTGGTGTGATGGTGGTGTGAGGGTATAGGGTTTAAGATTCCTCTCTTCATTGATGGCTGTTGGATGGTATGTGGTTTTAGGGTTTAGGGCTCCTCACCTAATTGATGGCTGTTGGATGATATGCGGGTTTAGGGTTTAGGGCTCCTCACTTTATTGATGGCTGTTGGATGATATGCGGGTTAAGGGTTTAGGGCTCCTCACTTTATTGATGGCTGTTGGATGATATGCGGGTTTAGGGTTTAGGGCTCCTCACTTTATTGATGGCTGTTGGATGATATGCGGGTTTAGGGTTTAGGGCTCCTCACTTTATTGATGGCTGTTGGATGATATGCGGGTTTAGGGTTTAGGGCTCCTCGCTTTATTGATGGCTGTTGGATGATATGCGGGTTTAGGGTTTAGGGCTCCTCACTTTATTGATGGCTGTTGGATGGTGCGAGGGTTTAGAGTTTAGGGTTCCCCACCTCGTTGATGGATGGTGTGAGGGTGGTGTGAGACAGATAGGAGACAGAAAAGGAGGAGGTAGGAAGGAGAATACATGGAGGGGTGGGCACGGAGGGAGGGAGGGGGGAGGACAGAGGGAGGGGCAAAGAAGGAGGGATGGTGGAGTGGTGCGAGGGTGTTGTAAGGGTGTTGTAAGGGCGTTGTGAGGGTGTTGTAAGGGTGTTGTAAGGGTGTTGTGAGGGTGTTGTGAGGGTGTTGTGAGGGTGTTGTAAGGGTGTTGTGAGGGTGTTGTAAGGGTGTTGTGAGGGTGTTGTAAGGGTGTTGTGAGGGTGTTGTGAGGGTGTTGTGAGGGTGTTGTGAGGGTGTTGTGAGGGTGTTGTAAGGGTGTTGTGAGGATGATGTGAGGGCGGTGTTTGAGGGGTGGTGGAGGATGATTGTGAGGGTGGTGGTAAGGGTGTTGTGAGGTGTGTGCGGTGATGATGTGCGGGTGGTGTAAGGGTGTTGTGAGGGTGTTGTGAGGATGATGTGAGGGTGGTGTGAGGGTGGTGTGAGGATGATGTGAGGGTGGTGTAAGGGTGTTGTGAGGATGATGTGAGGGCGGTTGTCGGGTTTGAGGTGGTTGTTGTAGGGTGCTGTAAGGGTGTTGCAGTGTCTTGTGAGGGTGTTGTGAGGGTGTTGTGAGGGTGTTGTGAGGGTGTTGTAAGGGTGTTGTGAGGGTGTTGTAAGGGTGTTGTGAGGGTGTTGTAAGGGCGTTGTGAGGGTGTTGTGAGGGTGTTGTAAGGGTGTTGTGAGGGTGTTGTAAGGGTGTTGTGAGGGTGTTGTGAGGGTGTTGTGAGGGTGTTGTGAGGGTGTGTAAGGGTATGTTGTAAGGGTTTGTTGTGAGGGGGTTGTAAGGGTTGTTTTGAGAATGTTGTACGGGTGTTATATAGTGAGGGTTGTAAGGGTTGTTGTGAGGGCGTGTAAGGGTGTTTGTTGAGGGTGTTGTACGGGTGTTGTTAAGGGTAGTGTAGGTTGTTGTGCGGTGTTGTATGGGTGTTTGTTGAGGGTGTTGTAACGTGTGTTGTAAGGTGTGTGCGGGTGTGAAAGGGTGTTTGTTGCGGCGTGTTGTAAGGGTGTTGTAAGGTGTTTGTAGGTGTGTAAGGAGTTGTTGTAAGGTGGTTGTAAGGGGTTGCAGTGTGTTGTGGGGGTGTTGTGAGGGTGTTGTGAGGTTGTTGTGAGGGTGTTGTGAGGTTGGTGTGAGGGTGGGCATTGGCATAAGCACATGGAAGTAGCACACGAACGCACCGTCGATCATCAGCTTAGCAGCCTCTGGGTCAGGGCATCGCACCATGTTGCTCTCAATATCGGCCATGGTGAAGGTTGCGTGGTCGACGTTGGACTCTACATTCCTTACACGGCTCACATAAGCAAGGATCTGCAATGAAAATTGAAAAAGACAAAAAATATTTTGTTCGCATTAACATCAATCAATATCTGCCATGGTGAAGGTTGCGAGGTCAACGTTGGACTCTACATCCCTAACACGGCTCACGTAGGCAAGGATCTGCGATGAAAAATGAAAAGAACAAAATGATTTGTTCGCGATAAAATGTTTTCTGGTATTTGATTTTACTGCGGAAGACGGTGAGCAGCCAAATTGCTGCCTGAAGCTATGTAACCAAGTTCAAGTTCAAGTTTGTAACCAAGTTCAAGTTCAAGTTCATAGGCGAGGATCTGCAATGCAACAGGAGACACACAAAGTTTGATCAACGTTGAACTCGGCATTCACTAACAGAGTTTTAGGGTTGTAAACCCTGAACCCTATCCCCAAAGTTGAACCCGGTGTTCACTAACAGCCAGTTGACCCACTTCACACTTTCCTCCATATGTATACTCCTCATGTTTATATTCCCCATATTTATACTCCCTATGTTTACATTCCCCATATCTAAACTCCCCATGTTTTTATTCTCCATATTTTTACTCCCCATGTTTATATTCCCCATATTTTTACTCCCCACGTTTATATGCCCCATATTTATATTCACCATATTTATGCTCCCCATATTTATATTCCCCATATTTACACTCCCCATGCTTGTATTCCCCATATTCAAACGCCCCATGTTTATATTCCCCATATGTTTACTCCCCACGTTTATATGCCCCATATTTATACTCCCCACGTTTATATGCCCCATATTTACACTCCCCATGTTTGTATTCCCCATATTCATACTCCCCATGTTTATGCCCCCTATTTACATTTCCCATGTTTATATTCTTCAAGTTTGTATATTCTTCAAGCCTGCAGACGAGCTGCCAGAAGGCCGGTAGACCATGTAAGCAATCCAATCCAACCCTCCATGAGTCAGAAAAGTGCACAGTATGCAGGTCTCGCCCAGTGTTATTTACCGGTATTTCAGATTAACACAAACACATTAGAATAGTGCGTTTGGCCCCCCCTCCTATGGGACGGAAGCCCCCAGATTCACCATATTGTCCGTCCGTGCGATTGAAAAATCGAAGCCTGGCGCGTCAGCCAACTGTCTCTAACTAACTGGCTTCGGTCAGCTCCATCGTTACCACCTGTCACTTCGTTGCCAACACGCTCCAACAATTTTTCATGTTGCTTGCGTTGCTGCATAGGCCTTGTTACTTCAGATTGATGTAGGCCAGGTAGGGCTACTCAAGCCTGAGTCCAGGATCGTTGTGTAGCCATTGCATCGCGGAGAGCGAAGCAAAGAGCCCAGGGGGTTCAGGGGGCAGCCCCAACCCATGTGTCGCCATGCAACGACGGAATGGGGACCCGATGGCGCCGCGTTGTCGAAAGAAAAAAACAGTGCTGTCCAGTCTACGCAATGTCTAGAATAGCATTTCTTTTCAGCTACGAGCACCAGCTTCTAGGCAGCTCCCCTGGTTTGCTACCCAGCCAAACCTAAAGCAACCTAGTGCGTTTGGAAGCTGGCAGAATCAGCTCTCTAGCACAGCTGAAATCTAGGGGCATAGCCCAGCGGCTGGCTCAGGGAGCTGCCTAGAAGCTGCTGCTTATAGCTGAAAAGAAAAGTTAAAATCTTACCAGCGACTGGGCTATGCCCCAAGATTTCAGCTGTATTAAGGCTGGCTGGAGAGCTGATTATGCCAGCTTCCAGACGCACTAGGTTGCTTTAAGTTCGGCTGGGTAGCAAAGAAAAGAACAGTTCTGATCTTGCTGAGTGCAAAACCAAAACCTTGCCCTGTATATACCTTTTCCTCTCTTCTCCCCCAAGTCTCATAATATAATATCCCCCTGGACTCCCCCCTGGACTACTAGACTAATAATATCTCTCCCTGGACTCCTAGACTAATAATTTAATATCCCCCTGGATTCCCCTGGACTACTAGACTAATACTATCTCTATCTGGACTACTGGACTAATTATATAATATCCCCCTGGACTCTCCCTGGATTATTAATATCCACCTCAAATCTCCCAAGGCTAAGAATATAAATATGAATCCTGGTACCTGCCATTGTACTACTGCACACAAATGGGACACTTATGGCAGAGGCCTTCTCCTATTTGTAAGTGATCCCCCCCCCCACACACACCCACCCACACACACATATGCACACACACCACCACCACCACCCCGAGCTCTGTAGCTTCTTCAACAACCCAGGTGGTAGCGTCCCCATTCTAAAACAACGTGCAAAACACACCTCAGTGTTAGCCACAGTTTTCAGCAGCTTCTTGGCAACAGCTCCAGCAGCCACACGGCCAATGGTCTCACGAGCGGACGAGCGACCACCGCCGGCAACAGCACGGACTCCGTACCTTGAAGGTGGAGGATGCATTAGGTGAGTTAGGAGGGAAGTGAAGGATACGTTAGGGAGAGGTGGAGGATTAGTTAAAAGGGATATGGAGGTGAATGATTGGTTAGGAGGGGGTGAAGGTGGAGGATACGTTAGATAGAGGTGGAGGATTAGTTAAAGTGATATGGAGGTGAATGATTGGTTAGGAGGGGGTGAAGGTGGAGGATCCGTTAGATAGAGGTGGAGGATTTGTTAGGAGGGATATGGAGGTGAATGATTGGTTAGAAGGGGGTGAAGGTGGAGGATACGTTAGATAGAGGAGGAGGATTTGTTAGGATGGGGATGGAGGGGGCAGATACGTTAGGTGAGTAAGGAGGAGAGTGAAGGATACGTTAGGAAGAGGTGGAGGATTAGTTAAAAGGGATGTGGATGTGAATGATTGGTTAGGAGGGGGAGGATACATTAGGTGAGTTAGGAGGGAGGTAAAGGATATGTTGGGGAGAGGTGGAGGATTACTTAGGAAGGGGATGGAGGGGGATGAAGGGGGAGGATGCATTAGGTGAGTTAGGAGGGAAGTGAAGGATACATTAGGGAGAGGTGGAGGATTACTTAGGAAGGGGATGGAGGGGGAGGATGCATTAGGTGAGTTAGGAGGGAAGTGAAGGATACATTAGGGAGAGGTGGAGGATTAGTTAGGAAGGGGATCGAGGATTAGTCAGGAGGGGGGTGGAGGGGGAGTAAGGGGGGTCAGGAGGGAGGGTGGAGGTGGAGGGCAAGTTAGGGAGAGGTGGAGGATTAGTTAGGAGGGGGATGGAGGATAAGTCAGGAGGGGGGTGGAGGGGGCGTAAGGTGGGTTAGGAGGGAGGTTGGAGGTGGAGGGCAAGTTAAGGAGAGGTGGAGGATTAGTTAGGAGGGGTATGGAGGTGGGGGATTGGTTAGGAGGGGGTGGAGGTGGAGATTTAGTTAGAAGGGATGTGGAGGGTACGTATTTTTAGTTAGGAGGGTGGGTGGCTTGCTGTCTGATCCAGTGGTGGAGGCACAGGAATGAAGTAACAGTGTTGGAGGCAGGGTGGTGGAGGCACATGGTTGAAAAGTGATTCTAAATTTAGCCCCCTCCATCCACACACCTTCCTCCTCCTTAATGGGGGAGGTGACAGGGTGGGTGGGAGGCTTGGTGACTGATCGAGTGGTAGAGGCACACAGCTGAAAAGTGATCATAACCCTCTCCCCCCAGCCCCCCCCCCCCCCCCCCCCCCCTTTCCTCCTCCTCACTGGGTTAGGTGACAGGGTGGGCGGGAGGCATGGTGACTGATAGAGTGGTAGAGGCACACAGTTGAAAAGTGATTATAAATTTAGCATCCTCCACCCCACTAGGTAAGGTGACAGGGTGGGTGGTAGGCTTGGTGACTGTTCGAGTGGTGGAGGAACACGGCCGAAAGGTGATTATAAATGCCCCCCCCCCCCCCCCCCCACACACACACACACACACACAATTCTCCTCTTCACTGATTGAGGTGACAGGGAGGGAGGGGGGCTCTCCTCTCCCATCCTACACCCTCCCAGTTGAATCCTCCCTCTGCCCTCCTACATTTGCCAGCTAAATCCTCCTTCTCACCTCTCACCTCCTACACCTTCCCAGTTGAAACCTCCCTCTCCCCTCCCAGTCCAATCCTCCCACTCACCTCCTACACCAACCCACTCCAATCTTCCAACTCCCTTCCTGCACCCACCCATTCCCCTCCTACACCCTCCCACTCCCCTCCTACACCCACCCACTCCAATCCTCCAACTCCCCTCCTGCACCCACCCACTCCAATCCTCCCACTCCCCTCCTACACCCACCCACTCCAATCCTCCAACTCCCCTCCTGCACCCACCCACTCCCCTCCTACACCCTCCCGGGCAAATCCTCCCCCCCCCCCCCTGCACCTACCCACTCCAATCCATCCTCACCCCTTAAACAGGGCATGCAGTTTATCTTGCATGCTGTAACCTGGGCATAAAGGTAATGATCACGCCTGGTGGCCTCCTGCACCCACCCACCCACTCCAATCCATCCTCACCCCTCAAACAGGGCATGCAGTTTATCTTGCATGCTGTAACCTGGGCATAAAGGTAATGATCACGCCTGGTGGCCTCCTGCACCCACCCACTCCAATCCATCCTCACCCCTCAAACAGGGCATGCAGTTTATCTTGCATGCTGTAACCTGGGCACAAAGGTAATGATCACGCCTGGTGGCCTCCTGCACCCACCCACCCACTCCAATCCATCCTCACCCCTCAAACAGGGCATGCAGTTTATCTTGCATGCTGTAACCTGGGCATAAAGGTAATGATCACGCCTGGTGGCCTCCTGCACCCACCCACTCCAATCCATCCTCACCCCTCATACAGGGCATGCAGTTTATCTTGCATGCTGTAACCTGGGCATAAAGGTAATGATCACGCCTGGTGGCCTCCTGCACCCACCCACCCACTCCAATCCATCCTCACCCCTCAAACAGGGCATGCAGTTTATCTTGCATGCTGTAACCTGGGCATAAAGGTAATGATCACGCCTGGTGGCCTCCTGCACCCACCCACTCCAATCCATCCTCACCCCTCAAACAGGGCATGCAGTTTATCTTGCACGTTGTAACCTGGGCATTAAGGTAATGATAACACCTGGTGGGGCGTGGTCTTATGGAAGCCCTATCTATCAACAGTAGAGAACGGCTGCTACTTCACCTGGACAGTGCTACCATGGCGGTTGGCAGCGACTGTGAACAATAAAGTGCCCCCGTAGGGGTTCAATCATAGCACTTTCTTCAGTCCAGCGAAATGATCAACCATCAAACCATTCGCCCGACCGGGATGGCATAACGATAAACTGCCTGCCGTATAGCATTCTTCCAGGTCCATGCAGCAGCTTCATGTTAGCTTCCTCCGTCAGCCTCTGGGCAAACCCCCAAAATTTCAACATTATCGGAAAAATGATTCTGTCTGTTTCCAGATGCATTTTGCTGGAACATGTCTAGCTGGGTAGCAAGAAAGGGGAGCTGCCTAGAAGCTGCTGCTGACACGCGCACCACACACTACCACACAAACTACACACGCTCACAGGACCTGAAGATATTTAAGTTCTAAGAGCGTGTTGCAAGCTACACGGGAAAACGCTTTAGCAGTCACCGGCAGGGAGTTTCAAAAGTAGTGGAGAAAGTGGCTGCTCGTAGCCGAAGAAAGCTACAAATCATTGAACAACTTTTGCAAAATATTGACCGCTGCGATGCTGATAACTCTAATCATGCGCACTCCAAGTATGAGCCCAATGTTTGGGTGCGAAGGTGGTCGGAATCGTCCAAACGCCTGGACATAAGGATGTAGAGGCGGACAGACGGCGGAGAGAGACACGGAGGAACTTAGGGCTTCAGGCCCTGGGGGGTTCAGAGCGGGCTAAAGCGAAAAGCTACGGTCCGCCTCCTGGGTGATGACATCAGGTGTTGTTATTCCCGCTATATATAGCGATCGCTGGTTTTGACCTTGTTTCAGCAAAATTGTCGCTCTAAAAAAAGTTAAAAAAATGTGCGCCCTAAATGGCCCTAGAAAGCTTCTAAAAGCTAAAGAAAGCACTCAAACGCCGTCTCTGGAGAAGGCCTAAAACCATGAAGCTAGGAAAAACCCACTTTCAGATTTGAAAACAAATTACTGGATGACATACATTGTATCCTAAAAATAAAATATAACAGGTACTGCTATGGACTTTTGCAAAGCTTAGGGGACCAGGTCAAAAAGTATTAGTCAACCTAGCCCCTCCAGATACTCTAGATTTCCTTGCATATTCGCGGTTGCGCAAGTCCAACGTATTCCGAGTCCTGTATCCTATTCGGCTGCCCCCGGACTGTAACACACACTTAGTTGGAGGGTTGCAAGCAAGATAAGGCAGTGCGACGAGCAGAATGAACGAAGCAGGTACGCGCCCAGGGTGCTTGTATCGGTAAGGCTTGGTGTGCTACATACATAACATTGCATTACTTTGTCATAGACAGGCCATCGTTGACCCAAGCCAAGCCAAGCCATTCATTGTCAAAGTCATAGAACGGCCATAGTTGACCCAAGAAAAGCTCTCTCTACAACATCCAGGGAACTTCCAACTATCCTCAAAACCAAAGGGTACAAGCAGTACAGAAACAAAACCAAAGGGTACAAGGAGTACAGAAACAAACCCAAAGGGTACAAACAGTACAGAAACAAAACCAAAGGGTACGAGCAATACAGCAACATACACACACCTGCTTAGTGTGGCATGGTGAGGCTGAAACCTAGATTTTGGCCGAGACCCCTCATCAAGGGCGCGGGAGCCCCCATGTTTGCCCATTTGTCCATCCGACCAAAATTTTCCTTGAAGCCTCACACGTCATCCAACAGTCGCGTAACTAACTCGCTTTGGTCAGCTCCATCGTTGCCACCTTTCGTTCCGCTGCCAACACACTCTGCCAATTTTCCGCGTCGCTTGCGATGCTGCATAGGACTTGTGGCTGATCCACGATAAATCCTTGAAGGCAGTTATTGTTTTTGCGACCTGTCGCATATTGTGCAACTCTCACCCCCGTGCAACCCTCACTCTAAAAAAAGACACTGCTTGAAGGGGCTGGGTGCGCTGTAGGCTGAATTATTTTATTTTAGTGATATATAGAACAGCCGGAGACTACCAGCAGCAGCCACATTGCCGGCTCCAGCCGTGTAACAAAGTTCAAGTCCAAGTATGGGAGTTGTGAGGGTGGGGTGGGGGGGGATGATGATGATGATGATGATGATGATGATGATGATGATGATGATGATGATGATGATATTGATGATGATGATGATATTGATGATGATGATGATATTGATGATGATATTGATGATGATGATGATATTGATGATCATGATAATGATATTTTATCCTGGAAATTGTGTCACATTCAAAGACTGCGAGCAGCCAAACTGCTGGCAGGATACGTGTTACAAAGTTCAAGACCAAGCAGGCAAATAGGCAGGATAGGGTTTTCTGGACATTTCCTACCCTACAGCAGCCTGCACCCTGTTCAAGTTGTTAAACAGATGTTCAGGGTGTTAAATACCAGTTCGTGTACATCATTGGTTAACCATGTAGATGTTGAACAGGTGCTTAACACCCTGAACACCTGTTTAACAGCCTGGACAGGGTGCAGGCTGCCGTAGGACAAGGCCAGAGTACCCAGCAAGGGAAAGGGAAAGGAAGTGTGATGCAAACTACATGAGGCTCATGTTACACTTTCGGAGGTGGGGTAGAGGATGGGGGGAAGAGGGTGGGGCGAGGAGGGATTGGAGGTGGTTGAGGTGGTGGTCGTGGTGGTGGTGATTGTGGTGGCGTTGGTGAGGGGGGGGGGGGGGGGGGGGGGGGGGGGGGGGGGGGGGGGGTAGGGTAGGGGTACGCGTGTGATTGTGTGTGTGTGTGTGTGTGTGTGTGTGTGTGGGGGGGGGGGGGGGGGGGGGGGGGGGGGGGGGGGCAGGATAACTTTCAGGGAAAAGCAGTTGTGTCTATATATAGCACCATAACAGCCTTCTAGAGTGCTACCTGCAGCTTTTCTGGCCCCAACTTGCAACCCCAACAGGCTCTAAAGTAGCACTGTTAAAACACTTAAATACATTTTGTAGCAATTGGGCTACAAGTTGCACCTTCAAGAAAACCCCGGGGGGGGGTGGGGTTGGAGGGGGGAGGGAGGGAGGGGGGGGTGGAGGGAGGGAGGGGGGGGGAGGGGAGTTAGGGTGGGTGGGGGGAGGGAGGGTGGTTAGGGGGAGCAGCCGACATGGCACCTGTCAGATCTGGGTCCCGGAGCAGCTGCCCGGTGGTAAGCCCAGGTATTCTGCAAAGGGTCAAAAGGGTCGAATGACTCACTTCATATCATATGTAGCATCCGCATGAGAGGGCCTGTAGGCGACGCTCATCTCAGTGTAATCCTTGGACCTCTGGTCCTTGTTACGGACCATGATAGCGATGGGCGTTCCAAGGGTAATCCCATTGTAGGTGCCTGACAGGATCTCCGCAATATCGTCCTCCTTCCTAGGAGTCACGATAATGCTCTGTCCGGGTTTTCTGCGGTCAAGGTCTAGCTGGATCTCCTCTTCGCTAATGCGCAGTCGGGGGGGCACGCCATCGATGATGCAGCCGACACCCTTGCCGTGGCTCTCGCCGAAGGTGGTGACCCGGAAAGCAGTGCCGTAGGTGCTTCCTGCGGCTCGCACGTCCAGCCGAGCACGCCTGCCGACGCTGGAGCGCAGGGATTGGGAATTGGAGACCTGAATGCGGCTAGTCTGCATGGTGAAGAACAGCGAAGGGGAATTCCTGTGGGATTAATACCTGACTCATGCAGGCCAGCTTCAATTATGAAGGAGAAAGATGTTTGGGGGGGGATAGTGCCACGCCCCCCTCCCACGGCGACACCCTGTCATGCCCACCAGCAGTACGACCAAGACCAAGTACGACGCTGGCAGCAGCCGGATAGCAGGTAGGGTTGTTGTTGAAGCCTCAACCAGGGTTGTTCAAGCGTTCTTCAAAATCCACATTTCCAGGCATCACTGTCCTGCAAATCGATGTGCCATGAGCCAACATCTGCGTTTGAGACGTGACAGGTAATGTTTTTCACTACCCTAACCTGAACCATTGATCGGTTGGAAATGTGCTGGATGGTTGACAGAAGCAGTACCCCCCCAGGATTGTGCAAGGGCACTTCAAAATTTATGTTTGAGACGCATCTCTACTGAAAAGCTACGTTTCGTGGACCCAAATCCATGCACTATGACTTAAGAGCCAATGTCTACGTCTGCAACGTGGTTAACCCTCCCAAAACTGTGTTGGAGACGTGAAACGTATCCTTTTGAACTACCCTGGTTCCCCACACCCCCGCACCCACCCCACACCCACAAATACTACCAAATCCATGCTTCTTGGACGCCAATAGCTGGCTAACGACAGGACGATGATTGATGGAGCCCCCATATTCACTCGCTGTTCGTGCGACCAACCGACCGTTAAATCAGGGCCTGGCACGTCAGCCAATTGTCTCATAACTAACTAACTGGCTCCGGTCAGCTACATCGTTGCCACCTTGCGTTCCGTTGCCGACACTCTCCGCCAATTTCCCGCTTTGGATAGGACTTGTTTAGTATTCAAAAAATGCGATAAGCAAATTTTAAATTTTAATTTAATTGCACAATTAAATTATCATCCCAGATGAGATGACGATTTAAATAGATTGTATCATTAAATGATCACTGCAGCACGAAATCAGGGCCCTCGTCGTTGAAACGATTGTTTGGGTTTCATCAGTGCCTTTTTTTTAAAGACCTTCCTATCACTGTTGGGCAAGTCCCTTTAACCTGTTTGGCCTACCCCTAGACTTTAACATACATCAGTGGATAGATTTTTGCATGACAAGTCCTAAGCCTCTTGTGGCAAGCGACACGGGAAATAATTTAGCAGTCACGGGCGTGGCAGGGGCGACAGGGGGATGAGAGCCTGGAGATTCGAAGAAGGGCGAAGTAGCCACTAGCAACCGGTAGTAGCCTCCCAAGGGGATAAGGGCTGGGTGATTCGAAGAAGGGCGAAATAACCACTAGATACCAGGAGTAGCCTCCTAAGCATTTTGTAGCGGAATAGCTACATTACACAACATTAGACAACTTTTGCTAAGGATCTTAGCCGCTGCGATGTTGATAACTCCCGCTGACAACGCCCTCTACGAGGAATTTGATGGGGTGCAGAGGTGGCCAGAATCAGTCAACCAGCGACAGACTGGCAGGCAGACAGAGACGAAGGTAGACACGGGTAGAGCTGTAGGCTTCAGCCCGTACCATGGGGGTCCTAGGGGGGCTCAAGAGAAAAGGTCTCAGTATGTGTTGTTCGGAGATATGGCATCATAGACGGAAGAGGCCTGTACTGACTAAAACTTTGGAAGGCGGTGTCGATAAAAAAGTAAAAACCTGGATAAAAACCACCAGTTAGTGACGATCTGGACACGTCTTCATTACAATCCAGTTATGGATCGGTGACCATAGCTAGCTCCGGCTTATGCTATGGTGTCCTTAACCTCAAGTCCTGTGAGTAACTGTACTACACGGATGTAACAATTTCAATTTCAATTTCAATTTTCCAGTTTTGGATTTGGGTCTCGTAGTTACTATCAGAATTGTCGAATCTCAAGCCGAAATTCAGAATTCCCAGGTAAAATTCTCAAATTAGAGGTATAGCTACGAAGTGTTTCCAAAACCCATGTCATCCACTGAATTTCTGTACACTTTTTTATCCGCTTAATTGGCTCCCTTCTAAATGGGTATCACACGGTGGGATTGGCATTGGAAGACGGTGAGCAGCCCAGAGTTGGCGGAAACACCGAGTACCCATCCAATTCACATTTCATAAGAAGTCAACTCGGGTTCATAATTTATAACTGCTACCAGACTGCGGCATAAGGCTGTAGTGTCAGACACACCAGGGGCACATTTTTTGCGCTTTTTGCACTACGAAGCGCTGACCAATTTGACAAAACGTAGTACCCTGAGGCACACACAACACACCCAAATGCAGATAGAACCAAGAAAATCAGAATAACTCTCTTTCTACACGATGCTCTAGACAGATCTGCGAGTCAGTGTTTTTCTTTTCAGCTACGAGCAGCAGCTTCTATGCAGCTCCTCTGACTGGCTGTCCAACATACTGCACCTTCGACACACTCAGCTGTCTTGAACTGCTAAAATGGTGCGGCGCAGCCTAGCGTCTGATTCAAGTTGCCTAGAAGCAGCTAATAAAAGCGGAAAAGAAAAACCCTGCTGCGAGTCACTCATCACACAAATCTCGGATCGGATTCGGCCCATAGATCTAACACAAGCCTTTCTGGATAGCTACAAGCCAGGTATTCCATTCAGGGTACGACAAAGCGCACGCGGCAGTTTCGAGCACGCTTTTCGAGGCCCCACTGCGCCTTAAGCGCAGTTTTTTCAACTCCCTGTGGACGCAGCGCGCAGTTTTTGCGCTTTTTGCACTACAAAGCTGACCAAATTGACGTTCGTGCTCTTTAAGCGCCGACCAATTTGACGGAATGTAGTACCCTGACGCCATTATGTCAGTTGGGGTTACGAGAAAAATGTAGATTGATGTTTACACCCTAAACCCAAATTAAAGCTAAAGCAAAACAGAACAGTTGGAAGCTGATAGAATCAGCTATCTAGTACTCTTGAATCTTGGGGCCTAGCCCAGTGGCTGGCTCAGGGAGCTGCCTAGAAGCTGCTACTCGGAGCCAAAAAGAAAAGCTATAAACACCACCAGGGCTGTTCAGGAGGACCCACAGCTCTGCTACCTGAGACGCAATCAATCGTACAGCCTGCGTCCTGCGACACAACGGGCCTTCTGCCTGGTCAACGGACCCTCTCCACGTTGCGTCCTGCGACGCAACGGACTCTTCCACGTTGCGTCTGCGCCGGAGGACGCAGCGTCCTGCCCACCCCTGCCCACCACCACAGCAAGGCCTAAGGGCGTCACAAAAAAGGTAGCACACAGGCCCTCGAAAACTGCGCTGTTCGAGAAATTATGTAGTTGTATGTGTCCGCATTTGCATGCGCTTTCATCATCATCAAATTCGATTTTTTCCGTGAAGGCCGACTTGTCTCTGAACCGCACTACAGGGGAGCAACACCCCTGCCTACCACCACAGCAAGGCCTAAGGGTGTCACAAAAAAAGGCATCACACAGGGGAGCAACACCGCAAAGGACTAAGGTGCCCAAAGATGAATAGGGACCGTCATATCATATGATGTTGACCGAAGGTGAGTATGATCATACTACCTGCATCGTAAGATATTGTATATAAATGGTAACTTGAGCCTAGTCAGGCTGCCAGTAGCATATGATGACATGATATCATACTGCCGTTTCCTATAGATGAAGCATGGGGCAATCGGGACCACTTTTTTTGGCGGACCCCCCCCTCCTGGGAGACGGGAGCCCCTAGATTCACCCCTGTTACATACATACGTACAACTGTTCCCCTTGGGAGGAGGTGTTCATCAGCTGCAAATAAGTCTTGTAATTGTTATTTAGTTTAGGATGCGCCGTTTTTTTGCGATTTGTCTTGACACCTGAAAAAAGTGTGTGTGTGACAGACACACACACACACTTTTGATAGGCTAAACCCTCACTACAAAATATGTATATATTTTGCAGTTCACGCCTGAGTTGCGGCTTCTTTGGATTGCGTTAATGCGATTGATTATGATGACCACCGAGCTTGCGAGCAGCAAGCCCCAAGCTCAGTCAAGAGCAGACTCTCACGGCACCCAGGGATCTGCCTAGAAGCTGCTGCTCGTAGCTGAAAAGGAAAAATATGAGCCTGAGCTACATTTACGATCTCTAACGCCAACACTATGGTGCCTCTTTGATGCCCCCCCCACCCCCACCCCCCACACACACCACCAGCATCATGGTGCCTCACGGTGCCTCATGATGCCCCCCCCCCCACACCCCCCCCAGCAGCATCATGGTGCCTCATGATGCCCCCCCAGCACACGTGCAGCAAGCCTCAACTTGAGCCGAGATCCAACACTCACTGCCCCCAGGGAGCGAAGCATTTTGTCGTCTAGGTAAGGCAGGATGTTGAGGTTGATTTCTTCGATCTTGAACCTTGGAGTTAGGTAGTCCAAGCCCAAGTCTTCTAGAACCAACGCCATGTCAGTCATGGATGGGTCCTGCGTATCGATGAAGAAGATGTGAATGTTAGGGGGGGGGGGGGGGGGGGGGGGGGGGGATTGGGGGAGGGGAGGGGAGGGGAGGGGAGGGGAGGGGGAGAGGTTGATCTCTGCAGCCTTGGACCTTGGAGTTAGGTAGTCCAAGCCCAAGTCTTCTAGCACCAACGCCATGTCAGTCATGGATGGGTCTGCGTATCAATGCAGAAGATGTGAAAGTTAGGGGGGAGGGGGATAGGGAGAGGGAAGGGGAGAGGGAGGGGCAGGGAAAGGAGGGGGATTGGGTGGGTGGGGGAGAAGGAGAGGTTGATCTTTGCGGCCTTGGACCTTGGACTTAGGTAGTCCAAGCCCAAGTCTTCTAGCACCAACGCCACACCCCTCATGGATGGGTCTGTATCAAGAAGAAGATGTGAAAGTTAGGGGGGAGGGGAATCGGGGGGGGGGGGGGGGGGGGGGGGGAGGGGGAGAGGTTGATCTTTGCGGCCTTGGACCTTGGACTTAGGTAGTCCAAGCCCAAGTCTTCTAGCACCAACGCCATGTCAGTCATGGATGGGTCTGCGTATCAATGAAGGAGATGTGAATGTAAAAAGCAAGCAAGAGGGGAAATGGTAAAAAGCAAAAGATCACGTGCTTACCTTCAACCGTGTCGGCACTGTGTAGCTTTACTAATTGGGGCACCAGTCTGTTCTCAAGCAGTTCCAGGTCTGAGTGACTTGCCGTGGTAAAACATAAGGTAAAACAAAAAAGCTAAGGTAAAACGCAGTAGGTAAAACGCAAGAGGTAAAAGACAAAAGCTCACGTGCTTACCTTCAACAGTGTTGGCACCGTGTGGCTTCACAAAGTGGGACACCAGGCTGTTCTCAAGTTGTTCCAGGTCTGAGTGACTTGCCGAGCTGAGAGCGGGAGATTGAGAGATGGCCTGTTCACCCGTGATCATTAGACTGGAACTCCTTTTGCCAGGAGGCAAGTGCATGTTGTGTATGGGTGACGCACTCAGGTTTCTGGAGGGGGCCTGGTGCGTCTGCGCAGGCAGGCAGGGAGGGTGGGGGGGTGAGGGGGGTGAGAGGGTGAGGGTGGGGGTGGGTGAGAGGGGTGAGGGGGGTGAGGGGGTGAGGGGGGGTGGGGGGGTCTCCAGACTCCTTTTGCCAGGAGGCAAGTGCATGTTGTGTACGGGTGATGCACTCAGGTTTCTGGAGGGACCCCTGAGGTGGTGCGCGGCAGGGGAGGGGTGGGGTGAGGGTGGGGTGGGGGGGGTGGGTGGGTGAGGGCGGGGTGGGTGGGGGGTGAGGGAGGTGGGGATTGGGGGGGTGAGGGTGAGGGTGGGGGTTGAGGGTGAGGGTGGGGAAGTGCTGTGTGTGTGTGGGGGGGGTGAGGGTGGTGATGGTGGGAGAGGGTGAGGGCAGTGAGGTGGGTTGGGGTGGGGTTGGGTGGTGGGGTGGGGTGGGGAGGGGGAGGGCGGTGGGGGGGGGGGTTGTGGATGTGTGTGTGTGTGTGTGGGTGGGGGGGGGGGGGGGGAGGGGGGAGAGGGGGGGCCAGAAAGAACGAGGAGCGAGGGACGGAGAGAGAGGAGTGATTGCGGTCAGGAAGACGAGGAGGGACGCCTATCCTCTGTAAGCAGCTTAGTTGGCAGCTGATTCTGTCGTTTAAGGGCTGTATTTGTGTTTGTGTGTGTATGTGTGTGCCCGTGTGTGTATGTATGCTTGTTTATACATGTGTATGCGTATGTGTGTAAAAGTGCACACTGTGTACCTCACACTTACATTATACAGTGGCTGTGAGGAGGTGTTAGACAGCCCTACACTCCCGTCCTCTAAAAGCTGAGTTTGTAGCTGATTATGATGTGTATGGGCTGTATGTGAGAATTTGAGAATGTGTATGAGTGTTTACGTGTGTATGTATGTGTGTATGCTTGTGTGTATATGTGTGTGTATGTGTGTATGTATGCATTGTGTGTGTATGTGTGCAGATGTGTGTGCATGTGTGTATGTGAGTGTGCACACTGAGTAACTCACACTTACGTTATACAGTGACTGTGAGGAGGAGGTGTTGGACGGCCCTACACGCCTGTCCTCTGAAAGCTGATTTTGCAGCTGATTCTGTCGCGTAAGGGCAATGCTGAGTTGAAGCTCCAGATCTGCGTTGTGCTTCTCCATCTGCTTGGTCTGCTCCTCAAGCTGCGTATGTGTGTGGGAGGGTACGTGTGTGGGAGGGTACGTGGGTGGCAGGGAGGGTGATGAGACGTTCTGGGAGGGGGTATGTGTTGGGTAGGGTGGATGAGAGTGGTGGGAAGGTATTGATGTGGGTTGGTGAGGGTAAGGATGTTTTGTGGGTCTGTAAGGGGGAGCGGTTGAGAGGGTAGGAGGGTGAGAGGGTAGGAGGGTGAGAGGGTATGTGTGTGGAAGGGTGTGTGCGGGGGGTGGAGTGTATGTGGGGTGGAGGTGGGGAGAGAGTATGTGGTGGGAGTGAGAGGTTGGTTTAGTGGGAGGGAAGTGTATGTGGGTGGGAGGGTGAGAGGTTTCGTGGGTGGGAGGGTGGGAAGATATGTGGGTGGGAGGGTGAGAGGTTTTGTGGGTGGGAGGGTATGTGGGTAGGTGGATGGGCGAGTGGCAGGTACGATAGGGTGGCAGGCAGGGGGATTGTGAGAGTGGGTGAGCAGGAGGACGGGGACATGGGAAATATGCATGGCAGTGTGCCTGCTGCTGTTGCCGATGTTGGTGCTGCTACTATTTCTAGAGGAGACCATCACCATAAGGACAGGTGTGTGTATGTGTATGTATGTGTATGGACGTGTATGTATGCATGTGTAGGTGTAGGTGTACGTATGTGTTTTTATGTTTGTGTGAGTGTATGTGTATGTATGTGTATGCATGTGTAAGTGTATGTATTTGTAAGTGTATGTATGTATGTATGTGTATGTATGTGTGAGTGTATGTGTGTGTATGTGTATGTATGTGAGCGTACGTGTGTTAACGTATGTGCATGTGCATGTGTTTGCTTGTGTTAACGTATGTCTATGTATGTGTATGTATGTGTGGGTACGTTGGTGTAGTTGTTGTATGTGATTGCATGTAAGTATATGTATGTGCATGTGTGTGTACGTATGTGTCTGTGTTTGAGTATAGGTGGGGACATAGGTAGGTGGGTTGTCTGGAAGGTGGAGGGCAGAAGGATGAGCTGAGTTCAGGTTTGGGTGCAGGTATGTGGGTGAGTGGGAAAGAACATAAGATAAACATAAGATAAACATAAGATAAGCATTAGATAAACATAAGATAAACATAAGATAAGCATAAGATAAACATAAGATAAACATAAGATACGCATAAGATAAACATAAGATAAGCATAAGATAAGCATAAGATAAACAGTGCAGAATCTGCCCCCTTTCCATACCACCCCACCCCACCCCTAAAAGGACGTGCCTCGCACGCGTGTGCATGACTACTGAAACTCACGTATATTCAGTGTGTGTGCACGACTACTGTAATCCACATACCTTTACCGTGTTTGCCCGACTACTGTAACCCACGTACCTTGACTACTTATGCCCGACTACTAAAACTCACGTATCTGAAGCGTGTGTGCACGACTACTAGCATCCACATACCTTGCACGCGTTTGCACGACTTATAAAATCCACATACCTTGCACGCATGTGCACGACTCCTATCATCCACATACCTTGCACGCGTTTGCATGACTCTACTGCCCATGTACCTAGGGCAGCTGGACAGTGAACTCCTCCACAATCTCTTGTAAGGCTACAGTATGGGCACCTCCACCCACCCACCCCCTCCTCCTCCCTCCCTCGTGCCCGCTCCCTGCCCCCCCGCACCCACAAATATACACACTCCTCCCTTGGCCCCACCTTGAATGCATGTGAATAAACCTCCTGAAGCTCCTCCAGCTGGGCAGTGAGCTCCTCCACACGCTCTTGCAAGGCTTTTGCATGTGCATCTCCATTGTCCACTGCCTGCTTACTTGTCTCAAGCACAGCCACCTGACATGGGTAAATTTGGGGTCAAATTAGGGGCTTGTTTGGGCAAAATAGGCTCAAATTAGGGGGTAAGACAGCTAATTGGGGCCCGAGCGGGACCACTGCCTGCTTGCTTGTCTCAAGCACAGTCACCTGACGAGTGTAAATTTGAGGTCAAGTTAGGGGCTTCTTCGGGCAAAATAGGCTCGAATTAGGGGGTAAGACAGCCAATTGGGGCCCGAGCAGGACCACTGCCTGCTTGCTTGTCTCAAGCACAGTCACCTGACAAGTGTAAATTTGAGGTCAAATTAGGGGCTTGTTTGGGCCAAATAGGCCCAAATTAGGGGGTTAAGACTGGGTATGACAGCTATTTGGGGCCCGAGCGGGACCACTGCCTGCCTGCTTGTCTCAAGCACAGCCACCGAATAAGTGTAATTTTGGGGTCAAATTCGGGGCTTGTTTGGGCCAAATAGGCTCAAATTAGGGGGTAAGGCTGGGTAAGACCGATATTTTGGGCCCGAGCGGGACCACTGCATGCTTGCTTGTCTCAAGCACAGCCACCTGACAAGGGTAACTTTGGGGTCAAATTAGGGGCTTCTTTGGGCCCAATAGGCTCAAATTAGGGGGTATAGACTGGGTAAGACAGCTATTTTGGGCCCACTGCATGCTTGCTTGTCTCAAGCACAGCCACATGAAAAGGGCCAATTCGGGGTCAAATTAGGGGCGTGTTTGGGCCAAATAGGCTTAAATTAGGGGGTTAAGACTGGGTAAGAAAGCTATGTTGGGCCCACTGCCTGCTTGCTTGTCTCGAGTAATGCCACCTGACAGGTGTAAATTTGGGGTCAAATTCGGGGCTTGTTTGGGTCAAATAGGCTCAAATTAGGGGGTAAAGACTGGGTAAGACAGCTAATAGGGGCCTGCGCCTGCTTGCTTGTCTCTAGCACAGCCACCTGACAAGTGTAAATTTGGGGTTAAATTAGGAGCTTGTTCGGGCCAAATAGGCTTAAATTAGGGGGTAAGGCTGGGTAAGACAGATATTTTGGGCCCGAGCGGATCCACTGCCGGCTTGCTTGTCTCAAGCACAGCAACCTGACAAGGCTAAATTCAAGGCTACGATGGGTCTAGTCTAGGGCCGAATAAGGGCTTATTTGGGGCCAAATAGGCTTTGAGTTGAATAGGGGGTTGGTTATTATAAGGGCAGTATATGGCGCGGGGGGAGGATCCTATGCCGGCTTTGTTTGTCTCACGCACAGCCACCGACAAGGCTTGGCTAAATTCAGGGCGAGTTGGGGCTTGTCCTACGTCCAATAAAGGCTTTTATTTTGGGGCCCCAACATAGCTTGAATTAGGGGGGGTGGTTACGGTTATGTATAAGGCGTTTAGGCAGTTTATTATGGAGGAGGGGATCCACTGCCGGCTTGTTTGTCTCAAGCACAGCCACCCGACAAGGCTTAGGCTAAATTCAGGGCGATGTTGGGGCTTGTCTAAGTCCAAATAAAGGCTTATTTGGGGCCAAGAGGCTTGAATTAGGGGGTAAGACAGTTATTGTGGGCGTGAGCGGATCCACTGCCGGCTTGTTTGTCTCAAGCACAGCCACCTGACAGGGCAAAGGCTAAATTCAGGGCTATGTTGGGGCTCACTTAGGGTCCAATCAGGACTATGTTGGGGCTTACTTAGGGTCGAATCAGGGCTATGTTGGGGCTCATCTAGGGTCCAATCAGGAATATGTTGGGGCTTATTTAGGGGCCAATCAGGACTATGTTGGGGCTTATTTAGGGTCCAATCAGGGCTATGTTGGGGCTTATTTAGGGTCCAATCAGGACTATGTTGGGGCTCATCTAGGGTCCAATCAGGGCTATGTTGGGGCTTATTTAGGGTCCAATCAGGACTATGTTGGGCTTATCTAGGGTCAAATCAGGGGCTTATTTAGGGCCAGATTGGGCTCAAATGACTAAATTAAGGGGTAAGATAGGCACTGTAAGCAGATAGGTAATAGAGATGATATCATATCATTATGGAGATAGATAATGGATTAGGAGGTAAGATAGTCATTATGAGCAGAGCGGCCTTCAGCCGCTGAGAACCTCCTTTTGGGCTTGAACTCAGAGATGGCTCCCTGAACGGTTCTTTGGCCCACCTCGGACTGGCTCCCTCAGATTTGGCCCACCTGGGATGGCTCCCTGAGATGGTTAATTTGGCCCACCTGGGACTTGAGCTCAGAGATGGCTCCCTGAACGACTAAGGGGCATGGTTTGATACCCCACCGGTGTGCTTTAGTGTCCGCGGTCGCTGTCAGCCGCCATGGTAGCTTTGTCCAGGTAAAGTAACAGCCTGATCCCTACCGCCGTAAGACAGAACCCCTTAATATATACACCACCAGGCGTTATCATTACTCAGACATGGTTAATTTGGCCCCCATGATACTTCAGGGCACCCTCAGGCCCACGACCTGACACCCACACCCTGGCACACCCACCTCCTTGGGCCTTGAGGGCACCCACACCCACACCCTGGCACACTCCCAACTTGGGCCTTGTGGGCACCCTCAGACCCACGACCTGACACCCACACCCTGGCACACACACCTCCTTGGGCCTTGAGGGCACCCACACCCTGACACCCACACCCCACCTGGGCCTTGAGGGCACCCACAACTTGACACCCACACCCCACCTGGGCCCTGAGGGCACCCACACCCTGGCACCCACACCCTGACACCCACACCCCACCTGGGCCTTGAGGGCACCCACACCCTGGCCACCCACAACCCCACTGGGCCTGAGGCACGTAACAACGACCCATGCAACCAACCCTGACAACCACACCTGTCACCCCACCACACCTGGGCCTGCGAAATAGCCAACTCTGCGTCTGAGGCGACTGACTTGTCGGCCTTGGCTGCCATCTCCGCCGCCTTGACTGCCATCTCAGCCTCCAGGCTGTCTACCTTGTCCTGTGTGATGTATATGGGGTGTTGTGTGGGTATTCAGGGGGTGGGGGGGTGTGGGTACAAGGGTTTTGTTTTGTGGGGGGGTGGGTGGGTGGGTGGTCAGGGGTGGGGGGATTACCAGGGGGGGTTTTTTGTTGTTGTGTGGTATAGGTGGTTGTTGGAACGCCAGTCACCTCAGCCTCTTTGGTTCCCATCTCCGCCTGCAGGCTGTCTACCTTGTCCTGTGTGATGTATAGGGGGGTGCAGGTATCACAGGTGGGGGTTACCAGGGGTGTTTCTGTATGTGTGTGTGTATCAGGGGTGGGGGGTACCAGGTTTTGTTTTGTGTGTGCGTGGGGTATAAGGTTTGGTGACGCCGTCACTCGGCCTCCTTGGTTCCATCTCAGCCTCAAGGCTGCCTACCTTGTTCTGTGTGATGTATAGGGGGGTGTAGGTATCAGAGGTGGGGTGTACCAGGTTTTGTTTTGTGTGGGTGGGTGGGTATCAGGTGTGGTTGGAACGCCGGTCACCTCGGCCTCCTTGGTTCCCATCTCAGCCTCAAGGCTGTCTACCTTATCCTGTGTGATGTGTGATGTGTGATGTGTTGAGTGTGGGAGAGTATCAGGGGTGGGGGGAATCAGTATTTGGAATGGGAGGTTTGAGGGTGGGGGGAATCAGTTTTGTGTGTGTGTGTGTGTGTGTGCGCGTGTGTGTGTCAG
Organism: Chlamydomonas sp. ICE-L; assembly: GCA_013435795.1. Classification (NCBI taxonomy): domain Eukaryota; kingdom Viridiplantae; phylum Chlorophyta; class Chlorophyceae; order Chlamydomonadales; family Chlamydomonadaceae; genus Chlamydomonas; species Chlamydomonas sp. ICE-L. The sequence goes on along the minus strand of JACBWV010000610.1, from coordinate 157,744,492 downwards.
GGGTGGGGGGAATCAGTATTTGCGTGTGTGTGTATCGGGGGGGTGGGGGGAGGGGAGGGAATAGTATTGTGTTGTGGTGTGTTATCAGGGGTGGGGGGAATCAGTTTCTTGTGTGCGGGTATATGGAGGGGGTGGTTGGAGAACTTTGGACGCCTTGACGTCACTAAGCCTCCCATGTGCAACTTGGCTCCAGGCTGTATACCGTGCCGCAGGATGGACAAGCCACATGCACAGTATTTGATTTGTACAAGCCATGCCACATGTATTTGATGTACAAGACAATGCAAATGTATTGGTCAAGCAATGCACATGTATTTGATGTACAAGCACATTGCACATTGTATTTGATGTCAAGCACTGCACACATGTATTTGATGTACAAGCACGTGCAATGTATTGATTGTACAAGCAATGCCACCATTAGTGATTTGTACAAACACATGCACATGTATTTGATGTACAAGCACATGCACATGTACTTGGTGTACAAGCACATGCACATGTATTTGATGTACAAGCACATGCGCATGTATTTGTGTATGTGCAGGCTTGGCAAGTGCCGAATCGTGGATATAAATAAATACATAGTACCAGGGAACTTCCAAGCGCAAGCTTTTGCGCACTGCCTTTTTGATCCCCACTGCGCGTTTCGCGCATTTTTTGCAACTCCCTGTGGGCGCAGCAAGCAATTTTTGCGCTTTTTGCACTACAAAGCACAGTTTTTCCCCCTCCAAGTGCGCTAAAGCGCTGGCCAATTTGGTCAATGGAAGTACCCTGCATAGTACGCTTTATTACTAGGCATAAGGTTGAGGGGGACACAGACAGACAGACAGACAGACAGACATACCTGGAGGCGACTAGCTTCCTCTGACACCTCATTCAACTGTTCCTCAACCATTTCCTTTTCGTGCAGCAGCTTCTTCTCAACTGCATCCCTGCTTTCCCTGTTGGAGAGCATGCCGCTCATGCTGCCATTCATGGACACTGCAAGAAAGACAAATAATTAAATTATGTTGAAGCTGGTTGAAGACAAAAAATGTTTTAGACAAAAAATGTTAATGACAAAAAATGTTTTAGACAAAAAATGTTGAAGACAAAAAATGTTAATGACAAAAAATGTTGAAGACAAAAATTGTTAATGATAAAAAATGTTGAAGACAAAAAATGTTAATGACAAAAAATGTTGAAGACAAAAAATGTTAATGATAAAAAATGTTTTAGACAAAAAATGTTTTAGACAAATAAATAGATAAATACAGGGGGGGGCGGCGGCAACTTCAAAACCAAAAATGGACACCATCCCCAACTTGTAGATATCATTGAGAGGATTGAAGAAAGAAGAATTTCAGGTTTTATGTCTTTATTGGCCCCAGTAGAAAAAAAGTGTTGGTCCTCCAAAGTTTGGGTCCTCGAGGTGGGGAGGAGAAAGGGGGGGGGGGGGGGGTGGGGGGGGGGGGGGGTGGGGGGGGGGGTGGGGAAGAAAAAGGAAAATCTGACTTACCAAAAAACTTGGTACTACGCAGGCACTTTTTTCTAGCCCTTAGAATGCCTATCAACACACTCAATGGTGGTCTCAGAATGTCATGGGTTTAGGGGTTAAGGGGGGGGGGGGGGGGGGGGGGACCCAACATTTTCAAACAAGTTAGGCACTTTTTTTTCTAACCCTTAGAATGACATGGGAGTGGAACTAGGGTGTTCCTCTGCTAAATACTAGTCCATATATGCTTTGGGGGGAGAGATCCACTACACATTATGCCCAGTGTGTGCAAAGGGAGCGAGCTCAAGGGCAGCTTGAGGCATCCCTAGTAGACGCGCCGGCATTGTTCTGGAGAATGGTGGTCGATGACATCACCAACTAAGACCACATGTTGTAAAGGACTACATTATGCCCTTCAGACATATATACATTAGTGATTATTGAAGACCTGATTATTTAATGCCCGATTAAAGCTTGGATTGAAGACCTGGTTATTGAATACCTGATTATTGAAGAGTATTGAAGGTGGGCACATTAGGGGCCAAGGGGCCCTGACCCCCAAGCCCCACCAAACAATGTAACATTGATGATGATGATGATTTTCTTTGCTTCAAACTTCCCCAATGGACTTGAGACCAACCTCAATGGATAGGCCTTAAAAACCTTGTAATATGACTATATGAGCATAATTAGACACCATAACACTAAGTGGTGGTAAGATTACTAGCCTGCTGACAGGTGGGGTTTCGGAAGCCCGAGTGTGTGGGGGGGGGGGAGTCTGCAGGAAAGGGCCTCAGCACATTTTGGGATGGTGTTGCCCCCCCCCCCCCCCCCCCCCCTTGGATAAATACATAATTGAATAAATAAGAAATGTAAAATAAAAAGAATGCCGAAGACAAACAAATAAATAAATAAATAAACGGTGTCAAAGACAAAAACAAATGTTAAAGAAATATGGATGGACACTGCAAGACAGACAAATACATAAATAAATAATGATAAAGACAAATAAATAGTGTGCGTGTGTGGGTGTGTGTGGAGGGGTAGGGTGGTGGGTGGGTTGTGGTTTTGGGTGGTGGGTGTGTCTGCGTTTTCCTTTTTGGCTGGGTTCACTACTCCATTGGTGGACATTGAAACGACGACAAATAAATATATAAATAAATAAATAAATGATGCTGAAGACAAAACATGTTAACATGTTGAGACAAATAATTAGATAATTAAGTAAATGAGAAATAAAAAATACGTCACATAAAAAAATAACGTCGAAGACAAATAAATAAATCCACCGAGCAACCCCTTCAAGCCAACCACCAACCCCCCTAGCAACCCGTCAACCACCAACCCCCAGTCAACACAAGGCAACCACCACCACCGAGCCCCATCATGCAACCACCAACCACCGAGCAACACAGGCAACCACCAACCACCGAGCAACACAGGCAACCACCAACCACCGAGCAACACAGGCAACCACCAACCACCAAGCAACACAGGCAACCACCAACCACCGAGCAACACAGGCAACCACCAACCACCGAGCAACACATGCACCAGCCGACCACAATCACACATCACCACCAACCACCTAGGTCAACACAGTCCACCACCAACCACCAAGCATACAGGCACCACAACCAACCACCAAGCAACACAGCAACCACCACCACCATCAATCACAGTCAACCCACCAAGCAACAGAACAGGCACCACCACCACCAAGCAACCTGGTCAACCACCCAACCACCAAGAAACACATCAACCACCAACCCCAAGCAACACTGGCAACCACCAACCACAACAACACAGGCACCCACCAACCACCAAGCACACATGCAACCACCACACCACCAGTCACATCAGGCTCCACCAACCACCAAGCACACATGCACCACCAACCACCAAGCAACACAGGCAAACCACAACCACCAAGCACACATGCAACCACCAACCACCACCAAGCCAAGCAGGCAACCCCAACCAACCAACAACACAGCAACACCAACCACCAAGCACAACTGCAACCACCATACACCAAGGGGCAACACATTCAACCCCCAAACCACCAAGCAACACAGGCAAACCACCACCCACCAAGCAACACAGGCACCACCAAGCCACCAATCACACAGGCACCACCAACACAGCAAAAGCAACACAGGCAACCACCAACCACCGAGCAACACAGGCAACCACCAACCACCGAGCAACACAGGCAACCACCAACCACCGAGCAACACAGGCAACCACCAACCACCAAGCAACACAGGCAACCACCAACCACCGAAGCCCACACAGTCACCACCACCCACCAAGCACACACAGGCAAACCACCCAACCACCAAGCAACACAGGCAACCACCAACCACCAAGCAACACAGGCAACCACCAACCACCAGGGGGGGGGCAATCACACAGGCAACCGCCCAACCCCCCCAACCACAGGCAACCACCACCCCACGCATACAGGCAAACCACCACCACCAAGCAACACAGCAACCAACCAAACACCAATCAACACAGGCACCACCAACCACACCAGCAACACAGGCAACCACCACCCACGCAGTCAACCACGGCAACGCAACCAACCCACCATCAAAACGCATTCAACCGGACCAACACCATCAACAACATTGCAACCACAGAGGCCACCAACAGGGCTCACGGCAAACCACCACCACCAACAACACAGCAAACCACCAACCACCAACAACACTGCAACCACAACCACCAGTCCAACACAGTCAACCAACCAACACCACAATCAACACATGCAACCACCAACCACCAAGCACCACCTGGCCACCACCACCACCAACACACATGCAACACCAACCAAACCCCCCCACAAAGCAACACAGGCAACCACCAACCACCAAGCAACACAGGCAACCACCAACCACCAAGCAACACAGGCAACCACCAACCACCAAGCAACACAGGCAACCACCAACCACCAAGCAACACAGGCAACCACCAACCACCAAGCAACACAGGCAACCACCAACCACCAAGCAACACAGGCAACCACCAACCACCAAGCAACACAGGCAACCACCAACCACCAAGCAACACAGGTAACAGATATGAACAACCACCAAGCAAATCTCTTCACATTCACACAACTCTCCCGAGGATCTCCTCTTTAGCACTCTCCTGGCTGAGTCCGACTACCCGTGCCGGTTACTGCATGGAGCAGTAGCCGAGCCTACATTGAGGCAGCCCGACTATTTTCCAAGTATGGTGCGTTCGTTGCTCCCACCCACATGCACACACTTTCGCGTTCACACTCTTACACACACACAACTACATGCATACACGTGTGGAAACGGCATCCACCAGTGGTTCACAACTTACACCTGGGGATCGTAGAGGTCAAAGCCTTGATAGCACTCACTCACTCACTCTCACCCACACACACACTCACTCCCACCCACAAGCATACACGTGTGCAAGCGGCATCCATCAATGGTGCAAACAGCGTACATCGCAACAGTGTACATCGCAACAGTGCTAGTAGCACCCTGAGTAAAATGATAACGCCTGGTGGGGCGTAGTATTAAGGGAGCCCCGTCTTACGGTGGTAGAGAACAGGCTGCTACTTTACCCGGACAAAGATACCATGGCGGTTGACAGCGACCGCGAACACTAAAGCGCACCAGTATGGATTCGAACCCCGCACCTTCTGATTTCAACCATTGAGCCAATCGGCAAAACAGCTGCTAGTACCCCGAAAGCTAACAGGAACACCATGGTGCTACGATACTTTGCACTAAGTGGTGGTCGGTGAATGGTGCTTGGTGGTTGCCCTAAGACACTGGTACCCTGGCTTAACACAAGTTCTATGAAGCGTCGCCTGCGCCACTACAAAATGGCGGAGAGTGATCGAACGGAAAGTGCTGGCGACAGGTAGCAACGATGGAGCTGACCGAAGGCAGTAAGTTATCATACGAGACCGTTGGCTGACGTGTCAGGGTTCATCGCGGTCAGACGGATGGTCGGTTGGTCAGTCGCACAGACGTACAAATGGGTAAGCCCAGAGGCTCCTGCCCCCCAGAAGGGAAGGCACCGCCCAAAACCCATGGTGCACAACTTACTCCTAGGAAGCGAAGAGGTCGCAGCCTTGATAGCGGGGTTGGTGGTGCCTGAGACAGTTAGCTCCAACAGCAACCCAGGATCGCACTGGACGAGGGTGAGTAGCGACATCTGGATGGGTTTCATCCGAGTAGCGTTCAAATTGATGGTGTCGAAGGGGTGTTCAAGAGAGAACCTGTGTGTGGATGGGGAGGAAGGGGGATATGAGGGGGAGGTGAGGGGGGTTAAAAAGCTGCCAGTAGCACCCCCAAGCAGGGAAATTCAAAGCGCGCGCTTTTGCGCTTTTTAGCGCTGACTTTTTGACCCCCTCTGCGCTTTAAGCACAGTTTTTTGCAATTCCCTGTGGATGCAGCACGCAATTTTTGCGCTTTTTGCACTACAAAGCGCAGTTTTTTTGTTTTCAAATGCGCTAAAGCGCTGGCCAATTTGGCCATTTGAAGTACCCTTCCCGAAGGATACCAGGAGCACCATAGTGCTGCGCTAAGACACTGCGTCCTTTGCTTAAAACCCTGCCCCCCACCTTGCACACTTATCAGTAGGGGTCAGCTATGTTCTATAATATTAGTGAACATACAATATGATATAATATTAGTCAGACGAGCCGTCTCGCCATAATTTTGATTTGTTTTGGAAAAAAAAAAAATTGTGACACTATAATAATATTAGTTAACATTAGTTTTTCAAACACTAATATTAGTTGCCATTCCCTACTTATCAGCCACCCTGGTCATGCCCTCCCTCCAGGAACCAGCCTTGTACATGTACGTCTCCTCCTCCTCCGCCATTGACGGGGGTCCAGGGACCAACACGCACATGCACCCCTACAGTCACGCCCATGCTCTCACCTCGCACACTTATCAGCCACCCAGGTCATGCCCTCCAGGAACCAGCCTTATACATGTGCGTTTCCTCCTTCTGCCCCCTTGACGGGGGTCCAGGGACCAACACGCACATGCACCCCTACAGTCACGCCCATGCTCTCACCTAGCACTCTTATCAGCCACCCTGGTCATGCCCTCCAGGAACCAGCCTTGTACACGTACGTTTCCTCCTTCTGCCTCCTTGACGGTGGTCCAGGGACCAACACGCACATGCACCCCTACAGTCACGCCCATGCTCTCACCTAGCACACTTATCAGCCACCCTGGTCATGCCTTCCCTCCAGGAACCAGCCTTGTACATGTACGTCTCCTCCTTCTGACCTCTCGATGGGGGTCCAGGCACTTCCACGAAGTTGACTGGGCTTGCGTACTGCTTGTACACCGAACGGCTGACATGTATGCAGTTTTCAGGGGACGTGATCTGGAGGTACGTAGCCACATCAGGCAGATTACCAGTGAAGTACATTACAGGGTGGACGACCCCCACCACCACGCCCTGTGCGGCGGCTGTGTGGATGCCGATAGCGATCTCAAGCTTGAAGGGCGTGGTGCCGTCTACCATGGTCAGGCTGCTAGCTACCTCCAACAGGTCCACGGCAAAGTTAATGGCTTCGACCACCTGAGCGTAGTTCGCCTCCCGGTCCAGACCTGTGACGATCACCAAGTTGCCCTCTAAGGTGTCGGCCAAGTAGCAGTCATGCTCGTCGAGGAGGTCTTGCACCTTAGCGTATAGCTCAGTCAGCGCCAGCATCACTGAGTCAGCCCCCACAAACTCAGTCAAATACGTCAGGTTACTAAAGTTGGCCACCACCATGGTGAGCTGGTTGAACAGCTCGTGATGCGCTTGCTTACCACTGCCATTCTCCAGCTGCCTTTTCATGCACGCCGGCAATGTGCTCTTTGTGCCGGACACCTGCAGCAGGGTCCGGACCTTGGAGACCAGGGTCACGTCAGGGGCCATGGCCAGCTCCAACTGCTCTTCGGCAGCCCTCTCTCCAGCCATGAACACGATATCGCGGAAGGTGAGATGGGCTTTCACTCTTGCCAGTATTTCCTGCCTGCCAAAGGGCTTGACCACGTAGTCGTTTGCTCCCTTGGTCAGTCCCTCCACGATGTTTTCCTCCTTTGACTTGGCGCTGATCATGATGACAGGTAGGCAGCTGGCTGGATACAGCTCGCGAATCTTGGCACACACCTGGACGTGGCAACAACACACAAGCAAAGGTAATGATTTATTTATTTTATTGGTCAGTCCCTCCACGATGTTTTCCTCCTTTGACTTGGCGCTGATCATGATGACTGGTAGGCAGCTAGCTGGATACAGCTCGCGAATCTTGGCACACACCTGGACGTGGCAAAAACGCATAAGCAAAGGTTGTTGTTCTATATGTCAGGTATGTTTACTTGTTAATTATGTTTTTATTTTATTGGTCAGTCCCTCCACGATGTTCTCCTCCTTTGACTTGACGTTGATCATGATGGCATGCAGGCAGCTGGCTGGATACAGCTTGCGAATCTTGGCCCACACCTGGACGTGGCAACAACGCATAAGCACCAGTTATTGTTCTACGTTTACTTAATTATTTTCTTTTTATTGGTCGGTCCCTCCACGATGTCCCCCCCCCCCCCCCCCCCCCCCCCGCCCCCCCCCCGCCCCCGCCTGCCCCCAGGAGTCCCTAGGAGCCCATCTGTTGAAAGACTGAAAATTAGACAAATAAAACATACCTGGTAGCCACTCATGCCCGGCATCATCACATCTAGCAGGACGATATCAGGAAGAAGCTCTCCCTTGTTTAAGACGTCCAGAGCTTCTTCACCATCCATGGCCTGGGTCACCTCGTATCCCTCGGGGGTGAGTAGAGACTGGATGACCATTTGATTGATAGGGTCATCATCTACACTCAAGACCCTGGCCTTGTCGCCGCTTTTTTTCAGGCGTTTGGTCACGGCCCAGTTCAGGACGGCCTTGGGAATGGCAGGCTCGATTGGAAAGAGATCCGCTTCAGCGTCTGCATGGTGGTGGTGATGGTGGTAATGGTGGTGGTGGTTATGGTGTTGATGCTGGTGGTGGTGGCAATGGTGCTGGTGGTGGAGATGGTGTTGATGGTAAGTGGTTGTGGTAATGGTGGTGGCGGTAATGGTGATGGTGGTAATGGTGGTGGTGATGGTGGTGGTGGTGATGGTGGTGACGGTGGTTGTGGTGGTGGTGGTCGTGGTGATGGTGGTAATGGTGGTGGTGATGGTGGTGATGGTGGTAATGTTGATGGTGGTGGTGGTAATGTTGATGGTGGTGGTGGTAATGGTGGTGGTGGTGATGGTGGTGGTGGTGATGGTGGTTGGGGTGGTGATGGTGGTGGTGGTAATGGTGATGGAGGTTGGGGTGGTTATGGTGGTGGTGGTAATGTTGATGGTGGTAATGGTGGTGGTAATGGTGGTAATGGTGGTGGTGGTGGTGGTGGTGGTGATGGTGGTGATGGTGGTGGTGGTAATGGTGGTGGTGGTAATGTTGATGGTGGTAATGGTGGTAATGGTGGTGGTGGTGGTGGTGATGGTGGTAATGTTGATGGTGGTGGTGGTTATGGTGATGGTGATGGAGGTTGGGGTGGTGATGGTGGTGGTGGTAATGTTGATAGTGATAATGGTGGTGGTAATGGTGATGGTGGTGGTGATGGTGGCGGAGCTTGGTTGAGGTGATGGAGAACGAAGGACATTGGGTAAGGGTAGTGGGCAAGGGCAGTGAGTCAGGGCAGTGAGTAAGGGTAGTTAAATATCTTCTAAGTACACCCAGGTAAACCACATTAATATTGTAGACTACAATATGTCAACACTTATACTACAACACAAACTCTTTTACTACAGCTCATTGAAATCATACAATATATCAACATTCCAATATCTTGAGCTACACAAATTAAATATTGCATATTACAATATATCAACATTTCAAAATCTTATACTCAACACATTTATACCCTATATTACAATATATTAACGCTTACAAATCTGAGTATATTTCACCAAAATTGAAGTGTTTTTATTTTAAAATATCAAATATTTATGTATTGTATATTAAGTATGTGGTTCAGTGCTGCGGCTGTGCTTGGAACGGCCCTTATTATGAAGGGTCGTCCTATATTTATTTGCACTTTACTAAAAATATTAAGTATGTGGTTCAGTGCTGCGGCTGTGCTTGGAACGGCCCTTATTATGAAGGGTTGTCCTATATATATATTTATTTGCATTTTACTAAAAATATTAAGTATAGCCGAGTACAGCTTAGTTCGTTTTTGGCCTATTTATATTGGGCCTAATGTTATATGAGGAGGCTTACGACATGGTTTCAGGTCAGTGCTGCGGCTGTGCTTGGAGCGGCTGTTACTGTGAAGGTTTGTCCTACGATTTATTGAATTTACTACAAATATTAAGCATTGCCTATTTTAAATTTGGCCTGTATATATTGGGGCTATATTTTATACAGGGTCCTTCGTGGTGGATTCAGTCCAGTGCTATGGCTGTGCTTGGAGCGGCCCTTATTATGAAGGTTCGTCCAACGATTATTTGCATTAACTAAAAATATTAAGCATAGCAGAGTATAGCTTAGTTTATACTGGGCCTTTACGCACTGTGCCTATATTTTATACGGGGTCTCACATGATGGATTTGGCCCATATGTATTGGACCTATATTTTTATATCTAACGTGATGGATTCAGTTCAGTACTGCGGCCGAGCTTGGAGCGGCGGTTATTATGTTCGTCCTACGATTATTTGCATTTTACTAAAAATATCAAGTATAGCTGAGTATAGCTTAGTTTAAATTTGGCTCATATGTATTGGACCTATACATTATTCGGGGTCTTACGTGATGGAATCAGTTCAGCGCTGCGGCTGGGAGCGGCTGTTATAATGTTTGTCCTACCATTATTTGCATTTACTACAAACATTTAGCATAGCAGAGTATAGCTTAGTTTATATTTGGCCTTTATATATTGTGCCTATATTTTATACGGGGTCTTACGTGATGGATTCGATTCAGTGCTGCGGCTGGGAGCTGCTGTTATTATGTTCGTCTTACGATTATTTGCATTTTACTAAAAATATTTATTCTAGCTGGGTATAGCTTAGTTTATATTGGGCCTTTATGTACTGTGCCTATATTTTATACGGGGTCTTACGTGATGGATTCGGTTCAGTGCTGCGGCTGGGAGCGGCTGTAATTATGTTTGTCCTATGATTATTTGCATTGTACTCAGAATATTAAGCATAGCAGAGTTATAAATTATATATATTGGGCCTGTATTTTATCCGGGGTCTTACGTGATGGATTCGGTTCAGCGCTGCGGCTGAGCTTGGAGCGGCTTGGCTTAGGGTGAGATGTCTCTTCTTTTTTGAAGAGGCCTGTAAAGGAGGATGTCTTGAAGGGCAGTCGTCGGCCTTGTTTCATGACTTCTTTATGCATTTCTTTATGCGTTTCATCACTCGCCCCTGAGCTAGACACCTTGCTAGAAGCACCCAGAGCAGCCATCTCCGCGAGAAAGGCTGCCCCGTTGTCTTGCATGCTCTTGGACCAGATCTGTGGCCAATGGGGGGGAGTTAGTGGTGGTGGTGGGTGATGGTGGTTGGATGTAGGTGGTGGTTGTTGTTGCTGTTGGTGTTGTTGGTGTGAGATCTTGCATGCTCTCGAGCCTAACTGTGGCCAATGTGGGGGAGGTTGTTGTTGTTGTTGGTGGTGGGTGATGGTGGTGTGAGATCTTGCATGCCCTTGGGCCAGATCTGTGGCCAATGCGGGGGAGGTTGGTATTGGTGGTGTTGGTGGTGGGTGATGGTGGTTGGGTGGTGGTTGTTGTTGCTGTTATTGTTGGTGGTGTGAGATGCTGCATGCTCTTGGACCAGATCTGTGGCCAATGCAGGGGAGGTTATTGTTGTTGGTGGTTGTTGTTGGTGGGTGATGGTTGGTGTTGTCGGTGGTGGTTGTTGTTGGTGGGTGATGGTTGGTGTTGTCGGTGGTGGTTGTTGTTGGTGGTTGGTGGTTGGTGTTGTCGGTGGTGGTTGTTGTTGGTGGGTGGTGGTTGGTGTTGTCGGTGGTGGTTGTTGTTGGTGGGTGGTGGTTGGTGTTGTCGGTGGTGGTTGTTGTTGGTGGGTGGTGGTTGGTGTTGTCGGGGGTGGTTGTTGGTTGTTGTTGGTGGGTGGTGGTTGGTGTTGTCGGTGGTGGTTGTTGTTGGTGGGTGGTGGTTGGTGTTGTCGGAGGTGGTTGTTGTTGGTGGGTGGTGGTTGGTGTTGTTGGTGGTGGTTGTTGTTGGTGGGTGGTGGTGATGGTGTTGTTGGTGGTTCTTATTGTTGGTGGTGGGTAGCCTCGTCGTGATCTTGCATGCCCTTGGATCAGATCTGTGGCCGGTACGGGGGAGGTTGTTGGCGGCGGGTGATGGTGGTGTGGGTTTTTGTTGTTGTTCTTGTTAGCCCCGTCGAGATCTTGCATTCCCTTGGACCAGATCTGTGGCCAATGAAGGAGGGGGGGGGGGGGGGGGGGGGAAGTTAGTGGTGGTGGTGGGTGATGGTGGTGTAGGTGGTGGTTGTTGTTGTTGCTGTTGGTGGTGGGAAGTTGTTGGTGGTGGTGTGAGATCTTGCATGCCCTTGGACCACATCTGTGGCCAAAGCGGGGGAGGTGGTTGTTGTTGATGTTGGTTGTTGGTGTTGGTGTTGTCAGTAGTGGTTGCTGGTGGTGTTGACGGTGGTTGTTGTTGTTGGTAATGTGGTCGGTGGTTGTTGGTGGTGGCGGTGTTGGTGGTTGGTGGCGGTAAAGGCGTTGTTGGTGGTTGTTGGTGGTTGTTGGTGGGGTTGTTGCTCATCTTGGTGGTGGGAGATCTTGCATGCCTTTGGACCACACCTACTACAACCCCCGTAACCAAACCCTGGACTAACATCTCACCTTGAGGGTGAAGATGAAGGTGGTTCCGAAGCCAACCTTGGATTTGACTGCCACCGTTCCTCCATGAGAGTCCACAAGGCTCCTCACCAAGTTCAGGCCCAGGCTCCTACCCCCCCCCCCCCCCCCCCCCCCCCCCCTTCACCCCTCCTACACACACACTCACACCTGCCCCACCCCCCACACCCACTCACACACACCTGCCCCACCCCCCACCCCAACTCACACCTCCCGGCCCCACCCCCCTATCACACCCACTACACACCCCGGCCTACCTCCCACTCACACCCACTACACACCCCGACCCACCCCCCCCACTCACACCCACTTCACACCCTGGACTAGCAACCCACCTTGAGGGTGAAGATGAAGGTGGTTCCGGAGCCAACCTTGGATTTGACAGCCACCGTTCCTCCATGAGAGTCCACAAGGCTCTTCACCAAGTTCAGGCCCAGGCCAGTGCCTCCGTATGTCCGTGTGGTGGCAGCATCTACCTGGGCGTCGATGGGGGTGTGAGGTTGAGGGTGAGGGTGGATGGGGGTTAGAAGGTAAGGGTGATGGGCTAGGCTAGGCCTCAGGTCAAAGCGTCGTGATGCCCTATGACCAGACACCCGAACAAAGTTTTGCGCCCTATTTACTGCGGACATTTTGACTAATATTTTAGCTACTTAGACTTTTATTTTGCTTTAGTCTATGTATCGCGGCTGGACCGCTGTTAAACAGTTAAACCTATTATGCTGAGGGTGGGGTGGATGTGGGTGGATGGTGGTGTGATGGTGAGGGTTGGATAGGTTGTGAGGGTGGATGGGGGTGTGAGGTAATGAGGTGATGGTGGATGGGGGTTTGAGGGGGGAGGGTGGATAGTGGTGTTAGGTGTTTGGGGTTGAGGATAGGGTGAGTGTTTATTTTGGTTTTCATGTGATGGTTGTTATTTGATGGTTGTTGCTAAGGGAAGGTGAGGGTGCGGGGAGGGCGAGGGCGAGGGTGATAGGTTGTTATGTTGATGTTGTGGGGATATTAGGGGTTGCAAGGTTATTGTTGATGGTGGGTGTGGGTATTGGTTTGATTGTTAGTGTTGATGGGGGGTGTTATTGTGAGTGTGTATGGGGGTTTGAGTGTTAGGTGTCAGTGGTGTTAGTGTAATGGTTAGTGTGTATTGGGGTGTAAATTTTCATAGTGTATGGAGGGAGTGGAGTTAATTTGGTTTTGCTGGTGGGGGTGGATGGGGGTGTTATACCTTCCATATGTATTTACTTACTATTACAGTTAGGACTTCAATAGATATTAACTTACTTACCTACTTAAAAAAGGCGTTTAATGATCCAATATTTTATGGTCAAGGTATTATCATGCTTTCTATTCTTAAGTACTTACTAATTTTAAAAGGCGTTTAATGATATAATATTTTCTTGTCATCATTACTGGTGAAGGTATGATCATGCTTTTATTCATGGTTATGCCTTCCTTCCTTGTTTATTTCCTTACTTTAAAAATGGGTTTAATGATCTTGGCGCGGTTGCCTTCATGGGACAACAGGGTGCAGGCTATGGTGGTGGTGGTGATGACAGGGGTGGTGACGGCAGCAGGGAGCATGGGGCAGGGAGCTGGGAACCTGGAGCAGGGGGCGTGGCAGCAGGGAGCATGGGGCAGGGAGCTGGGAACCTGGAGCAGGGGGCGTGGCAGCAGGGAGCATGGGGCAGCAAGGGGGGGGCTATGGAGTCCCTCAGGAAGGCCTATGCTTGAGTAAAGCAAGTTCTATGCAGCGTCGCAAGCAAAAACAATGGCTGAGAGTGTCCACGACGGAGCGACAGGTGGCAACGGAGGAGTGCTAGTTACGAGACTGTTGGCTGACGTGTCAGCCTTCATCTCGAGGGGTCGGTCGGTCAGACAAACGGACAATGGGGTATCCCTTGGGGCTCCCGCCCCCCTTAAGAGGGGGCTCCGCAAAAAAAAAGGAAGGACTTGCCCAACCTCGAACCATCAATATCAATATAATCAAATCACAATCACCACCACCATCACCACCATCAATCATGGATTGCCACACACCAGCTCGAAGGCCTCAAAGATCTTGGTGTGTGTTTCCTCGGGAATGCCGATGCCTGTGTCGGGCACAGTGTGCACTTCCCCAACCTCAAACCACCAATTTCAATGTAATCACAATCACCACCACCATCACCACCATCAATCATGGATTGCCACACACCAGCTCAAAGGCCTCAAAGATCTTGGTGCGCGTTTCCTCGGGAATGCCGATGCCTGTGTCGGGCACAGTGTGCACTTTCCCAACCTCAAACCACCAATTTCAATGTAATCACAATCACCACCACCATCACCACCATCAATCATGGATTACCACACACCAGCTCGAAGGCCTCAAAGATCTTGGTGTGCGTTTCCTCGGGAATGCCGATGCCTGTGTCGGGCACAGTGTGCACTTCCCCAACCTCAAACCACCTATGGATATCAATGTTATCAAAATCACCACCATCATCATCATCATCATCAACAATGGATTGCCACACACCAGCTCGAAGGCCTCAAAGATCTTGGCGTGTTTGTCCTCGGGAATACCGATGCCTGTGTCGGGCACAGTGTGCACTTCCTCAACCTCAAACCACCAATATCAATGTTATCAAAATCAACACCATCATCATCATCATCAATAATGGATTGCCACACACCTGCTCGAAGGCCTCAAAGATCTTGGCGTGTTTGTCCTCGGGAATACTGAAGCCTGTGTCATACACAGCCACCGCCATCACACTGCCCTGGCACTGTGCTGAGATGGAGATGCTACCCTTATGAGCGACCTTGCCCAACCCCAAACCATCAAGATCAAAGTTATCACCACCAACAACATCATCAATCATGGATTGCCACACACCTGCTCGAAAGCCTCGAAGATCGCGGTGTGCGTTTCCTCGGGAATGCCGATGCCTGATTCAAAGACAATGTGGACTTACCCTACCCCAAACCATCAAGATCAAAGTAATCACCACCACCAACATCATCAATAATAGATTGCCACACACCTGCTCGAAGGCCTCAAAGATCGCGGTGTGCTTGTCCTCGGGAATGCCGATGCCTGTGTCAGATACCGCCACTGCCATCACATTACCCTGGCGCTGTGCCGAGATGGAGATGCTACCCTTATGAGTGAATTTGCATGAGTTGCCGATCAGGTTGTGTAAGATCTGGATGATGCGGCCGGTGTCACCCAGAACAGCTGGGGCATGACTGGACAGGGAGTTCAGCAGTACAACCCCTCGCTTGGCCTGGAAGGTGGCGTGGGGGTGGTGTGTGTGTGTGTGAGAGAGAGAGAGAGAGAGAGAGAGGTCAGCGTGGGGGGTAGGGGGGTAGGTGGGGTCAGCGTGTGTGTGCGTGCGTGTGGGGGGTCACTTACCAAATTGGGTATGTCAAAATGATCTACTCTATTAGCACCCAGTCTATCACGCACCCAAGATTGATTGACCTCACCCCCACCATGTCTGTCTTCACCCCACCCCCAACCTTCCTTTTCTCCGCCCCCTCGCCCCTCCTTCCTCCACACCCCACCCCTTCCATCCCCCTTATATTTATAAATAGATTCCCATCACACAGGAGGCTGGCAAAGCACCACCACAGCTTGTGTTTTACCACCCAGTCTATCTACACACCCACACGATTGATTGACCTCAACCCCACCACGCCTGTCTTCGCACACACACCGACCCCCCCTCCCTAACCCCACACACAAACACTGACCCCATAGATTCCCATCACACAGGAGGCTGGCAAAGCACCACCACAGCTTGTGTTTTACCACCCAGTCTATTTACACACCCACACGATTGATTGACCTCAACCCCACCACGCCTGTCTTTGCACACACACCGACCCCCCCTCCCCAACCCCATACACAAACACCAACCCCATAGATTCCCATCACACCAACATTCTCAATTTCTCATTGGAGACTGGCAAAGCTCCACCACATGTAGTGCATAACCACCCAGTCTATCTACACACCCTTAAAATCGATTAACTTCAACCCCACCACGTCTATCTTTGCCCCCCCCCACCGACCCCCCCTCCCTAACCCCATACACAAACACCGACCCCATAGATTCCCATCACACAGGAGGCTGGCAAAGCACCACCACAGCTTGTGTCTTACCACCCAGTCTATCTTCACACCCACACGATTGATTGACCTCAACCCCACCACGCCTGTCTTTGCACACACACCGACCCCCCCCCTCCCTAACCCCATACACAAACACCTGCCCCATAGATTCCCAGCACACCAGAGGCTGGCAAAGCACCACCACAGCTTGTGTTTTACCACCCAGTCTATCTACACACCCACACGATTGATTGACCTCAACCCCACCACGCCTGTCTTAGCACACACACCGACCCCCCCTCCCCAACCCCATACACAAACACCAACCCCATAGATTCCCATCACACCAACATTCTCAATTTCTCATTGGAGACTGGCAAAGCTCCACCACATGTAGTGCATAACCACCCAGTCTACCTACACACCCTTAAAATCGATTAACTTCAACCCCACCACGTCTATCTTTGCCCCCCCCCCCCCCCCCCCCCACACACACACACACAAACACCACACCAACCCCACCCACCAACCCCATAGATTCCCACCACACCAACAAATTCTCACCAGAGGCTGGTAAAGCTCTACCACATGTGGTGCATAACCACCCAGTCTATCTACACACCCTCAAAATCGAATTAACTTCAACCCCACCACGTCTATCTTTGCCCCCCCCCCCCCCCCCCCCCTCCCCCCCCACACACACACACACCCCACGCCCCACGCCCACCCCCACCCCCCCCCCACACACCAACCCCACCCACCAACCCCATAGATTCCACCACACCAACAAATTCTCACCAGAGGCTGACAAAGCTCTACCACATGTGGTGCATAACCACCCAGTCTATCTACACACCCTCAAAATCGATTAACTTCAACCCCACCACGTCTATCTTTGCCCCCCCCCACACACACACACACCCCACGCCCACACACACACACACACACCCCACCAACCCCACCCACCAACCCCATAGATTCCCACCACACCAACAAATTCTCACCAGAGGCTGGCAAAGCTCCACCACATCTTGTGCAACATTGAACAAGTTCACCTTCTCCTGTTTGACAATCAGGGCTTCCCTGCGCACGGTTGGGGGTTGGGGTTTAGGGTTGGGGGTCAAGGGGGGGGGGGGGGGGGGGGGGGGGGGGGGGGGGGGGGGGGTAGTGGTGGTAGTGGTGTTGGATGTGGCAGACCGTTGAACAAGGTCACCTTCTCCTGTTTGATGATCAGGGCTCCCTGAGCATGGTTGGGGGTTGGGGTTTAGGGGTTGGGGTCAAGGGGGTGGGTGGGGTGGGGTGGAGTGGGGTGTAGTGGTGGGTAGTGGGGGTGGTGGTGTCAGACCGTTGAACAAGGTCACCTTCTCCTGTTTGATGATCAGGGCTTCCTGTGCATGGTTAAGGTTGAAGTGTTTAGGGGTTTTGGCTAAATGGTTGGGGATTTGGTTGGGGAGTTAGCAGGTAGAGGTGTTGGTTGTGTTGGTGGTGGCAGACCATTGAACAAGGTCACCTTCTCATGCATGAGGATCAGGGCTCCCTGCGCATGGTTGGGCTTTGGGGTTTTTGGTTTGGGGTCAAGGGGGTGGGGTGGGGTGGGGTGGGGTGGGAGGTAGTGGTGGGTAGTGGGGGTGGTGGTGTCAGACCGTTGAACAAGGTCACCTTCTCCTGTTTGATGATCAGGGCTCCCTGCGCATGGTTGGGGTTGAAGTGTTTAGGGGTTTTGGCTAAATGGTTGGGGATTTGGTTGGGGAGTTAGCAGGTAGAGGTGTTGGTTGTGTTGGTGGTGGCAGACCATTGAACAAGGTCACCTTCTCATGCATGAGGATCAGGGCTCCCTGCGCATGGTTGGGCTTTGGGGTTTAGGGTTTGGGGTCAAGGGGGGGGGGGGGGGGGGGGGGGGGTTTTGAGTGTTTGAGTGGGGTAGAGAGAAGAGGGTTGTTAGTGGTGGGTAGTGGTCATGTTGGTGGCAGACCATTGAAAAAGTTCACCTTCTCCTGCTTGAGGATCAGGGCTCCCTGTGCATGGTTGGGGTTTAGGGTTTTGGGAGTGAAGGGTTCTGATTTTTGGGCTGTAAGGTTTTGGTTCGGGGTTCTGTGCTATTCGTGTGGGGCTACATGATTGGGGTCTCGGGTTTAGGGGTTTAGGGCTATATGTTTGGGGCTACATGGTTCAGGGTTTGGGGTTCAGCGTTAGGGTGCTTAGGATTAGATAGGGATCAGGGTTTGGGGATTTAGGGTTTGGGGCTATACGGGTCCTGGTTGTTGATGATGATGATGATGATGATGATGATGATGATGATGACATTTTCCTGGTGCTCTACTAGACTCCAAACGTGCCCTCAGCTTGACATAATCAAGGGGGACTTTTTGATGGTCAGTAATCCCTGTGCACTCTTGTGGGTGGGAGCGCTGGTGCTTTTGTTTTCAGATGGGTGCGGGGTAAGGTTTTTTGTTTGGTGTAACAGTCCAGGGGGTGACCAAATTAGGCACTTGCACAAGCATGTCAGGAGGGGCTAAAGAGAAAGAAGAAGCACTGATGAACTGAACCCCAAACAATTGTTTCACCAGCGGGGGATCTAAGTTTGTGTTTTTGTTTTTAGGTTATGCTACAACCATTCACCACTGGACTCAACACCAACACCAACACCAAAATCAGGCATCAAACTAAAACCGACACCACCACCATCAATACCACCACCAACAACACTAGGCATCATACCAACACCACCACCATCACCACCAACCAACACTATAACATCTTACCACCACCACCAACCAATCAACACCAACAAAAGTCCCTAGGCAGCTTACCAACACCACCACATCAATACCACACGCCAAACCCTATCCATCTTAACCACACCACCACCATCCACAACCAACAACACTAGACATCCTTACAACAACCACAACCATCAACACCAACAACACTAGGCATCTTCCACACACCACCATCAACACCACAACACTTAGGCTCTTAACAACACCACACCACCATCAAGCACCACCATCAACACCAACAACCTAGGTATCTTACCAAGCAACCACCACCATCAACCCAAACAACCAACAACACTAGGCATCTTACCACAACCACCACCATCAACACCAACAACACGGCATCTTAACCACACACAACACCATCAACACCAACACACTAGGCATCTCCACCCCACACCATCTACCAACCAACACTAGGCATCTTACCAACACCACCACCATCAACACAACAACACTAAGCATCTTACCACACCACCACCATCAACCCACAACACTAGCATCTTACCCACACCACCTACCATCAACAACCAACGCCTAGGCAATCTTACCAACACCACCCCACACCACCAACACCCTAGCATCTTACAACACCACCAAACCATCAACACCCAACAACACTAGGCATCTTACCAACACCACCAACATCATACCAACACCAACCACACTAGACATCCTTTAACAACACCACCGCCATCAACACCCACTAACACTATACATCTTAACCAACACCACCACCATCAACACCAACAATACTAGGCATCTTACCAACCCCACACCGTCAACACCAACAACACTAGGCTCTACCAACACCACCACCTCAACCCACAACACTAGCATCTTACCACCAAACACCACCACCACAACAACAACAACACTAGGTATCTTCCAACACCACCACCTCACCCCACCAACACTAGGCATCTTACCAACACCACCACCATCCCAAACGACACTATCTCTTACCCACCCACCACCATCATACAACACCAACACACCAGGGTATCTACCACACCACCACCATCAATACCAACACCAACAACACGAGACATTTACCAACACCACCACCATCACAACCACACACTAGGCATCTTACCAACACCACCCCATCGATCCAACACCAACAACACTAGGTACTACCAACACCACCCCATCATACCAACACCAACAACACGAGACATCTACCACCCCACCACCAATCAACACCAACACACTAGCAATCTTACAACACCACCACCATCAGTACAACACCAACCACCTAGACATCTTACCACACCACCACCATCAAACAAACACCACACCACTGGCATCTTACCAACACACACCAACCATCAACCCCAACAACAACACTAGGCCATCTTACCCACACCACCACCATCAACAAAACACCAACAACACTAGGGTATCTGGACCAACACCACCACATCAACACCACAACCTAGGTATCTTACCAACACAACCTACCATCAACACCACCACCAACACCAACAACACTAGGCATCTTACCAAACACCACCACCATCAACAACCAACAACACTAGCTCTTACCAACACCACCACCATCACACCAACACACTAGGGCATCTTCCACACCACCAACCATCACCAAGACCACACAACACTAGGCAATCTTATCTTACCACACCACCACCATCAACACCAACAACACTAGGCATCTTACCAACACCACCACCATCAACACCAACAACACTAGGCATCTTACCAACACCACCACCATCAACACCAACAACACTAGGCATCTTACCAACACCACCACCATCAACACCAACAACACTAGCATCTTACCAACACCACCACCATCAAACACCAACAACACTAGGCATCTTACACACCAACCCATCAATACCAACACCAACAACACTAGACATCTTACGAAACACCACCACCATCAACACCACAACATAGGCATCTTACAAACCAACAACCACACCATCACACCACCAACACTAGGGCATCTTACCAACACCACCACCATCAATACCAACACCACAACACTAAACATCTTACAACACCACCCCCATCAACAAACCAACACACTAGAGAGGCATCTTACCAACACCACCACATCAACACCAACAACCTAGCATCTTACCACCCACCAACCATCAACACCAACAACACTAGTACTTCCACACACCACCACCATCACCACCAACAACACTAGGTATCTTACCAACACCACCACCATCAACACCAACACCACAACACAGGCATCTTACCACACCACCCCCATCACACCAACAACACTAGGCATCTTATACCAACACCACACCATCACAACCAACAACACTAGGCATCTTTACAACACCCCCACCTCAACACCAACAACACTAGGGCATCTTATACCACACCACCACCATCAACACCAACAACACCAGCATCTTACAACACCACCACCATCACCCCAACCACACTAGCATCTTACCAACAACCACCACCATCAACCCCAACAACACTAGCATCTTCCACCACACCACCATCAACACCAACACCACAGGCCATCTTCCCAACACCACACCATCACACCAACAACACTAGCATCTTCCAACACCGACACCACCATCAATACCAACCCAACAACCTATACATCTTACCAACACACCCATCAAACAACACCAACAACCCTAGCATCTTACCAACACCCCACCATCAAAACCCACACACTAGGCATCTTACCAACACCACCACGTCAACACCAACAACACTAGGCATCTTACCAACACCACCACCATCAACACCAACAACACTAGGCATCTTACCAACACCACCACCATCAACACCAACAACACTAAGTATCCTTAACCACACCACCAGCACCATCAACACCAACAACACTAGGCCCTTAACCAACCACCCACCACCATCAACACCAACAACCTAGGCATCTACCAACACCACCACCATCAATACCAACACCACAACACACCAGTATCTTACCAACCAAACACAACCACCATCAATACTACCAACCACAACAACACGAGACTCTTACAACACCCACCACCATCAACCCAACACCTAGGCATCGTAACCAACCCCACCACCATCATGACCACCACCAACAAACTAGTGCTACCAACACCACCACCATCAATACCAACAACAACAACACTAGACATCTTACCCCACCAACACCATCAACACAACCACTAGCATCTTACCAAACACCCCACCACCATCAATACCAACACCGACACACTAGACATCTTACCAACAAACCACCACCATCACACCAACACACAGCCTTACCAACACCAACCACCATCAAACCAACACCAACAACACTAGGTATCTTAACCAACAACACCACAACCATCCAACACCAACAACACAGGTCATCTAACAACAACCACCACCTGTCAATATACCAACACACCAACAACACTAGACATCTTACCAACCACCACCCTCAACACCAACAACCTAGGCATCTTACCAACACCACACCATCAATACCATCAAACCACAACACTAGGCACTTACCACCCACCTACCACCATCAATACCAACACCAACAACACTAGGCATCTTACCACCACCACCATCAATACCAACAACACTAGGCATCTTACCACCACCACCACCACCATCAACACCGTCACTAGCATCGGGCATCTTACCACCACCACCACCACCAATATCACACACTAGACAACTTACCCTTTTCATGGATGCTGCATCCAGAACATCATAGATCAAGTTGAGTAGCTGAGCTGATCCAGGATACCAACACCACCACCACCAACACTAGAATCAGGCATCCTACCACCACCACCACCACCAATATCACACACTAGACAACTTACCCTTTTCATGGATGCTGCATCCAGACCTCATAGATCAAGTTGAGTAGCTGAGCTGATCCAGGATTACCACCACCCCAACAACAACACTAGCATCAGGCATCCTACCCCACCACCACCACCACCAATATCACACACTAGACAACTTACCCTTTTCATGGATGCTGCATCCAGAACATCATAGATCAAGTTGAGTAGCTGAGCTGATCCAGGATACCACCACCACCAACAACAACACTAGAATCAGGCATCCTACCACCACCACCACCAATATCACACACTAGACAACTTACCCTTTTCATGGATGCTGCATCCAGAACATCATAGATCAAGTTGAGTAGCTGAGCTGATCCAGGATACCACCACCACCACCACCACCACCTACACTAGAATCAGGCATCCTACCACCACCACCACCACCACCAATATCACACACTAGACAACTTACCCTTTTCATGGATGCTGCATCCAGAACATCATAGATCAAGTTGAGTAGCTGAGCTGATCCAGGATACCACCACCACCACCACCACCAACACCAACACTAGAATCAGGCATCCTACCACCACCACCACCAATACCACACACTTTGCAACTTACCCTTTTCATGGATGCTGCATCCAGTACATCATTGATCAAGTTGAGCAGCCGTGCTGATCCAGGATACCACCACCACCAACAACAACAACAACAACACTAGAATCAGGCATCCTACCACCACCACCACCAATACCACACACTTGGCAACTTACCCTTTTCATGCATGCTGCATCCAGGATACCAGCATCAACACCAACACTAGAATCGGGCATCTTACCACCAGCACCAGCACCAATATCACACACTAGGCAACTTACCCTTTTCATGGATGCTGCATCCAGGATATCGTTGATCAAGTTGAGCAGCCGTGCTCCGCTCACTTTCATGGTGGTGATCGTCTTCGTCACACCGTCCGTGATTTCACCACAAGAGCCTACTAGTAGTGCATCAGACAAGCCTATGATGCCGTTGAGAGGGGTGCGGAGCTCATGCGACATGGACGAGAGGAAGAGTTCCTTTTGGTCTAGCAGGTCCCTAAGCTCTTGGATGACCGAGACCCTGGGAGAAGGCAAGGGTTTGGGCTAAGGTGCGGGTGCGGGATGGACAGGGTGGTGGTAAGGTGGGGGTGGGGGTGGGTTGGGTGGGGGGGGCATAGTCCTAGACTGGTGGTGGCAAAGCTCTTGTGGCATGGATGAGAGGAAGAGCTCCTTCTGGTCTAGCAGGTCCCTAAGCTCTTGGATGACCAAGACCCTGGGAGAAGGCAAGGGTTGGGGCTAAGGTGCGGGTGCGGGATGGACAGGGTGGTGGTGGTGGTGGTGTGGGCATATATCTGGACTGGTGGTGGCAAAGCTCATGTAGCATGGAGGAGAGGAAGAGCTCCTTCTGGTCTACCAGGTCCCTAAGCTCCTGGATCACTGAGACCCTGGGAGGAAACAAGGGTTGGGGTTAAGGTGTGGATGTTGGATTGGCAGGGTGGTGGTGGTGGTGGGGTGGGGTGTGGGGGGGGGCATAGTCCTGGACTGGTGGTGGCAAAGCTCATGTGGCATGGATGAGCAGAGCTCCTTGGGATGAGCAGAGCTCTTGGATGACCGAGACCCTGGGAGTAGGCAAGGGTTGGGGTTTAGGTGCGGGTGCGGGATGGGCAGGGTGGTGGTGATGGTGGTGTGGGCATAGACCTGGACTGGTGGTGGCAACGCTCATGTGGCATGGAGGAGAGGAACAGCTCCTTCTGGTCTAGTAGGTCCCTAAGCTCCTGGATCACTTAGACCCTGGGAGGAAACAAGGTTTGGGGTTCAGGTGTGGATGATGGATTGGCAGGGTGGTGGTGGTGGTGGTGTGGGCATAGACCTGGACTGGTGGTGGCAATGCTCATGTGGCATGGAGGAGAGGAAGAGCTCCTTCTGGTCAAGCAGGTCCCTAAGCTCTTGGATCACTGAGACCCTGGGAGGAGGCAAGGGTTGGGGTTAAGGTGTGGGTGCGGGATGGACAGGGTGGTGGTGGTGGGGTGGCGGGTGGGGGTGGGGGGTATAGTCCTGGACTGGTGGTGGCAAAGCTCATGTGACATGGAAGAGAGGAAGAGATCCTTCTGGTCTAGCAGGTCCCTAAGCTCTTGGATGACCGAGACCCTGGGAGTAGGCAAGGGTTGGGGTCAAGGTGTGAGGGTTATGAGTTAATATTACTTTTTCAAAGAATAATATAAGTTGCTGTTCCCTAGCCTCTTACTTTTTCAAATAAATTCAAAATTATTGTGAGATGGCTCGTCTGTTCACATTAACATTAACTAATATTCACTCATATCAACTAAATTGGTCATTCCCTAAAACAGGCTGCCTGTAGCACACCCAAGGTCCAATATACCTAGCAAATATGGTCCTACCTAAAGACACTGCTTCCTTCCCTTCAAATAACCCTGGACCCTCACTAATTGCTCTCCTTGACTGTTTGACATTACCTAATATTCACTAATATAAATTAAAATAACATTTCCCTAAAATAGGATGCTTGTAGCACACCCAAGGACCAATACACCTAGCAAATATGGTGCAACCTGAAGACACTGCCCCCTTTTCCTTCAAATAAACCTGGACGCTCACCTATTGCTCTCCTTGACTGCTTGCAGTCATCAGACGGCGCTGTTCAATGGTCATGAAGTTGCTAATCTAATAATGGAGTTATTATATTCTCATATACTAAGGAAAACAAATCATCATCATCATAATAAAAATAATAATTAAACTTACTACCACTCACACCTGTTGCTCTCCTCGACCATGTGCATGGTCATCAGACGGCGCTGTTCAATGATCATGAAGTGGCTAATATGATAATGAAGCTATTTTATTATCATATACTAAGGAAAACAAAATCATTATCATCATCATAACTACCACTCTCATCTATTACTCTCCTCGACCGTGTGCATGGTCATCAGACGGCGCTGTTCAAGCAGAGGTTTTTTTTCCGGAATACAATCCGATCGGAATACTAGACCCCGTTTTGGCCGAAATTGCCAGAATAAGAAACCTAACAATAAAAAAAGTGTTTTTCTCTTCTTCTGAAATTGACTAAAAATGACCCAAATCGACAAAAATCGGAAAAAGGATCCTGTTTTGGGAGGAAAATAGGGAGGAATAAAACAAAAAGGAATAAGAGTTCCTCTTTTTGATTTGAAAAGAATATCCCTGTGTTCAAGGCTCATGAAGTTCCTCATCATATAATAATGAAAACAAAAGCATCATCACCATCATCATCATCATAATAATAATAATGATAATAATAATAATAAAAAAAATATCACTCTCACCTATTGCTCTCCTCGACCGCGTGCATGGTCATCACAAGCGCTGTTCATGGCTCATGAAGTTTCCTAACAGCAGCGAGGAACTGAACATGACCTTGCCCTATCTGGCTACCCCCGGGCTGCCATAACTATCACTCTCACCTATTGCTCTCCTCCACCGCGTGCATGGTCATCAGGCGACGCTGTTCGAGTGTCATGAAGTTTCCTAACAGCAATGATGAACTGAACATGACCTTGCCCAGGATTCTCCGACGAGGTGGACATACGCTGCTGTCATAGAATTTACAAGCTTTGTATGAATGAGGGGGGTGGAGGTTTGGGGTGGGGGGTGGGGGTGGGGATGGGGGGTGGGGATGGGGATGTGAGAGTGGGGATTGGAGTGGTGGTGGATGGGGATGGGGATGGGAGGGGTGGGGTGGGGATGGGGGGTGGGGGATAGGGAGGGGAATGGGGAGGGGTTGGGATGGGGATGGGATGGTGGGTGGTGATTGGGGGTGTGGGGGATGAAGGTGGGATGGGAGGGTGTGGGGATGGGGATGTGAGGAGTTGTGCATGGGGGATGGTGAGGGGTGGGGATGGGGGATTGTGGGGTGGGTGTATGGGAGAATGGGTGGATGGGAGGGTGGTGTGTTGTTGATATCTCTTTTATCCCTTTGCTTTTTCTATTTTTTCTCTTTCATTTCTTTTCTTTCTTCTTTTCCGCCTTTTTCTTCTCTTCTTCTCCTCTTCTCTTCCTCTCCCCCTCACCTTATCACCCTTTCCCCCCTTTTGGGATTTCCCTCCTCTCTTTTTCGTATCTTTTCTTCCTTTTATTTAGTGGTTCTTTTTTCTTTTGTCCTTTACTTTTCTTTCTTATGCTCTTTTTTTTTTTATTCTTTTTTTTTTTTCTTTTTCCTGTCTTTTTCTTTCCTATTCTTCCTTTTGATTATTGAATTAATGGGGTTATGTTATTCAGAAGGTTTGCGTGAGCTGAGGTTGGTATGGGGGAGGCTTTTATCTTTCTTTCTTTTCCTCTTCTTCTTTTCCTTTTTTTTTTTTTTTCTACCTACTCGCTTTTTTTTCTTTGCTTTGTCTTCTTTTTTCCCTAGTTGTTCTTCGTCTTCTGGCTTTTTCTTTCTTTCCTGTCGTTGTTGGAGTGATTCCCGTGGGTTAGGAGGGGCTGAGGTGATGGGTATGAGGGGGGATTTGAGAGAGGAGGTGTTTCGTGATGAATTGGTGTTTTGGGGTTGGGGGCTTGTGTTGTGTTATTGTGTTTGGTGTTGGCTACGTTGTTTCATACCCTCGACCCCCCCCCCCTCTCCTCGTTTACCTATGTCCGCTCTCAACCTTCAGCAAGGGCCCACCCCGAGATAGTCTCCTCCCGGCTCAGCCCTCCCTAATACCTGCATCAAAAAGAAATTACTGGGATGGTTATACCTAAACCCTGAACCCTAAACCCTACTTACACTCACATGCACTCTTGCCATCAAAAAGATGACAGGTAAGGTGAACCCTTAACCCTGAACCCTACTTTCACTCACATGCACTCATGCCATCAAAAATATGACTGGGAAGGTTAACCCTTAACCCTACCTTCACTCACATGCACTCTTGCGATCAAAAATATGACTGGGAAGGTGAACCCTAAACCCTGAACCCTACTTTAACTCACATGCAATCTTGCCATCAAAAAATTGAATGGGAAGGTTACTCCTAAGCCCTGAACCCTAACCCCTACTTTCACTCATAAGCACTCTTGCCATTAAAAAAAATGACTGGGAAGGTGCACCTACAACTGAAAACCCTACTTTCACTCACATGCACTCTTGCCATCAAAAATATGAATAGGAAGGTAAACCCTGAACCCTGAACCCTACTTTCACTCACACGCACTCTTGCCATCAAAAAGATGACTAGGAAGGTTATACCTGAACCCTGAACCCTACTTTCACTCACATGCATTCTAGCCATCAAAAAGATGACAGGTAAGGTGAGCCCTAAACCCTGAACCCTACTTTCACTCACACGCACTCATGCCATCAAAAATTTGACTGGGAAGGTTAACTCTTAACCCTAAACCCTACTTCACTCACAGGCACCATTGACATAAAAAAGACAGGTAAGGTGAAACCTAAACCCTACTTTCACTCACGTGCATTCTTGCCAGGAGAAAAATGACAGGGAAGGTAAACCACGTGCCCTGGAGGAGAAGTGATGGTGTGATGTGGTAAGCAGGTAGGTGGGTAGGTGGGCGGGTATTCAGATATGTGGGTTAGGGTTGGTAATATTCACGCTGGTATCATGCTTTGCTAACACTTTGTCAACATCAACATGGCAGAGAAGGCAAACCACGTGCCCTGGTGGAAAAGTGGTGGTGTGGCGTGGCTAGCAGGTAGGTGGGTAGGTGGGTAGGTGGGTAGGTGAGCGGGTATTCAGGTATGTGGGTTGGGGTTGGTAGCAATCACGCTGGTTTCATGCTTTGCTAACACTCTGTCAACAACATGGCAGAGAAGGCAAACCACGTGCCCTGGTGGAAACGTGGTGGTGCGGCGTGGCAAGCAGGTAGGTGGTTGGGTGGGTAGGTGGTGGCGGGGTATCAGGTACGTGGGTTGGGTTTGTTAGCATCACGCTGGTATCCATGCTTGCTACCTAGTCAACAACATGGCAGAGAAGGCGAACCACATGGCCTGGCGGAGAAGGGGTGGTGCGGTGTGGTGTTGTAAGCAGGTAGATGGGTAGGTGGGGTGGGGGTGGGGTAGGAAATGGGGTGGGGGTGGGGGTGGGGTAGGAAAGGTGGTGTCGTGGCAAGAAAGTAGGTGGGGTGTGGTGGGTGGGAAAAGTGGGGTGGTAGGCAGGCAGGTGGGTGGATTGGTTAAGCAGGTAGGTGGGGTGGGGTGGGTAGAGTGGGGTTGTAGGCAGGCAGGTGGGTTGGTGAATTGGGCACACAGGTAGGGTAGGGTGGACTGCTTTTTCTGTTTAGCCCCTCTTGATATCATGGCTGGGCAAGTCTTGTAAGCCTATTTGGCTACCCCTGGACTATAACAACATACAGAGTGAATAAGTAGGGACCGGCACATCATATGACAGGTGGGGAGGGTCTGTTTACCAGAAGGAACGGTCTGTTGCATCGCAGGACTCAGGCTAAACAATTGGTTGCGTCTCAGGCAGCAGAGCTGGGGGCCCTCCTGAAGTACCCTGGTATGGACATGCAGGGACAGGGACCGGCATATCATCTGATGTTGAATAGAGGCAAGCATGATATCATATGATATCACACAAATTGCATCACACGATATTGTACACAAATGGTAAATTTAGCCTAGTCAGACTGCCGGTACCATATGATACCAAATGCTTTTTTTTGGTATGATGAACGATTCATAAATATGATACATATGTATCGGCAGGGTGGGGGTGGGGGGGGTGTGGGGGGGGGGGGGGGGGAGGGGGGTAATCTGGGTAGCGCTACCTATCTCGTACTACTCTCTACCCCTTCCTTGTGTCTCTTTTATAATACTGTGGTATTTCTATCTAATCTTTTTTTCCCTGAGGGGAAAGAGAAGGAGGACGCTTTTCCTGCGTCCTTTTTCGTACCTTACGGGCTTTTTTTCCCATCGAGTCGTAGTTTTTCACGTTTGGCATCTTGGTCGGTATCCACCCTGTTCCCAAATGGGACACCTCTTTCTCGCTTTTATTACCATCCTCGGTTCCTTCCTTTGCGCCTCGTGCCTCGCCTTCTGTCCCTATACAACACAGCGCGCCGTTCTCCAAGTTCTGATTCTCTAATCCCAACAACGTACATGCCGATCTCCTGCATAGGGAAGAGAAGGTGAGGAAAGAGTCAGGAGAAATGCGCCTTAGGAGTGACTCCTTATTTCCGTTACTTGTTCCGTTGGAGATTCCCCTTCTTCTCGGTCCATTATTTTGTCTCCCCTTCCCTCCGCCTGGCTCGAAAAAGTCGCATAAATTGTCGGTGTCCCCCCTAGTTACCGCCAAAAACTACACCTCCTCTTTCGCTCCGTGTGTGGAGTTAATGTTCCTAGTCCTTGATATATGGTTTTTCTTAATCTCATGCGAGCGTTCCGAGAGACAATTAACGGTACTAAATCGTTACTCCCGTGGCCTTGTCTCATTTCTGCATCTTTTCCCTCGTGTGTTGCAAACTGTAGGGATTTCACGGATATTAATATTTACGTACATCCTTTCATTTGGTTTTTGAGTAAGACTCACAGGTCTTGCATCTTCCGAAGTCAGCACTGTCGCTTGACTGCCGCTCCCTACTGATACGGAGGTTGAGGCCTCATTGAGGGAGGTAATAACAAGTTCTATGCAGCGTCGCCTGCGTCACTAAAATTGGCGGAGTTTGATCGCGACGGGGCGACATGTGGCAACGGAAGCGAGTTAGTTACGAGACCATTGGCTGACGTGTCAGGCTTCATCGCGGTCAACGGATGGATGGTTCGGATGGTCCTGTTGGGGTCGGAGACTGACAATTTGTAACCTGAGGGCTCCCGCTCCCAAGAAGGAGGGGGGCTCTGCAAAACACAGGCTTTGAAGATCATCTAGGCCATTCAGCACCACCATCCACATCCACACTCCATACCTCTACCCCACCCACCACCCACCACCCCTCCCCCTCCCCCACCCACAGCCACACAAGGCACGAGAACCACTCAAACCAACCCCTCTCTACACCCAACTCCCCCAGGACCCCCCACCCAGAACGGGCTGAAATCCCCAACCCGTCATAAACCCCGCTCCTACCTCTCCCCCTTCCCCCCCTCCCCCTTCATCCAGCCCCCCCTCTCGTCCTTCCCCCCGGTCCTTGCTGCCCACTCACCTTCGCCAACATAATTAACGGGTGATCTCAAAGACCTTCTCTTGTCGAATCACTGATTTCAAGATATGACCCTGTTGTATGATGATGGATGGAATTGATGGTGGCTCTTTGATGACGAATGGATGGATGGATGATGATGGAATGGCATGTGAGTGGATGGATGGATGGATTGATGATGGATGGATGATGGTGGGCTACTAGTTTGCTTCCTCCTTTCTTGCCTTGCTGTCTTTCTTGTCTTGGCTTTCTTTTATTTCTTTCTTTCTCATTCTTTCCTTCTTTTTTTCACGCTTCCTTTCCTTTCCTTGCATTTCTTGCTTCTCCGTTCCTCTCTTTCCTTTTCTGTCTGTCTCTTTTTTCTCTCTTTGCTTCCTCCCCTTTGTCTTATCTGTTTCTTTCTGTCTTTGCTTTTCTTTCTATATCTTTTCTCTCTTTCTTCGCTCATTTCTAATTCTCTTCCTATTCCTTCTCCCTGTGCATTTCTTTCTGGCGATTATTTCTTTCTTTCTTCTTCTTGTCCTTTATCCTGATTTTTCTTTCTTTCTTTGCATTACTGTCTTTCATTTCTACGCTTTTCATTCTTTCTTGCCTTTCTGTTTTTCTTCATTTACTTTCATTCCTTTCTTTCTTCTGTCTTTCTTTCTTTCTCTCCTTTATTGCTTTATTTCTTTCTTTCATTTTCTGTCTATTCGATTTTCTCTATTGTAAGATGGAGATTGATGGAGGGATGGATGGATGGATGGATGGATGGATGATGGATGGGATAGGATGGGTGGGCTCTATGGATGATAACTGCTCGAATGGATGGTGGATGGATGGATGGATGGATGGATTGAATGGATGGTCGGTGGATGAATGGATGGATGGGATGGTTTAGGATGGATTAGATTGATGGATTGGATGAATGGATGGATGGATGGATGGATGTGATGGATTGATTGATATCTGTTGTTTATGGATGGGTTGGATGTATTTGCTTAAGATTGATGGTAAGATGGAGCCTATTGACAAGAATGACAACAAGAGAGCTATGACAACAATGGCAACGCTAACAACTACAGGATTCAGATGCGAGCCTGTGCATAGAGGGAGAATTGAGTCTGATGAGGGCCATGATAAAAAATTGACAACAATGGCAACGTTAACAACATCAATGAAAGCAACCATGACAAGAATGACAACGTTAACAACAACATCAACGATAACAACAACAATGACAAGAATGACAACGCTAACGACAACAACTACATCATCAACGACAACAACAACAATGACAACATTAACGACGACGACAACAACAACAATGATAAAGTTAACGACAACAACAACAACAACAACAACAACGATTGCTGTAGTCATTGCCTTTGAATGCCCTAGATTCTGAATTCTGATCAAAAGGCCATGTACGTACGATGAGTCCACTGTCCACATGGCGAAGATGACATACACACAAAGGCTAAATCCTAAACCCTGATCGAAAGGCCATTTACTTCTGATGAGTACATCATCCACATTGCGTAGATGACATACAAAAAAACATAACGCTAAATCCTATACCCTGACCGAAAGGCCATGTACTTACGATGAGTACATCATCCACATTGCGTAGATGACATACACAAACAGGACACATGATATGGCGAGGAGAATATCTGCACAGGGGGGAGGAGGGGGATGGGTGTGGGGGGGTGTGGATGGTGGTGGTGGTGGGCGGGGGGGGGGGGTTGGGGGGTGGTTTGGGTGGGTTGGTTTGGGGGTCGCTTGTCCGTGGTTGATTGGTCGTGGTGGTGATTTCTATCCAGCCCCCCAACCAGATCCCATACGACTCCCCCGACACAAAAACCGGCCACCGCCACGGCCCCTATCACTTTTTTAAACAATGGCTTGGTTTGCACCTAAAGACACAAACACGAATCATAGCTGAGAGCACAAGAACAACTAAACGGGCTCACACCCTCCCTATGCTCCTTGATGAGAACACATAACAAGGTCAGAGAGGAGATTCAAAAGAATAACTTAAACAGAGGGCCCAACCTCACAGGCACCAACCTCTCATGCATCTATGCTGAGCACACAAACAAGATCATAAGATATAGAAATGCAAAAAATAACTAAATATTAACAGGCCCGGCCCCACCCGCACATGCTCTTAGGAGAACACAAACAAGAGCATAGAGAGACCAAAAGAATAA
Source organism: Chlamydomonas sp. ICE-L (assembly GCA_013435795.1). NCBI lineage: Eukaryota > Viridiplantae > Chlorophyta > Chlorophyceae > Chlamydomonadales > Chlamydomonadaceae > Chlamydomonas > Chlamydomonas sp. ICE-L. The sequence goes on along the minus strand of JACBWV010000610.1, from coordinate 157,711,054 downwards.
CTTGAAACAGGCCCAACCGTCATCTAGGCGCGTGATGAGACCACAAACAAGGGCATAGATGGAGATCAAATAATAACTTAAACAGCGGGGGGGCCCCAACCGCACAGGCCACCTCACAGGCCTTGGAGAGACACAAACCAGATCAGAATTGAGAGCAAAAAGAATAACGGCGAACAGCCCCTCAAACCTCACAGTGCCTACTTGAAGGGGAGAAAACACAACAGATCACAGATGAGATCAAAAGAATAACTTGAACAGGCCCAACCTCACATGCTCTTGATGAGAACACATACAAGGGGCATAGAATGAGAATCAAACATAATAACTGTAAACAGGCCCGGCCCAAACCTCACACAGGCCACAACCGCACATTGCGCATGGATGAGAACACAAACAAGATCATAGATGAGATCAAAAGAATAACTAAAACAGGCCCAACCTCACACATGCCTTCTTTGAGGAGAACACAAACAAGATCACAGATGAGATCAAAAGAATAACTTGAACAGGCCCAACCTCACATGCTCTTGATGAGAACACAAACAAGGTCATAGATGAGATCAAAATAATAACTTAAACAGGCCCAACCTCACAGGCCCAACCACTCCACATGGCCTTTCTTGGATAGACACAACAGATCATTAGAATGAGCAAAAGAAATGAACTCGAACAGCGCTCAACGCACCATTCGCCCCGTCTCTTGATGAGAACACAAACAAGATCATAGATGAGATCAAAAGAATAAAGCAAACGGACCCACACACAAAAAAGCACGTTGCCTAGGGACTACGTTCTTCTATCTTCCAACAACAGCTGGGTTTCAAAGCCAATTCAACTAATTTTCGAATGCACGAGAAAGAGGCCCTCCACTGCCCTACCCCTGCCCATCCCTCCCACCCCCAAACCGGCCCCGCTATGCCTCCGCTTACCCGCGCCGCCCCCACCTCCGTACAAAAGTTCATACGTCGTCGCGAATTGTTCGAGAAATGTGAGAATCTCGATTTCCAGGCCCAAATTCTTGATTTCAAGTACGAAGTACGAGTTCTCGCGGAAACGCTTTGGCCAGTTCATCCCCTGAATTGCTATAAGCAACTCCTCATGTCAAAGAAGGTAGGAAAAATGAGATTGAATAAATTACTCATAAATGGTATGAACCCAACGAACCCAAACGGACCCAAACTCGCATGCTCTTGACTAGAACACAAACAATATCAAAGATTAGATCAAAAGAACAACCCAAACGGACCCTAACTCACACGCTGATGTTACGCTTGTTACCATGAATAACATGATTCCCGAAAACAGCATAGCGAGATCGGCCACAACGGCTACGAGGGTCTGCGATGTGATGGTGGTGGTGGTGGTGTTGGATGTGGTGGTGGTGTTGGATTTGATGGTGGTAGTGGATGTGGTGGTGGATGTGGTGGTGGTGGTGGATGTGGAGGTCGTAGTGGACGTGGTGGTGGTAGTGGATGTCGTGGTGGTGGTGCCACACGACGTTGAGGGTCACCTGGTACGATGGAGGAAGAGAATGTGGGGATGTGTGTCGGGGAGGGTTGGTCAGGGGTGGGTGGGGTTGGGGTGTGTTTAGGTGGGGTAGGTGGTTGGGTGTGGTGGGTGTATAGGGGTGGACTAGTGTGGGTAGGGAGTGGTTAGGGTTGTAGGGTGGGCCGTAAGGGTGGGTAGGCGTTGGTAGGGTTGCCTGGGGGTGGGGTAGGGGGGTAGGGTGGGGTAGGGGGGTAGTAATGTCGTAGGGTAGGTAGGGGGTGCTGGTGGTGGTTGGTGGAAGTTAGGATGGGGTATGGGGTGTGCGTAGTTTGGTTAGATGATTTGGTTAGGGGTTTTTACAGGTGGTTGTGGTTTTTCTTTTTGGGTTCTTTGTTTGTTTGTTTATTTTACGTTGCTATTATAGGTGGTTGTTCTGTTGTGTTGGTGTTTGTTTTGTTTTCTGGTGCTCTAGAAGGTGGTTGTTGGTGTCTTTTAGCTTTTTTTCTATTTGTTGTCTTTTTGTTTCCTTTCTTGGGCAGTTTTCGTTTTGTTCCTTATTTCTTTATCGCTGTTGTTGTCTTGTGCGTGGGTGGGTTGGCTGGGGATGCGGACGGAGATGATTCCTACCGATATCGTGTGATTCGTCACAATTGTGGTCATTATGTGTTATGGCCTTATGGGTATCAAATGAATCAATAATAAATCTCAACAGCCACCCAAAATGGCATGCTGCTCCACAACCACCAAGGCATGCCCCCCACCCACACCCCCATACCCAGACTACCCCACCCAGATCCCACCAACTCACCCCACAAGCCCCCACCCACCCCCCCAGCCCCCCCCACCCACCACCAACAGCCCCCCACCACCGGAGCCTCACCACCGTACAGGGCGCCCGGCACCCACCACGCCCCCCCGCACCGGGCCGATCCCTTCCACATCCCACACCGGCACCCATCCGCCCCGCCCACCACCAACCAACCCCCCCATACCGCGCCCGAGCCAACCAACAACTCCCCCCCCCCCACCGCCCACTTACTCCCCACATAACCCCATCACCCCACCCCCCGACGCCTTACCACACACCTACCAAACCCTCACCAACCACCCAACTCCCGTTCCACCTTACCAACCCCTACCCCAACCACCCCTTCTACCCCACCCTACCCACCCTACTGAGATCTGCTGAAGTCCGAAATCATGGACAGTAGAAACACCATGACTGGTTTTGCTAGAGCAGGGCAGAGCAGCCACGTGGTAGCTCAAACAAGTAAACGAGTTGTTTAATTTGTTTTCGTGATAAAACCATGTTTTCTTCTTCTTCTTCTTCCCCTATTCACTTTTTGAAATGCAACATGGATGAAATTGGATTACCTGGGAGCTGCTGAAGTCTGAAATCGTGGACAGTAGAAAAGCCACGACTGGTGCTGTGTGCAGCCATTTTATTTCTCTGACAAGCAAATGAATTGTTTGACTTCTTTTGGGAATAAAATATATATTTCGATGAAAATTTTCGAAATTGGATATAAATACCATAAAAGAATTATCACCTGGGATCTGCTGACATCTGAAATCATGGAAAGTAGAAATCCATTTGCTTGCTCTGATAAGCAAATTAATTGTTTGATATCTTATCGGGAAAAAATCGATGAAAAATGTCGAAATTTGATATAAATACCATATAAGAATTATCACCTGGGATCTACTGAAGTCCGAAATCATGGACAGTAGAAACACCATGACTGGTGTTGTGTGTAGCCACATGGTAGCTCGCACCAGCATGAATAGTTTAATTTATTTTTGGAATAAATATGTATTTTGATGAAAAATGTCGAAATTGGATATAAATACCATATAATAATTATCACCTGGGATCGGCTGAAGTCTGAAATCATGGAGAGTAAAAACACCATGACTGGTGTTGTGCACAGCCACATAGTAGCCAAAACAAACAAATTAATTGTTTAAATTAATTTTCGTACTAAACAAAGTACTTTTTCATTAAATAGTTTCTTCTTTTATTGTTATATCCCGTTTTTCTTCTTGTTTTGAGAATAACAATAGGAGGAATTGGCTCACCTGGGATCTGCTGAAGTCTGAAATCATGGAGAGTAAAAGCACCATGACTGGTGTTGTGTGTAGCCACATGGTAGCTCGCACCAGCAAGAAGGGGTGGCCCCAAGGGTCCCGAGTAATTGGGGCCAACCCCTTCCAATGCAAGTAGTCACTCACAGCTGCCAACATGTTGATGTAGCATGTGAGCAGTACAAGTTGGAACTTGATCGACTCTCTCTCAAAGATGAGGGTGAGGATGTTGAGACTGCAAGGACGAGAATTGTACAGAAAAGTACAGAAATAAAGATTGGATTAAATTGAATTCGAAAAAAGGTACTATTTATCTACATGCTTTTCTGTGAAATCTAGATACATAAGTGATGTTCAGATGAGGGTAAGGATGTTGAGACTGCAAGGACGAGAAAAGTACAGATAGGTACAGGAAAAAAAATTAAAATGAATTCGAAAAAGGTATTATTTATCTATATGCTTTTATATGAAATCTGGATGCATTAGTGATGTTAAATGAGGGTGAGGATGTTGAGACTGCAAGGACGAGAAAAGTACAGAAAAGACATGAGATTAAATTTAATTCGAAAAAATGCATAATTTGTCTTCATGCCATTACATGAAATCTAGATGCATAAGTGTTATTAACATGAGGGTGAGAATGTTGAGACTGCAAGGACCAGGAAAGCACAGAAAGAAGATTAGATTAAATTAAATTATAAAACATATGTATTATTTGTCTCCATGACATTATATGAAATATATATGCACTAGTGATGTTCAGATGAGAGTGAGAAAGTTAAGACTGCAAGGTCGAGAAAAGTACAGAAACAAAATTATATTAAATTAAATTCGGAAAAATGCATTACTTGTCTACATGCCATAACATGAAATCTATATGCATTAGAGAAGTGAAGGTAAGAGGGAGGAAGTTACAAATACAAGGACGGGGAACTTACAGAAAATACATTACGGTAGATTAAATTAAATTCAAAATAATGTATAATTTGTCTATATTCCATGAAATATACATGCATAAGTGTTATTAAGATGAGAGTGAGGAAGTTAAGACTGCAAGGACGAGAAAAATGCAGAAAAAAAAATAGATTAAATTAAATTCGAAAATTTATGTATTATTTGTCTACATGCCATTAAGTGAAATCTTTATGAATTAGTGATGTTAAGATAAGAGAGTAAGTTAAGACTGCAAGGACAAAAGGAAGAGGGCGTTATGACTAAGGAACGGCAAATCATGTAATGTCGACCAAAGACGAGTATGATATCATATGATTTTGTACAAAAGATCATATGATATGATGCTTCAGGCCAAAGTTACCTAGTCAGACCGCCGGCAGCATATGATATCATACGATAACATGATATCATATGATATCAAATTGCCGATCCCTAGTTATGACAGGTTGACCATACTACTCAGCGTAAAAAATGATTGGGGCTCAGCCTGACAGCGTTTTTATCATTTTAGCCCCTCCTGATTCTTTCGTTAGGCAAGACCCTTAGCCTATTTGGCAACACCTGGACTGGAACAACATACACAATAGAAAAGTGCACCTGCCAACCACGTGATTTAGATCAGCAAATCAATCATAGCTTCTCTTTTCAGCTACGAGCAGTAGCTTCTAGGCAGCTCCCCCGGCTCTCTCTTTACCCAAACCTTGAACAACATGGTGCAATAGGGAGCTGATATTGTCAGCTTTACAGTGCTCCTGGAATCTTTGGGTTTGGCCCGGTTACAGTCTTCGGGAGCTGCCTAGAAGCTGTTGCTCGTAGCCGAAAAGAAAAGCAGTGCCCAGTGCATTGAGCTGTCTTCCTATGAGCCCAACATCCTGAGCATCACTGTTCTTTTCTAACGACGCGTCGCCACTGCGTCGCCATTCTGTTCTTGCATGGCGACGCATGAACCCCTTGAACCCCCCGGGTTCCGCGCTAGCCTAAAAGAAAGGCCCAGAAATCAAGCATACATAATCCTCCGTCACCCGTTACCACCATGGTAGGCCTCTATCCTACCATCCAAAGTTGATAAGGCAGAAATTTGAATGGTACATCTCCAGCACAAGGCCACGTAAGTGGGGGCTACCCTCCACAGGACCCACATAACTAACTGTCATGAAACAGCAGAATGGATTAGATCACTGGATGATCATAATAGAACAGTGTACCTACCAACCACGTGATTCAACCCAGAAAATTAAGCATCCATCACACATCGAAAGTTAGCCCCCACTTAAGTTAGCCCCCACTTCAATTTGTCCTTAACACCGATACCCTCAGCACTACAACTTGAACTCAAAATCTAAGCCACTTGACCATAAAACCCATTAAATAAAGAGCGGGCTAATATCAGTGGAGGCTACCTTTCCCAGGATGACATACCTCAATGCTGTCATGAAACAGCAGAATGGAAATGAGTATGCTTCCGAGGACACCTGCAATGGTGGGTGAGGCGATGGGGGGTGGGTGGGGGGTGGGGCGGGGCAGGGGATGGGCGATGGGGGGTGGGTGGGGCGGGGTGGGGGGTGGGGCGATGGAAGGTGGGTGGGGGGTGAGTTTGGTGTGGTGGTGTGTGGTGGGTGGGGTGGAAGTGGGGGAAGTGGTGGTGGGGTGGTGGATGCGAACAACACAGTCAAGCCTGGATTAGCTCAGTGTTTTAAATTTCAGATTTCTGTAGGCCCGGTTGAGTAACTGAAATCAGGCTTGAGCTACTCAAGCCTGATTTCAGTTTTGTTGCGTAGCCATCGCATGGCGGAGTGCAAAGCGTGGAGCCCATGGAGGGCAATGCCAAACCCATGTGTCACCATGTAGCGACAGATTGGCGACGCAGAGTCGATGCGTCATGGGAAAAAAGCATTGAATTAGCTTTGAGTAAAACAAAACGAAGAGGTTGTACAACTGCACAACCGATGCATAATTAAACCCTTCCCCTCCCTCATCCCCCCCCCCACCCCACTTAACCCCCCCCCCCCCCCCCACACACACACACACACACACACACATACATACATACATACATACACACATACACAAACATACACACATAAGCTCATCCTGGCAACACCAGGGTTATTCTGTACCGCTATTGCTGCCCAAGCATGGCAGTCAAACCTTGCAGATCACTAACAATCTGTGTTGCCACTTTGACAGGGAAATACATGTGATTGCTGCCATGCCTGCATTACCTTGACTTGACACAGCATGACCAGGGTGTGGAAAGAGGAAAAGTAACAGACTATTAGGTTGTACTGGGTATGTATGTCAAGCCTGTCCCCCTACATGCCCACGAGACATATATTCAGGGGAAGGGCATAAGGAAAGGGACAAATATCCGAAGGGGGCAAAGACACGCTCGTGGCCGCCTAAAGCGAGTGCGGACCTTCCTTCCGTGCGGCAACCCAAACAGCACAGGTACTCACAGAGCTTTCCACGAATGCCGTGAGCTCGGCATCTCCTTCCACGGACGAGCAGATCAAAAAAGTGCAAATGCAGAAGGAAATGGTTCCGCCCCCTGTAGGAAAACCCGAAGAGCAGGCATGAGTTTGGAAGCGACAGAAAAGATTTTCGGGCGCAGAAATCACTTTTGGATCATCTCTTACAGAAGAAAATCAGGCTTTGCGGCAAATAAGCGCCAGTGATAGAGATCTTCTGAAAGGTCGACACGGACGAGGTTTCCTCCGCAACCTTCCCATCTTTGGAGGGAGCCTCAATCATTGTTGCTGGTTGATATTGCTTGCAGCAAGAATAGCCAAGGGAAAGCGAGAGTTTCACGCAGAATAGATTTAGGCAGAGAAAAGAAGAGCGGGAACTATGCTTGTGCGCAGCTGTAGCTATCGCTACAGATGAGCCACCCTGGTAAGCAGAGGCAGCGGCTGGATGCAAGAATTGTCTGGCTCACTGCATTAAGGAACGTGACTCGACGGTGCAGTGCCAAAGAGAGAGAAACAGGCTGGCCACTTTATCGAAGGCCAGTCGGCTTGGGGTGGGTTTTGTGGTGGGTGGGTGGTACACACCTGGTACACGGTGGGTACACGTCAAACGTAGGATGCCGCGTGGGCACGGCAATTGGCCCTACCTGTCGGCCGCGGCCGCGTCCGTACGCTTTCGTAACAACATAAACTACAAGTGAACCTGCTTTGCTTTAAACGCTGTTAAACCATTTGGCCTCGGAAAAGTGACACTCAGGTTCCTGACGCTCGCTCGCACGGCGATTTGAAAACGGTTTGCGCGCAGAAGCGACTTCTAACATTTGAACAGAGGGCATTTCCCTGACTTTGACAAATCTTCAACGGGGCCCAGACGAACTCGTGGAAACAGGTCCCCGACGCGATCTCCCTGCCAGGCTTGAGTTAGGTGCTCGCTCGCAGAAGGGGCAGGGTAAACATGAAAGGCGCCGAATGTGCGTTATTGATCAGCACTAACTGTGTGCTGTAGTTGATGACCAATGAGTGGGCTGTCATGGATCAGCACTAACTAAGTGTCATAGGTTATGATTACCTTGGAGGAATTGAGGGTGCTTTGATTAGCACTGAGTGTGCGGGCTGTGATTGCCAATGAATGTACTTTCAATGAGTTGATGTTTCCTGCTCAGGGACTGTGATGTATCATGCATGTGTTGGATCAGCACTGAGTGCAATGTATGTAATGGATCAGCACTGTGTTGTGTGTATTGTACGTAATGAAGCAGCACTTAAAGTGATGCATGTAATGGATCAACGCTGAATGTGCATTTCTATATCAGCATTGAGGATTCCTTCATTTAATTGATCGCGACGGGATGTGCTTTATTTTCTTGATCTACAATGAGAATATATGGCAGAAATGTACGAACACTTTGGTAGCTGTCCTATTCTCTAAGGTTTGTGTAACGAGCGTCTTCGTGAGCTCGACTAGTTCTCGTGGAAGAAGAAGGGATAAAAGTTTAGTCGTTTATACGTTACAGAGGCAGCGCGCGGCGGTATTTATAGTGCCGCCGAAGGATCTAGAACTTAGGGTTCTAGGGTTTACGCTGCAGAACACGGAACGCGACAATTGGTCTGCGACACTGTCAGCAACACATCAGATAACTACGACAGTCGAAGGTTCCAGGCTGTCGTCAGATAACGTTATGCTTCGCAACGTCTGGGCGAAGCTTACGTAGTCTGTTATCTCAACAACGTTATGCTTCGCAACGTCTGGGCGAAGCTTACGGTTTGTTACAGTTTGCCTTGGCGTACAATCACTGCTCATTCCGAGGAGTTGCGTTTGACTAAAGAGAACCTTTGGTCAACACTAAATGGGCCTGCGATTTTTAATGTATCAGCACGGAGAGTGCTTGGATAGTATATTGATCAGCCCTAAATGTGCTTAATTTGTTTGTTCATCGGCAGTAAATGTGCTTGGGTCGTGCAATTAATCAGCACTAAATGGTCTTGATTTGATTGGTTAGCAGTAAGGAATTGTGATAACATTACCCCAGGAAATATGAGCAGGCCATGTGCAGGTAGTAGGGGAGTAAGGAGGGGGAGGCGCATGCAAAGCGAAAGGGCGGATGCGGACGGCAGGGCTTGGCCCCCAGTTACCGTGGACATAAGCTGGTGGTGCGAGTTGTGCAGGGAGGGAGGCTGATTTACATTAGGCTCGCGCTCGCTCGCGCGAAGGGAAGAAATCCTGCTCGCAGAACTCCGAAGATGCAAGGTTGCGAATAATTGTGTCTTCAGCTCTTGCACGCGAAGCGGCAGGATTTCCGAGATAAGAAGAGATAAGTAGAAATAAGTGGCGGGCAACTTCCCCCTTGAATTGTGGGCTTGAATTCGATCTGTGAGCCACGTGCGTTCGTAAAGGAAATCTGATTTGCCCGGGATTCACCCACGGGCTGGCTACCCCCGGGCTAGCTTCCCCCCTCCCCCCGCCCGGTGCCCCCCGCCCCCACAAGTGCCCCCACGCCAACCAACCAACCAACTCAACAGACGCCGTTGATCCTTCCGTTGCTCTTCTGACACCACCACCCCAGACATCACCCACACATTATTTCCTTGGTTCCTCTGCCTCGTCCGCTCCACCCTTCCCTGTGCAACCATGCTCAAGCTCTCCAATCGCTCTGCATTGAGATCCTCACAGGCTAGCAGGCATGCTACCGCCCCCATGCGTGTTTCCACAGTCGCACGCGCAGAGGAGGTGCGAATGGTCATATTACGCTCGTTCATATCAAAAGCTGCAAATCCCTCGAACCCAATGGAGCATTAAAACTACAAGCATGTTGCCATGTCACAATTGGACTGTAGCAGGAAGAGTACGCCTCCCCCCACCCCCCCACCCCCCAACCCCCTACCCCCAACCTCCTACCCCATCCACCCTCAACCCCTACCCCAACCCCAACCCCAACCCACCCAACCCCAACCCACCCAACCCACCCACCCCCTCCACCGCAAGGCCTGGGGATGGTTGGTGCACTAGTCACCCATGCATGCCTTGGATGTAGCCCTACAGCAGCATGCACCCCCTCCTTGTTCAACACCCTGAACACCTGTTTAACATCCTGAACACCTGTCTAACTCCCTGAACATGTGTTGAACACCCTGGACAAGCTGCAGGCTGCCGTAGGGCTACAGCCAAGGCATGTATGGGTGACTACTGCACCAACCATTTCCAGGCCTAGGGGTGGAGGGTGGTGGAGTGGGTGGTTGATGTTGGTTGGGGTTGGGGGTTGGGGGTGGTGGTGGAGTGGGTAGTTGGGGTTGACAGGGGGCGGGGGGAGTGGTTGCATGCTGCCGTAGGGTAGTGTCCATCAGTACACCTCATTCAGTAATTGTTTAGTTTCGGGGATACGCGTAGCAGCTTCTAGGTAGCTCCCTTTCCCTGTCCTTGGGCCAAACCTAGAGCTAGCTAGTGCTTCGAAAGCTGACATGACAGGCATTCCGATGCAGCTGCAAGCATTGGGTTTGTCCCAGTGGCTGGCTATTTGAGCTGGCAGGAATCTGCCATAAGTAGCCCAACAAGTGAAACAGTGCTCATCCATTCGTCTACTTCAATTTAACCCATCTTGAGCAACAATGTTACCAACCAACCGACTAACCATGTAAGCAACCAACCAACCAACCAACCAACCAACCATGTAACCAACCAACCATATAACCAACCAACCATGTAACCAACCAACCAACCAACCAACCAACCAACCAACCAACCAACCAACCAACCAACCAACCAACCAACCAACCATATTAAAAACCAACCATGTTAACAGCCATGTTACCAAGCCTGAGCTGCCCACAAGCGCAGGCATCCAACCCACACACACAGCCACCAATCCAGCCACCCAACCCAACCAACCCAACCAACCCAACCAACCCAACCCAACCCAACCAACCCAACCAACCAACCCAACCCAACCCAACCACCATTTCATGCTCACAAGCGCAGGCATCTAACCCACACACCCACCCAGCCACCAACCCAACCCAACCACCCAACCCAGCCAACCCAACCAATCCAACCACCATTTCATGCTCATAGGCTCAGGCATCCAACCCACCCAGCCACCAACCCAAACACCAACCCAGCCACCCACCCCAAACACTTCAACCACCACTCCATGCTCACAGGCGCAGGCATCCAACCCACCCACCCACCAACCCAACCAACCAACCAACCACCCCAACCACCATTTCATGCCCACAGGCTCAGGCATCCAACCCACCCACCCACCAACCTAACCAACCCAACCAACCCAACCAACCCAACCAACCCAACCAACCAACCCAACAAACAATCCACGCCCACAGGCTGAGGCATCCAACCCACACCCACCAACCCAACCAACCCAACCACCAACCCAACCAACCAACCCAACCAACATTTGTATGCTCAGAGGCTCAGGCATCCAACCCACACACCCACCAACCCAACCAACCCAATCACCAACCCAACCAACCCAACCAACCCAACCACCATTTTCATGCTCACTTGCTCAGGCATCCAACCCACCCACCCACCAACCAAACCAAACCAACCACCATTTTCATGCACACAGGCTCAGGCATCCAAGCCACACAACCACCAACCCAAACACCAACCCAGCCACGCACCCCAACCACCCCAACCACCATTCTGTTCTCACAGGCTTAGGCATGCAACCCACACACCCACCAACCCAAACTCCAACCCAGCCACCCACCCCAACCACCCAACCACCTCAACCACCCCAACCACCATTCCGTGCTCACAGGCTCAGGCATCCAACACCTGCAAGAAGTGCGGTGTAGACATGAGCAAAGTCGACGGGTGAGTGACTATACCACCACAAACACCCCCACCCCCACCACAAACACTACAAACACCACCACCACAAACGCCACCACCGTCCAACACCGGCAAGAAGTGCGGTGTAGACGTGAGCAAAGTCGACGGGTGAGTGACTATACCACCACAAACACTCCCACCCCCACCACAAACACTACAAACACCACCACCACAAACACCACCACCACCACAAACACCACCACCACAAACACCACCACCACCATAAACACCACCACAAACACCACCACCACAAACACCACCAAAAACACCGCCACCGTCCAACACCTGCAAGAAGACATGAGCCAAGTCGATGGGTGAGTGACTCCACCACCACGAACACCACAAACACCACCAGCACAAACAGCATGTGGTGGGAGCCGCTGATATACCGTAGTGTTCCAAAAAAACAACGTTCCAATTTCACGTAAGATTTCGTGAAATTAGAACGTAACATATATGCCCGGCCGAAACGATCGTGAATCGAGAAGCAGCGGCGATAATAGGGCTTACGCTGAATGTGGGGCTTACTTACGAGCCCAGGTGGCCCAGGTGTCTGCAGGTTCAAAAACGGTTCGCGGGAATCCATGACATTCCAGAACTCATGCTGTAGCTCAATGATCGCCCCCCGGAGAGTCGTTTGACAAGTCCGCCTTTGTTACCTCCACACCACCATAATCAGAGGACCTTTTAGGATTTTGTTACGCGACTTCCCTCTCTTTCTGAGATGCTCCATTTGAAGATAGTGATTGTGGGGACGATTCTGATGAGGACGACCTGCCTCTCGTTGCTCTAGCTAAAGGCCGCTCTTAAACACTCATGCACATGTCATCCAACCGAATGCAACGTTGTTGTGATGATTGCACTCTGTACTATGATGGAGTGTATGTATGTATGAGTGATGATTGCACTCTGTACTATGTACTATGTATGAGTGATGATTGCACTCTATTGCACTCTATTGCACTCTGTACTATGTATGTATGTATGAGTGATGATTGCACTCTGTACTATGTACTATGTATGAGTGATGATTGCACTCTATTGCACTCTATTGCACTCTGTACTATGTATGTATGTATGAGTGATGATTGCACTCTGTACTATGTACTATGTATGAGTGATGATTGCACTATATTGCACTCTATTGCACTCTGTACTATGTATGTATGTATGGGTGATGATTGCACTCTGTGCTATGTACATGTATGAGTGATGATTGCACTCTATTGCACTCTGTACTATTTATGTATGTATGAGTGATGATTGCACTCTGTACTATGATGGAGTGTATGTTTTGCATTAGTGTCTCTATGGGAGAGGAACAGGTCAACCTGGCTGCCCAGGGACATGCATGTCTCCACATTGACTACATGAGTGTGATGATTGCACTAAGCTGTATAGAGGAGTGTAGTGTAATAGTGTCTAGATGTGAAGAGGAACCAATCAACCTAGCTGTCCTTCTAGTTCTGTTAATTAGGAGGAACGTTTAGAAATAGGGGTTTTATAAAAAAATCAAACGTGAAATGTGTAAAGTAAGCTTATATTCTTCTGGGAACCAACGTGAAAAGTGAAACATGAAATTATATGTTTCGGCTTATATTCGTCTCAAAAACTTCGTGAAATCATTAGGAACATTATTCTTTTGGAACATTACGGTATTGAAATTGAAATTGAAATTGTTACATCCGTGTAATACTGTTATTCACAGGACGTGAAGTTAAGGACACCATAGCGTAAGCCGGAGCTAGCTATAGTCACCGTAAACACTACAGTATGTACCATACAGGGTTTATTACTTCAGCTATGAAAAATACATACAAACACCACCACCACCACCACCACCACCACAAACACCGCCATTGTCCAACACCTGCAAGAAGACATGAGCAAAGTCGATGGGTGAGTGACTTTACTACCACAAACACCCCCACCACCACCACAAATACTACAAACACCACCACCACCACCACCACAAACACCGCCATCGTCCAACACCTGCAAGAAGACATGAGCAAAGTCGATGGGTGAGTGACTATACTACCACAAACACCCCCACCACCACCACAAATACTACAACCACCACCACCACCACCACCACAAACACCGCCATCGTCCAACACCTGCAAGAAGACATGAGCAAAGTCGATGGGTGAGTGACTATACTACCACAAACACCCCCACCACCACCACAAATACTACAAACACCACCACCACCACCACCACAAACACCGCCATCGTCCAACACCTGCAAGAAGACATGAGCAAAGTCGATGGGTGAGTGACTGTACCACAAACACCCCCACCCCCACCACAAACACTACAAACACCACCACAAACACCACCACCGTCCAACACCTGCAAGAAGACATGAGCAAAGTCGGTAGGAGAGTGACTCCACCACCACAAACACCACAAACACCACCACCACAAACACCACAAACACTACCACCACAAACACCACAACACCACCAAACCCACCACCACTAACACCACAAACACCAACACCACCACCACAAACACCACAAACACCACAAACACCACCACCACAAACACCACAAACACCACCACCGTAACACCACAAACACAAACACCACAAACACCACAAACACCACCACCACAAACACCACAAACACCACCACCACAACACATCCACCCCACCACCACAAACACTCACAACACGCACCACCACAAACACCACACCCACCACCACAACCCACAACACCCACCACCCACAACCACCACAGCACCACCACCGTAACACCACAAACACCACAAACACCACCACCACAAACACCATAAACACCACCACCACAAACACCACAACCACAAACACCACAAACACCACAAACACAAACATCACCACCACAAACACTACCACCACCACAAACACCACAAACACCACAAACACAAACACCACACCCCACCACCACCACCACCACCACAACACCCCCACCCACAACCACCACAACACTACTAAGCCACCACAAACACCACCACTCCCACCAAACCACAACCTACCACAACCAACCCACCCCACCACAACACACCCGAACACCACAACCCCGCAAACACCACAAACCCAAAACTCGCAAACACACCACCACAAACACCCACAAACCCACAACACCACTAACACCAACACCACAAACACCACAAACACCACAACCACCACTACCACCACAAACACCACAAACACCACCAAACACCACCCCACAAACACCACAAACACTACCACCACAAACACCACAAACACCACCACCACCACAAACACCACAAACACAAACACCACCACCACAAACACCACAAAACACCACAAACACCACCACCACAAACACCACAAACACCACCACCACAAACATCGCAAACACCACCACTACAAACAACACAAACAACATGTGCTGGGAGCCGCTGATGTATGTACCATACAGGGTTTATAACTTCAACTATGCATGCAAAATAGTGTGCCTTATTATAAGGCATGAGGTTAAGGGGGCTAGCCCGTTTGCTTGCCCTGGGGCCAACCACCAATGTATTTGTATACAGGGGGGGGGGGGGGGGGGGGGGGGGGTCGGGAAGACAGGTTTGAGGCTGTATGTTCAATATGGTGTCCGATTCAGATGGAAGTTGGGATTGTGGAAGTTGCGTATAAAAGGAGGGGGGGAAAGTTGATCGGCACCTTATTTCCTGCCCCACCCCTCCCTGTATATATATATTTATATATATATATATATATATATATTGAGCTATGCATTAAAAACTATTCCTCCCAAATTATTACAGGCTGTGTGACCAAGAGGGACGTGTCGTGGGAGGTATGGGAGCGCTCCCTGGATTTGGGTGGTGGCCAATCAAGGCCTATCGCCCTTGCCCTAACCTGGAGCTGGCTGGAGTAGAGTACACTAGGTGCGAGGTCCACACAATTTTTATGGTTCAACTAAAATTGCAGATTTCACACCACTTGAGGGATGGGAGGGAGCCCCAAGAGGCACCCTTTTGTCCGGTTGATTGTTTCTTTGTTGGGTTATAGTCATGTAACTCCTGCCCTAAACTGGAGCTGGCTGGAGTAGAGTAAACCAGGTGCAAGGTTCACACCACTTTTGTTTAATTGTTTTTCTTTTCGTCTTTTCTTCTTTGTGCATGATGTTCGGAAGTCCCCCTTGACTCTGTCAAGCGGAGGGCACATTTGGAGTCCACTAGGGCACCAGGAAGAAGTCCTATGCAGCGTCGCAAGCGACTCGTAAATTGGCGGAGAGTGTTGGCAACGGAACTACAGGTGGCAACGATGGAGCTGACCGAAGCCAGTTAGTTGTCAGACAGTTGGCTGACGTGTCAGGCTTCAATTTTTCGGTCGGTCGGTCAGTCGGTCGCACAAATGGACTACGGGGTAACCCTGGGGGCTCCTGCCCCTCAGAAGGGGGGGCTCCGCCAAAAATGTAACCATCACCACTTGTATGGTTTAATTGTAATTGTAGAATTGAATTATCACTGTAGCACGAACTCAGGGCCCCTGTCGGAAAATCGATTCTTAGGGGGTTCAGTTCATCAATGTTTTTCTTTTTAGCCCTTCCTGTCACGGTTGGGCGAGTCATAGCTTATTTGGCTTACCCCTGGACATACATACATGGTTGTTGGCGGAGCCCCCAGAGTTACCCCTTTGTCTTGTTGATTGTTTCTTTGTCGTGTTGTCAGCACGTAACCCTGGCCCTAACCAGGAGGGAGTTGGATTGGAGTACACCAGTTGCGAGTTTCACACCATTAGTATGGTTGTTGGTTGGTTGGTTGGTTGGTTGGTTGGTTGGTTGGTTTACTCCATTCATATATTGTTATCTATGGTTGTTGGTGGAGCCCTCCCTTCTTGGGCCTCCAGGGGCACCCTTTTGTCCGGTTGATTGTTTGTTTGTCATGTTGTCGGAACGTAACTCCTGCCTTAACCTGGAGCTGGCTGGAGTAGAGTGCACTAGGTGCGAGTTTCACACCATCAGTATGGTTGTTGGTTGGTTGGTTGGTTGGTTCACACCATTTGTATGTTGTTATGTATGGTTGTTGGCGGAGCCCTCCCCTCTTGGGCCCCCAGAGTTACCCCTTTGTCCGGTTGATTGTTTTGGTCGTCGGCGTGTATTCTGGCCCTAACAAAGTCGTAACCCTGGCTTTGGTCCATTGCACTCGATTCCGGTGCCACCTGTCCCTCTATAGCCAACACTCTCCGCCAATTTGAATTTGAATTTGTTGCCACCTGTCCCTCTGATAGCCAACACTCTCCGCCAGTTTGAATTTGAATGTGTTGCCACCTGTCCCTCTGATAGCCAACACTCTCCACCAATTTGAATTTGAATTTGTTGCCACCTGTCCCTCTGATAGCCAACACTCTCTGCCAATTTGAATTTGAATTTGTTGCCACCTGTCCCTCTGATAGCCAACACTCTCCGCCAATTTTCCGCGTCACTTGCGACGCGCCTAGGACTTGTTAATATTGTACTGGTCCACTATGCATGCACAGTCACTTGCCCATGCCACACCTTTTTTTGGCAAAGCCCCCCCTTCTGGGGAGCAGAAGCCCCCAGGGTTACCCATTTGTCCGTCCGACCGACCGACTGACCGAAAAATTGAAGCCTGACACGTCAATGACGTCAGCTAACTGTCAACTAACCAGCTTCGGTCAACTAACCGCCTTCGGTCAACTAACCGCCTTTGGTCAACTAACCACCTTCGGTCAACTAACTGCCTTCGGTCAACTAACCGCCTTAGGTCTGCTCATCGTTGCCACCTTTCACTCCATTGCCAACACACTCCGCCAAGGGGGTATTTTGGCAGCAATCTGGGATTTGGTGTCTTTCAAGGTTGGGCTCCTTGTAATGATTTTGGTAGGCGGCGCAAAGGCCCGCCCTGCCAGGCCGGGCTTGGGGGGCGGGCAGGGAAGTCTCAGGGTAGTGGATGGTTGGGCCAAAACAGGGTCCCAGGTAGCAATCGCTACTGGTAGCGGAAAAAAAATGCTTTGCCAGAATGGCCGGGTTAGGGGGGCGGACGAGGGAGTCTCAGGGTAGCGGACAGTTGGGCCAAAACAGGGTCTCGGGTAGCAATCAGCACTTGTAGCGAGAAAAAAATGCTTTGCCAGAATGGCCGGGTTTGGGGGGCGGGCGAGGGGGTCTCAGGGTTGCGGACGGTTAAGCCAAAACGGAGTCTCAGGTAGCGATTGCTGCTGGTAGCGAGAAAACAAGCTCTGCTTGTCCAGAGTGGCTTTGTCGTGGGTCATCAAGCTGACAGGTGGCGGCTTTGCCCTGTGGATGGGTCAGGGAGGTGCCTACAAGTTTCTTCTCATAGTCAAAATAATAACAGTGTATCAACCATTCAATCAACCATTCAATCAATCAATTAATCAATCAATTAATCAATCGATAACTCACTTGCTCACCCACTCAGTCAATCAATCCATCAATCAATCATTTACTCTATCAATCCTTCAATCCATCCATCCATCCATCCATCCATCCATCCATCCATCCATCCATCCATCCATCCATCCATCCATCCATCCATCCATCCATCCATCCATCCATCCATCCATCCATCACTCGGTCATCCACTCAGTCGATGCATCCATCCATCCATCCATCCATCACCCAATCAATCGCTCACTCACTCAGTCAATGCATCCATCCATCCATCCATCAATCAATCGCTCACCCACTCAGTCGATGCATCCATCCATCCATCCATCCATCCATCCATCCATCCATCCATCACTCGGTCATCCACTCAGTCGATGCATCCATCCATCCATCCATCCATCCATCCATCAATCACCCACTCAGTCGATCCATCCATCCATCCATCCATCCATCCATCCATCAATCAATCACCCAATCAATCGCTAACCCACTCAGTCGATGCATCCATCCATCCATCCATCCATCAATCAATCAATCCATCAATCGCTCACCCACCCAGTCGATCCGTCCATCAATCAATCAATCCATCAATCGCTCACCCACTCAGTCAATCCATACATCAATTAATTTGAATTGGAATTGTTGCATGTTTTTTCACCCAACTCTTTCCTTTCTATTGTAGGAAGGGCCAGCCTCTGAACGACGTCCTATTTGGGGGCGTAAGCTTGGGAGAGGGTGCCGGATCTTTGGACAAAATGCGCGAGCTGAAGGAGAAGGGCCTCGATGTGAAGTGATTGTTATACTTTGAATATTCATATTGAGGTTGGGCAAGTCCATTTAGCCTCTTTGGCTACGCCTTGACCGCCTAGACTTTAAACAAACACACTTTGATTGTGATTTTTGGCGGAGGCATTCCCAATTTCCTTGGCGCTCATATTTAAAGCTTTTTTTACGCCAGGTGACGGTGGCGGGCACGGCTTCCATTTTTTCTTGTGGCTTGTGGTTCCAAGTTTGTAACGTGGCTTTACTATTCATCTGTATGTATGAATGAATGTACAGGAGGACATCATGAAGAAGATACCACCCCCCCCCCCCCCCCCCCCCCCCCCCCCCCCCCCCCCCCCCCCCCTGTCTCACCCCGAGATTTAGAGGGCTTCAAGCAGTGGTTAGCGTGATGGGTCCATACCTGTTAAGAACGAAGTAGCTTAGACTGGTTACATAGGATGGAGCTTGTAGCATGCTATGAAACATACGAGGGGAGCGGCTGCGGGATGATATGCCGCTCTCTGTACTGCACTACGGCAGTACACAGTGGTGTAGGACAGCTACACCACGGAGACTACACCACCACTGCAACCTTGCTGTAGTGGCCACCAGTTGTGTACTTCAAGAAGAATTTTCGACTCGAAGTATTAAGGCATGGTGCCTGCCTCCTCCCCAATGCTTGCCTAGTACCTGCTCCGGGTGCCCCCTTTTGGTCGCTCTTGGCGTTGCAGCTCGTCGTCAACCGCGATGGTAGCTTGTCAAGTAGAGGTAGGAGACCGCTCCCCTACCGCGTACGACGGGCTACCATGACACCACGCCTCATCAGGCGCTATCATAACCTTTTTGCTCCGGGTGCAACACTGAGGGTGCAAGTCACTAAACCCTGTCGGTAAGTAACAAAAAAAGCAAATGCCCCCCCCCCCACCCCCCACCCCCCCACACACACACACCACACACGCACGCACGCACACAACACACACACCACACGCACACACACACACCACACACACAACACACGCACACGCACACGCACACGCACACGCACACGCACACGCACACGCACACGCACACGCACACGCACACGCACACGCACACGCACACGCACACGCACACGCACACGCACACGCACACGCACACGCACACGCACACGCACACGCACACGCACACGCACACGCACACGCACACGCACACGCACACGCAGTCGCCACCGCCACACGCACACGCACTCGCACACGCACACGCACACGCACTCGCACACGCACACGCACACGCACACGCACACGCACACGCACACGCACACGCACACGCACACGCACACGCACACGCACACGCACACGCACACGCACACGCACACGAACACGAACACGCACACGGGTACTACATTTTGTCGAATTGGTCAGCGCGTAAAGCGCACACACGTCAAATTGGTTGGCGCTTTCTAGTGCGAAAAGCGCAAAAACTGCGGGCTGCGCTCACAGGGGGTTGCAAAAAACTGCGCAAAACGTGCAGTGGGGCTCAAAAGGCGTGCGCGAAATCGCGCTGCCGCGCGCGCTTTGTAGTGCCCTGACACGCACACGCACGCACGCACGCACGCACGCAATTGTCATTATAAATGGTACCTCTACACCAGCTATGTCCCCAAAAGTGCCCCAAACGTCACTTATGACCTGGTGTTCCCCAGCTTCGTCGCAGTCAGAAGTCGGACTTCGTCAATGGCAGGATCCTACCGCTGTTTGTGCTCATCGCGAAGGCTGGGAGATATCCTGAACTTCGTGACGATCAAGGTCGCATCGACTGTCGAGGGTGGGTCTCCCTCTCCCTAGCCCTAAACGGAAGATGGCGATCAGCCTAGAGTTGACTGGAAAACTGTGTAACAATTAAAATGTAAATAACATCTGAGTGCCTAAGTGAATAAATAACATCTGAGAACCTAGATGCTGGAAGCCCCTCCCCCCCCCCCCCCCCCCCATCCCCCCACCCCACCCCCCCCCACCCCCCCCCCCCACCCCACCCCACCCCCCCACACACACATTGTTTTGAAGTTGTACAAGGTGTTTGACCCCAGGCAATAGGTGGGTCCTTCTTCTTCTTTCACCCTATTTGAGTTCGTCCCAATCATGAGTTCAAATTTGCTTCGTAGGCTCCCTGGTTTCTGTGGGCATCACACAGGACAGGACGGGGGGGGGACTTAAAATTATTGGACGACGATTTCCATCCCAGAGTGGGCTGAAAAATCATTTTTCAATCCATCCATGTATGTTACAGTCCAGGGGTAGGCCAATTAGGCTAAAGGGACTTGCCCAACCTTGGCAAGAAGGGCTCAAAAGGGAAGGAATAGATGAACTGAAACAATCCAATCTAACACAAGACATCATGTGGGACAGGATATGCAATAATTGGGGCATTACACACGTAGGGGCACACATGGCATAGATTTTCGTTTCAGGTACTAGCAGCAGCTTCTAGGCAACTCCCCTGACTGGCTAGTAAGGCAAACCTGATGCAACCTAGTGCACCTTGAAGCCGACACACTCAGCTGTCCAGAACTGTACCAACAGCAGCTTCTAGGCAGCTTCCCTGACTGGCTAGTCAGCCAAACCTGATGCAACCTAGTGCACCTTGAAGCCGACACACTCAGCTGTCCAGAACTGTACCAGCGGCAGCTTCTAGGCAGCTTCCCTGACTGGCTAGTCAGCCGATCCTGATGCAACCTAGTGCACCTTGAAGCCGACACACTCAGCTGTCCAGAACTGTACCAGCAGCAGCTTCTAGGCAGCTTCCCTCACAGGCTAGTCAGCCGATCCTGATGCAACCTAGTGCACCTTGAAGCCGACACACTCAGCTGTCCAGAACTGTACCAGCAGCAGCTTCTAGGCAGCTTCCCTGACTGGCTAGTCAGCCAAACCTGATGCAACCTAGTGCACCTTGAAGCCGACACACTCAGCTGTCCAGAACTGTACCAGCAGCAGCTTCTAGGCAGCTTCCCTGACTGGCTAGTCAGCCGATCCTGATGAAACCAAGTGCACCTTGAAGCCGACACACTCAGCTGTCCAGAACTGTACCAGCAGCAGCTTCTAGGCAGCTTCCCTCACAGGCTAGTCAGCCAATCCTGATGCAACCTAGTGCACCTTGAAGCCGACACACTCAGCTGTCCAGAACTGTACCAACAGCAGCTTCTAGGCAGCTTCCCTGACTGGCTAGTAAGGCAAACCTGATGCAACCTAGTGCACCTTGAAGCCGACACACTCAGCTGTCCAGAACTGTACCAGCAGCAGCTTCTAGGCAGCTTCCCTGACTGGCTAGTCAGCCGATCCTGATGCAACCTAGTGCATCTTGAAGCCGACACACTCAGCTGTACAGAACTGTACCAGCAGCAGCTTCTAGACAGCTTCCCTGACTGGCTAGTCAGCCGATCCTGATGCAACCTAGTGCACCTTGAAGCCGACACACTCAGCTGTCCAGAACTGTACCAGCAGCAGCTTCTAGGCAGCTTCCCTGACTGGCTAGTCAGCCGATCCTGATGCAACCTAGTGCACCTTGAAGCCGACACACTCAGCTGTCCAGAACTGTACCAGCAGCAGCTTCTAGGCAGCTTCCCTGACTGGCTAGTCAGCCAAACCTGATGCAACCTAGTGCACCTTGAAGCCGACACACTCAGCTGTCCAGAACTGTACCAGCAGCAGCTTCTAGGCAGCTTCCCTGACTGGCTAGTCAGCCGATCCTGATGCAACCTAGTGCACCTTGAAGCCGACACACTCAGCTGTCCAGAACTGTACGAGCAGCAGCTTCTAGACAGCTTCCCTCACTGGCTAGTCAGCCGATCCTGATGCAACCTAGAGCACCTTGAAGCCGACACAACCAACTGTCCTTCATTGTTGCCATCTTGGGGCTTGGCAAAGTGGCTGGCGCAGGGAGCTGCCTAGAAACTGCTGCTCTTAACTGAAAATAAAAGCTATGACACAGGGGCTCACTAAAAATACAACAATCAGGGTAAGACGCTCATAGGGGCTTTCTAATAGGGACCGGCATATCAAATGATGTTGGCCAAAGGCAAGAATGATATCATACAAACTACATAATGCGATTTTGCAAATACATGGTAACTTAAGCCTAGTCAGACTGCCGGCATCATATGATGACATGATATCGTATTGTTGTTCCCTCCTTACTAACCATCCCTCCGAGTGGTTTGTAATGTCTATCACCTGCCACACAAGTTTTCACTTCGCAGAGGACAGGGGCTCACTTATCACGTTATACAGTTATGACAGTGATAGACATTACAAACCACTTCGAGGGATTTGAAGTAAGCCCCTATGTGCAGCATACCCTGGTTGTTATACATTATCACGGTATCCAGGTCTGCTGACATCTTTTCCTTTTTTCTGTAAGATGCCAGCAGACCTGGATACCGTGATAATGTATAACAACCAGGGTATGCTGCACATAGGGGCTTACTTAAAATCACTCAAAGTGGTTTGTATGTCTATCACCTCACACTCAAAAGTCTTCACTTGGCACACAACAGGGGCTCACTTAGTGTACAATAATAAGGGTATGCCGTAAGTAGGGGCTTACTAAACTTCCCTCAAAGTGGTTTGTAATGTCTATCACCACGCACACAAGTTTTTTCACTTAACACATGACAGGGTATGACTTAGTGTACACTAATAAGGGTATGCCGTAAGTAGGGGCTTACCAAACTTCCCTCAAAGTGGTTTGTAATGTCTATCACCACGCACACAAGTTTTTTCACTTGGCACATGACAGGGGCTCACTTATTATATTACTTTTTGGCGGATCCCCCCCTTCTGGGGGGCGTGAGCCCCCAGTGTTACCCATTTGTCCGTCCGTCTGACTGTGATGAAGCCCGACACGTCCGCCAACGGTCTCGGAACTAACTCGCTTCCCTTTCCACATGTCGCTCCGTCGCGATCACTCTCCGCCAATTTTTAGCGTCGCAGGCGACGCTGCATAGAACTTGTCACAGTTATGATGACATCTTGTGGAAAAATGGAAAAGCGAAACCAGGGTTTGCATAAATTTCTTTGTCGTCAACGAAGAGGGTCGAAGATGTTTACACAAACCCTGGTTTCGCTTTTCCTTGTATCAGCATGTATAGCGGTGCTCTCACGCGTTTTATGACTTGGTGACTACTTATGTACTCCCTTAGAACTATCGGCTCTCCCGAGCCAGCTTCCCGTGGGACTGAGTCATCTTGAGATGACTCAGTGGCAGCTTCCTGTCACCTACGTCTCCGGTCTGATCTGTACCCTGTTAGGTTCCTGTCTACCGCCTCCTTTCACCACAGGTGCCCCTTTATGGGTCTCCTGTGTCTGTAACGTTATCCTTGTCTCCGTGTATAGATTGGTGCGTCTGTTCCGCTGCTTTAATCTACTGTCCACTCTACCGGAGTGATTTCAAGCTGATAGGTTATTGGGCTCCTCATCACTACCACTGCTTTGATAATGCAACTTCCGCGAGGGCCTCCTGCCGGCTTTGTGAAACTTACCAAACTTAATGGTGTTTCATGGGCTCGTGGGATCCGCAGTGTCATTGTGAGCAATGGATGCGACTGAATCCTCTCAACCGGGGTGAAGGTTCCTCTAGATTGGCTAGACGACTGCACGCCAGCGGCCTCTGCTGCCGGAGAGGAGGGTCCTTCCGCCATCAAGGAAGTAACCCCCCCCGATCAATCCTCCAACTTTACGGTTCCTTCTCTCAATGTTCGACGCCTTTCCTCTGATGTTGAGGATGTCCTGATGAAGCTGTGTTGTGTACAGACACAGATCATCCGTTGTGCATCAGACCCGCAGCCTCCTTTCGTCCCTTTCAATTATGATGAAGACTACTCTACTACTACTGATGATGAGGAGGACTTGAAGAGTGCTACGAGTGCTGACTTCGGTGGCGTGACCCCATCTGCTGCTGCCACTCGTGTCTTTGAGACTTCCGCTGTTTCGCCGGTGTATGAGCCTCCTGATCAGCAGATGCCTAATCGAGAGCTTTCGCCTGTGTATCAGCCTCAGCCTTCGTCGGCGCCTCCCTTTGAGCCTGTTCCCCCGGCTTACCCGGAGGTGGCTAAGCCCACTTTCTTGAAGGGCTTTGCTTCTTTTTCCTCTGCATCTGCCCCCATGGAGCGTGGCCTCCCTGGCTACCACACTCGCTCTCGCGAGGCTGCTGTTTCCTCTGCACGCACCTCTGCTGCTGGTGCCTCCCTGGAACCCCCTCCGCCTCCGCCGGTGGAGCTGCCTCCTGCCCCTGGCCCTCCTCCTATGCTGCATACGCGGTCTTGCGCATCTTGGGAGCATCTGCTCACTGGCGGATCTCCTCCGACTTTGAACCTTCGGGACTACCGCCTGATCAACATGGATCGACGGGATGGTGAGTCCTTGAACCGCTCTTTGTACGGTCGGATGGATATGCAGGCTACAATGGCAAATGTTAGTGTGAAGCTGAGGCATCGCCGAGTGATGGCTTTCTCTGAGCTTGGTACCAGGTGTCGTTCTTTTCTTGGTCCAGTCACTTCTGGGATTCTGTATCCCCCAAATCATGGTGTTTCCTTTGGTGGTACGAGGCGTAGTGATCACGAGAAGCTTGGTTATCAGTTTGTGCGAGTGCCTGTCCCTCTGTGTCCTGTTAGCCCAGATTTCGAGCTGCTTATGAGTGTTGCGAGGTCCATTCCTGTGATTAGGAACATAGACGACCAGCGCGCTCTTGACGCTGGTCTTGCTGCGGAGTATTTCATGGACATTCGTAGGTCCTTGGCTCCTGTCCCTTCTGCGATTGGAGCTGGGTCTAATACCCTCATTCATGGTGAGTCTCGGTTTGATCCTGCACTGTTGGGGTTCAGTGCACTGCCTCTCGAACGTCAGGAGTTCATGTGTTTAACTATGGTGCTCGCGAACATGGAGGACGATATGGTCAAGGTATACCAGGACTTTGCCACCCCTCGGGATATCCTTTTGGATATCCGGAAGACGCAGTCTGATGCCCTTGCCTCTAGAGTCCCTCTCATGCGTATCGAACTTCATAATGCGCACATGGGCCCTTCTGACCGTGTCGATGATTTCTTTCGCATGGTTCGCAGTCTGTGCACTGACCTCCGCAGTGCTGGACATCCTGTCACTCAGCGCCACGCCATGGAAACCATTGTGAATGGGATCCGTTTGATCCGATTTGAATCGCTGCGGATCCAGTACGGTATGATGTTGGCTAACAGACAGACTATAGATTACTGGTCTTGTCTGGAGGCATATCGGTCTCTCGACATTTTGAACATTGCTCTCCCCAGGTCCGACTCCAGGCATCCTGGTTGGTCCCGGGACGCTCCCCAGGTTCCTGCCAATGCTGCGTTTCAGCGTGGGCAGGGATCTGGTTCTCAGGGTTCTGGTTCCAACAAGCGACGTCTGGATTGCACTTGGGGCCCATGCCTCAGCAAGACGACCCACTCGGAGGATCGCTGTTTCACGAAGCATCCGCACCTGCGTAAGACCAAGCCTGGTGCACCGGTTACCAATCCGGTGCCCATGGCCTTGGCCCTTCCAGGTGTGCTTACTCCGCGGCAGCTGGCCTCCTTGCAGGCTCAGATTGATGGGTATGCTTTGGACAAGAAATAGGAGGTACGCTCTGTCCTTTTCTCTTGCACTGCGAAATTTTCAAATGTCTGCAGCCCGAGCCTGTCTGAGGGTGTCTGGCATGTTGATTCTGGAGCTGGGATGTCAATCACAGGTGATATGTCTTTGTTCACTGTGTTTCATGCTTCTGAGACTGGGACAGCAGTTAAATTTGGTGATGGTGTGGTTCAACGGTCTGTGGGTCAGGGTTCTATTGTGTTAGGTAGTGATTGGTTACCAACACCAATCACTTTAACCAATGTTCTCTACATCCCACACTGTCCGGTGAACCTCATGTCAGTAAATGCTGTTGCCCATGCTCACAACTGCAAGATTTCTTTTGATAGTCTTAGTTGTACTGCCACACAGGGCTCTTCTGTTCTGTGGTCTTTCCCTGCCTCCAGTGATGGTGTGTACAAGTTTGCATGTAGGCCTTGTCACACCCCTCGTGGCCGTTTGTATGGTGCTGAAGATTATCCAGCTTTTGCTCTTGATGTTGATGAGGATGGTGGAGTTGTGATCCCTACCACTCCTGAATGGTTGTGGCATAGGCGGCTGGGTCACCCTGGCTATGATGCCATGCACAACCTTGTAAGGAAGGGTTTGGTTCAGAACTTACCCCTCACTCTCCAACAGGTGCAAAGACTGTCTAAGATCCCATGTGATGCTTGTCAGAAGGCAAAGGGAAAACGTATCCCTTTTCCTAAAGAAAGCAAAACTAGGATCCGTGCCCCATTACAACGCCTTCACTTGGACATCATGGGGCCATTTAATATTAGGGGCTTGCGTGGGGACTTTTATGTTCTGTGTCTCACTGACCAATACTCTGGCTATGCTGAGGTCTTGTGCTTGAGAACCAGGGATGAAGCTCCCTTAGCAGTTCAAACTACCATCCTCAGATGGATGACTCAGCTGCATGGATTTGTTTTCAAGTGTCTTAGGTCTGACAGGGCTAAGGAATTTATAGTGAAGTGGTTCGAGGATTGGTTAGAATCGGTTGGTGCTGTGCATGAATTGTCCATGGCTTACACTGCTCAGCAGAATGCGACTGTGGAACGGTACAATGGGGTCCTTTAGAACGTAGCTAGGAGCATTCACTTGGAGTCTAAGCTCACTAAGTCCTTCTGGCCCTATGCCTTCCTCGCCGCGTGTTACCTACGCAACCGGCTGCCTAATCAGGGTGACAAGACTCCTTATGAGTTGTTCTTTGGGGTTCTACCTGATGTATCGTTATTGCGCGTGTTCGGGTGCCCATGCTATGTTACCTTAGTGAATGGGAAGAAGCGCAATAAGCTTGACGAAAGGGCGTTATCTGGTAGACTGGTTGGGTATTCTCTGGTGAGTAAGGGTTATTTTGTTTGGGTTCCGAAGTTGCGCCAGGTGGTAGAGAGTCGTGATGTGCTCTTCTATGAACAGTTTAGCTATAACTGTATCCCTGGGCTCTTTCCCTATGATGGATCTCAGTATTTTTCTCGCACCCCTGCCGCTATCATCGGTAAAGGGCTTGATACTACTGACAATGTCCTGGGCCCTTTACCAAGCCCGATTGTTGACCGCTTTACTGGTCATGGGATGACGATGCGTCCCAGGCCAGGTAATGATGGTGCTGTATCGCGTGCGGCGGCATTGGGCCAGGGGGAGTCTGATGTTCCTTCAAGCTCTAATTTATTCGAATCTCAGGGGGTCGCCGGGCCTTCCTCTGCGCCACGTTTCGTCGGTGAAGTCGTAGGATTTTCAGTTCATTCGCATGTTTGGAATGACTGCTTCTCCTTAAACCAATTTTTTTGGTTACATGTATTCTAGAATTTTGGTTACATGTATTCTGGAATTTTTGGTTACATTTTAGGGTTTCTTTGGTTACATTTAGAGTTTCTTTAAGTTATCATTGATTGGCATTAGGTTCCTATTCCCGGATCGGGTTTTCTATACCGTTGTTACCCGACTTTGATATTTAGTTGTCCTCTTATATCCACTTGGCAAATTTTGGTTCTTTGCCTTGCTTCATACCTTCCCTTACACCCTTCGGGTTTCATTTGAAGTTTCTCTCGATTTTATTTTCCGGAGTTCTTTGATTTTTTTTTTTTTAATTTGTTACATATAGTTCTATGTCACCAGTGCCATAGGTGGAGTAGTACTATTGTATGTCACCTGTGTCATAGGTGGAGTATCAGCATGTATAGCGGTGCTCTCACGCGTTTATGACTTGGTGACTACTTATGTACTCCCTTAGAACTATCGGCTCTCCTGAGCCAGCTTCCCGTGGGACTGATTCATCTTGAGATGAATCAGTGGCAGCTTCCTGTCACCTACGTCTCCGGTCTGATCTGTACCCTGTTAGGTTCCTGTCTACCGCCTCCTTTCACCACAGGTGCCCCTTTATGGGTCTCCTGTGTCTGTAACGTTATCCTTGTCTCCGTGTATAGATTGGTGCGTCTGTTCCGCTGCTTTAATCTACTGTCCACTCTACCGGAGTGATTTCAAGCTGATACCTTGTTTCTGCAAGATGTCATAATAACTGTACACCATGACCATTTACCATGTAGCATGTATACAAATCAGGGTTTGCTGCTCGTAGGGGCTTATGATGTAACGGGAGTAATGGGTATATGTACTAGAGAATTAGTACTCGGACATCATATGACTTCTTTGCCGAATGTCGCTATGGTGTAACGATTCAGATCCGTTACATATTAAGCATTCCTCAAAGTGGTTTGTGATGTCTATCACCTGACACACAAGTTTCTTCACTCGGCACAGGACAGGGGCTCACTTAGTGTACTATCATCAGGGTATGATGCATGTAGGGTTTTACTTCAAGTACAAGTATAAAAGTAGCTTCAATCATGTATTGAAGGCAACTTGTCAGAATGGTGAATTACAGGCACATGGATGCTATATCGGCATCTACATCTAGATCTGTGTGCCTGTAGTTCACCATTCTGACACAACTGATGGAGGCCAGGGCCTTAGGAGCAGTGTCCTATATGGTGACACCATCTCCTAGTAGCAATCTATCTTCTTTCAAAGGCGACTAGATGAGGCAAAGGACTAAGGAGCTGTGTCCTATACAGTGACACCGTCTCCTAGATACACTTCCATCTTCGATCAAAGGCGACTAGAGGAGGCAAGGGCACAAGGAGCGGCACACTCTACAGTGACACAGTCTCCTAGTGAGACTTCTATCTTCTATACAAGGTGAATAGATGAGGCAAGGGGACAAGGAGAAGTGCACTCTACAGTGACACCGGCTCCTAGTGGCACTTCTATCTTCTATCTAAGGCGACTAGATGAGGCAAGGGGACAAGGAGCGGCACATTCTACAGTGACACAGTCTCCTTGAGGCACTTCTATATTTTATCTAAGGCGACTAGATGAGGCAAGGGGACAAGGAGCGGCACATTCTACAGTGACACAGTCTCCTTGAGGCACTTCTATCTTCTATCTAAGGCGACTAGATGAGGCAAGGGGACAAGGAGCGGCACATTCTACAGTGACACAGTCTCCTTGAGGCACTTCTATCTTCTATCTAAGGCGAATAGATGAGGCTAGGGACTAGGGAGCCGTGTCCTATACAGTGACACCGGCTCCTAGTGGCACTTCTATCTTCTATCATAGGCGACTAGAGATGGCAAGGGCCAAGGAGCGGTGCACCGTTTCGTGACACTGGTTCCAAGCGGCTCTGCCATCTTCTTTGAAGGTGACTAGAGAAGACAAGGGGCTAAGGAGCGGTGCACTACATGGTTGCTTCCGCTGCTAGGGGAACTTCAAACTTCTTGCCAAGGCGACTAGAGGAGGCAAGGGGCTATGAGCAGTGCTGCACCCAACGTGCTACGCCACCCCTCTTAAGACGTGAGGCACTTACCACCGAGCTTTGCTCTAGGACGGTGCTACCACACTTCCCAACAATCGGGCTTGAGTCGCCACTCGTGGCTATCAACACGGCGTCCAGAAATCTTAAATAAAAAATACTGCCTGTGCGCCATTATGGTGCCAGCTCCTTGCAAGTTGAATTAACATAGAGGGTGCAACACATGTACTGCACAGTCTACAAAACAAAGCATCTTACTCTCGAGTCTTAACATGAATCTTTGTTCTCATGCATCACTGCATGGGGCTTTTGAAATAAAATCTTGAGGCGCCGAGGAGACAGTCGGGCAAACATGGGCCACCACATACATAAAACACACCAAGCTTTATCGATTTACGATTTACCCCGATACTATACGGCACCACATCTGTGTATCTATCAGGCCTTTGCCATCCCGTTTTGATTAATGGCTGACAGGTTGACAAATCATCTCGACGACGCAGGTGCGGGGTTCAAAGTCCTCTGGGTGCGCCTGTGTAACTGTACAAATCGACACATGTACTAAGGGAATCAGTACTCAGACATCTATATAACTCCTTTGGCCAATGTCGCAATGGTTAAGTAACGATCCACGTCGTTACAGCCTGAGCGCTCGCTGTCGCTGTCAACTGCCATGGTAGCTATGTCCAGGTCAGTTAGCTGCCCGTACTCTACCTCCAAACAGTAGGCTCCCTTAATACCACGCCCCACCAGGCGTTCTCATAACTTTGTTCGGGCCTTAGCCCTTCACCCTCGGGGAACTCGCCAAATCGCGAAAGGAACGCATGCGGGGTCCACGATTAGTCTTAGTCATATAATGACCTGGCACTTTTGACTCTGGCGCTCAGCCCTATACCCGCGTTGCGTCAAGCTCGTCAGTGCTGACCTGGCAGAAGCCTGAGACATTCCACCTACACTTACACCGCCACAGAACCTGCAAAGACAGCCACCGGGGATACCTCTTCCTGGATTCTCTCTTAGCACAGCCTTGGCAGGAGAAAATAAGTGGATGTGTCCAGGGGGGGAAGAGGCCCCAGAGTCGGATGTCTACAGAGCCACTTACTAATCTCTCTACCTTAGGGTTCAGATAAGAGCACGTAGAAAGCTCATCTCTAAGCTGCACAGAGAATCTATTGCCTCCTGTATCAACGTTCTTGCCACACATTGCACGAAGGAGTCCCTACCGTCTGGAGGGCGACACTTACCATGTCTGCCATGGTGACTTTCCCCAGCTGATGTGTACAGGAGGGTCCCCTTAACACCACACCCCTCTAGACGTTATCTTTTCCCCCTTCTATACAGCCACATTGCCTGACTATGTCGCTACCGCTGACACTCCATTCATGCACCACAGTATGCATCTGGGAACCACATCTGTGCCTCAAGCATTTGGGCACAACATCTGCACCTTCATCATGCCTTTGCCCCTCACCAGGATTACCTGCAGAGGTAGCCACCCGGGATCTTGTCCTGGGGACTCTCCCAGCAAGGCTTTGGCTGCAGAGAAGTGGATGTGTCTCTCCTCCGCTATTCATTTACCCCGATATGCGTCCGGGCACCACATCTGAGTCTCCATCATGCCTTTGCCCTTCACTAGGGTCACCTGTGGAGGTAGCCACCCGAGGTCGTGTCCAGGGGTCTCTCCCAGTGCGGCTTTGGCGGCAGCAGAGAAGTGGATGTGTCCAGGGAGGGAAGAAGCCTCCATGTGTGAAGTTGTGTTCACGGTATCACCAAAGAGACAAAACCTGTGTGTGTGGGGGGGCGGGGTGGGGGTGTGTGGGGGAGGGGGCGGGGGGAGGTGTGTGTGGTGCATGTGTGTGTGGGGAGGGGGTAACAAATAAAAGCTTCTTTCTGGGCAGTGCATACTTGAGATCCAAGTTGAATTTTTCGTGGAGGGAAATCAAAAGTAAGAGGAGACGAGAGAAAGGAACAAACAGGTACAAAAAACTGCGACTAGTTTCGCAGCTGGGCATCTGGTAACGAACAACAGATAGAATAGAAAGGTGCAACATAAGAGCAGGTGGTGACGGTGAACAGTTCCACACCTGGGCATCTGGTAACCAACGACACCGCTGCTGGCAGGACCGCTGTGAATGCCAATGCGGAGTTGGACCGGCTCCGTAGAACCAGGCATGATTACTGTGGAGGCCACCCTGAGCATGTCTCTGGCTATAGCAAACACCTAGCATGTGAAGGGTTGTGGTGGTTGTGGTTGTTGTGGTGTGGTGGTTGTGGTGGTTTTAGCAAACAATTAGCATTCAATGTGAAGGGATGTGGTGGTTGTGGTGGTTGTGGTGTGGTGGTTGTTGTGGTTAAAGCAAACACCTAGCATTCAATGTGAAGGGTTGTGGTGGTTGTGGTGGTTGTGGTGTGATGTTGTGGTGGTTGTGGTTATAGCAAACACCTATCATTCAATGTGAAGGGCTGTGGTGGTTGTGGTTGTGCATATGCAATTGTATATAAATGGTAAGTTTAGCCGAGTCAGACTGCATACAACACTTGATATTATCATATGATGACATGATCGCATATTGCCGTTCCCTATGATGACATGATCGCATATTGCCGTTCCCTATGATGACATGATCGCATATTGCTGTTCCCTATGATGACATGATCGCATATTGCCGTTCCCTATGATGACATGATCGCATATTGCCGTTCCCTATGATGACATGATCGCATATTGCCGTTCCCTATGATGACATGATCGCATATTGCCGTTCCCTATGATGACATGATCACATATTGTCGTTCCCTATGATGACATGATCGCATATTGCCGTTCCCTATGATGACATGATCGCATATTGCCGTTCCCTATGATGACATGATCGCATATTGCCGTTCCCTATGATGACATGATCGCATATTGCTGTTCTCTATGATGACATGATCGCATATTGCCGTTCCCTATGATGACATGATAGCATATTGCCGTTCCCTACGAAGTACCCTTTTAGTACAGCTAAATTGCTAGGAGCACAGCAAAATCGAATTTTCTTTGCAGACATGGCTTGAGTTGAAGCCTGTAGTAACCTTGTAATACACGGCTTGTAGTACAGCTAAATTGCTAGAAGTGTAGTAAATCGAATTGAAATGTTGCATCAACCAAAGTCTAGTCAAGTCGTTCAAAGGAATTGCACAGTCTGAAGTGAAATTAACACACCTTCTATATTGTATAATTAAATTATCACTCTAACACCAAGTCAGGGCCCCCGTCGGTTAAACGATTGTTTGGGGTTCAGTTCATCAGTGCTTCTTCTTTTTAAGCCCTTTCTATACGGTTGGGCAAGTCCCTTTAGCCTATTTGGCCCACCCCTGGACTGGAACATACATACACACCTTCCTGCAGTGGTCTTCATCCAGCTCAGAAGTGACGATCTTGCAGCCTTCCTCATCAGTCCGAATAAGACCTCCGACGACCATGTAGCAGTCTCCGATTGTTTCCACCTTATAAACATCGTGGCGATCCACGAGCGCATCAAGCCTGTGAGATAGAAGTAGGCAAGAGTTTAGAGTTGTTCAAGAGTAGAGAGTAGAGATAGAAGTAGGCAAGAGTTAAGGCTTGTCCAACTTTGAATCGTCGTTTACAGTGGCCCTGTTAGATAGAAGTAGGCAAGAGTTTAGGCTTGTCCAAGAGTAGAGAGCTGAGATAGAAGTAGAGCAAGTTTAGGGTTGTCCAACTTTGAATCGTCGTTTACTGTGGCCCTGTGAGATAGTAGTAGGCAATACTTTAGAGTTGTCCACGAGTAGAGAGCTGAGATAGAAGTAGAGCAAGAGTAGAGATAGAAATAAGTAAGAGGTTAGGGTTGTCCAACTTTGCATCGTCATTTACAGTGGCCTGTGAGATCGACGTAGGTTAGAGTTCAGGGTTGTCCAACTTCGGATCGTCATTTACAGTGGCCCTGCCAGTAGCGGTGTTCACCACTGGGAGCTGGGCAGAGGCTGCTACAACAAGCCGACAAGTAATATGCAGCGTCGCAAGCGACGCTACAAATTGGCGGAGAGTGTCCGCGACGGAACGACAGGTGGCAACGAAAGCGAGTTAGTTACGAGACCGTTGGTTGATGTGTCACGCTTCGTCTCGGTCAGGCAGCAGAAATTCGATCAGTCGGACGGACAAATGGGCAACGATCAGGGGTCCTGGCAACCACGGGTCCTGGCAACCATGGGTCCGGGCAACCATGGGTCCTGGCAACCATGGGTCCTGGCAACCATGGGTCCTGGCAACCACGGGTCCTGGCAACCATGGGTCCTGGCAACCATGGGTCCTGGCAACCACGGGTCCTGGCAACCACGGGTCCTGGCAACCATGGGTCCTAGCAACCATGGGTCCTGGCAACCATGGGTCTTGGCAACCATGGGTCCTGGCAACCATGGGTCCTGGCAACCATGGGTCCTGGCAACCATGGGTCCGGGCAACCATGGGTCCGGGCAACCATGGGTCCTGGCAACCATGGGTCCTGGCAACCACGGGTCCTGGCAACCATGGGTCCTGGCAACCATGGGTCCTGGCAACCATGGGTCCTGGCAACCATGGGGGCTCCCGCCCCCTTGAACAGGGGGCTGGCAACCTCGGGTCGATCGGGTCCTGGCAACCACGGGTCCTGGCAACCATGGGGGCTCCCGCCCCCTTGAACAGGGGGCTCCCCGCCAAAAAGAGAAGCCCTGCTTCTATCAGTCAAGAATGAGCCTCACTCACAAAGGCACGGTCATAACTGTAACCAATGAGGGAAACGTGGTGAGCGATAACAATCCCCACGCTCCCCTATTGACCACCATGTTTTTCTCATTGGTTACCATTACTGTCATCATAAAGAAAGGCTTGCCAGCACAACTGATTATGCTCCCTGATTTCCACAAAAAACAAATCTGCCCCTCAATCTGCCCCAAAGGTAAATAATCAAGTAAAAGTTCAACAGAGGTAAGGCGCCTGCCTATTTCCACAACAAAAAACTCTGCCCCTCAATCCCCATTTTACTGCAGACTAGCCATTGTACTTGAGAGTGTGTGTGTGTGGTTAAGTAGTGATTACACATGCTTGACATGGACAAGGCTTCAAACTTTATAATCCGCTTCCAGTATTATGTGCTCCCTGGTTTCTATGCCATGGGGGTCTTGCAAGAAGGGATTTGGAATTGGACGATGGTCAGCAGCCCGGAGTTGGCTGGAAAAGCATGTAAGAATGCGATCCAATCCAACACAACTTATCAGTCTTAAAGAAGCGTCAATAGAAGCTGTAGTACTATCAATCAAGATTTTTTTTCAAGGTACTATATTTAATGTCTTGAAGGTGCTATGTGTATATGTATATGTATATGTATATGTATATGTATATGTATATGTATATGTATATGTATATGTATATGTAATTAAGATGTATTATATTCTAGTTTATATGATATAACATATATATATACTTAATATATATATCTCTCCATGTATATATATATATATATATAATACATGTTTATATATATCTGATAATATAGTCGTATACATGTATATATCTCTGTATATATCCCATATCTATATCCCATCTATATCCTCTCTCTCTCTATCTCTACTCTCTATTCCATGTACACCTCTATATATAGTCTATCTATATCTCTACTCCCTCCTAATAATTTATCGTATCTCAGTCCCTCTCTGCTCGGGCATCTCCTCATCTGGATTCTGCTATCTCTCATCTCTCTATATCCCGTATCTCTTTCTACATCTCTCTTATAATCTCTGCCCTCTCACGCTATCTCTCCCTTTCTCTCTCTTCCTCTCCTCGCTCTCTCTCCCTTTTCTCTCTCTGCTCTTTCCCTCTCTCTCTCTCTTTTCGTTCTCCTCTCCCTCTCTCTCTCTCTCTCTTTCTCTCTCTCCCTCTCTTTCTCTTTCTACCTCATCTTCTCTAAAGACTCTCTTATCTCTTTCTACTTATCCTCCAGAAATCATGGTCGGATCGTGGTCGCGGTCGTGGTCGTGTGGTGTCATCATCGCGTCCCCACGTTCGTGATCATCGCGTAACCCACGTGCAGTCATCATCGCGTACCCACGTGTCGTGCTACGGGCCGTGCGAGTGTAACCGACTTTTGCAACCGACTTTCCGTACACCCAAGGTTCTTCGCCCAGTGAATTTCAATTGGCCGAAACAGCAGAGTGCTCTAAAGCTATGCGGCCGTGCGCGCGTCAATTTTCATGTCCACAACTGCCTCCCATACTGCGACTGCAATGAATTGCAATGATATGAGTGAGGAGAACCTCTCCTCGGAGGTCATTTGCTGACACTCAGATCGCTTTGCACGGCGCTTGGAATAATAGTTTTCAGTGTATTGCTTCACGGAGCGACTTGCGGCTCATGCTCTAGAACTTTCACTTCGGCTCATGATTCGGCTGGCCCTTGACTTTCACTTGGCTCACGCATGCGCACTTGTTTCTTCATCTCAGCATTACACTCGTCATCGCATTATGCTATCACATCGCCTGAGTCGCTATCACATCGCCTGATTCTTGATTGGAGGTAGTTGACTTCCATTCTCCAGCCTTTCTGCAGGCTCTATTGATAAATTCATCTTGCTGCGAGCTTAGACACAGGCGCGGCTCATGGTATATCTGCACGATCTAAGTCCCTGCAACCCTGTGACGTTCTTCCGACGTCCAACTTCCTTCTTGCTGCGTGCTCCTTGCACCGCGTGCAATACCTCTTCAAGATCTTCCCCCCCACGCCACACCACTCCCACCCTGCAACGATAGGAATATTTTCGCGCTGAGCTGTAGCGAGTGCGTGACAGAGTTGACCGAGCGAAGGCCCTTTCGGGAAACAGCTTGCACGCCCAACTAGGTATCTATGCGCGAAGAGGAAGCTACAAGTAAGCCCCTCTGCTCTCGCGCAATTCCGATCTTTCAAGCTGAGTCTGAAACTGCGCAGACGTTCGTTTGCAATTTCCATAAGTCTTCGCATTTCCGCGTCGTCTGACGAAACGTCTAAACGTCTGCGCGATTTCGAACTCAACTGGAAACATCATAATCGCTTCTGTTAAACCCATCCGCTAAAGTGGCCAAGAGAAGATCAGATTAATGGGAACGGAGAATCAGGGAAGTGCGTGTGTGTTGGCGGGTAAAGGGGTGAGGCAAATTTGAGATTGGGCCTGGATCGAGGTTTGGGCAGAGTGGGGACTGTGTGTGTGTGTGGGGGGGTGGGGGATGCATGGGGAGGGATTAGTGTGTGGTTAGTTGGTGCTGGGGGGGGGGGGCAGATGCGTCAGCATTTGAAGTGGGGGAAACATGATGACTGTGTTTATGCGAGGGGTGGAGGTGAGGACATATGTGTAGCCCATTCTGTAACCCAGCCCCACGGTCACCCTATTATGATTGGGGTAGGGGTGATGTGTGTCTGTGTGGCCACCGGGGGGGGGCAAGAAAAAAGCTGCCGTACCGCACCTTCGCTTTGGATAGAGCCTATCCTCAAACTATATAAAAAAAAAAAAGGTTTTTTTTGAGCCAAAAATAAAGTTGTACAAAAGTTAGAGGGGTCCAAAGTTTTTTTCAACCAAAGCGGCCCAAATTTTAACTTCGCGATAAATAACGTTTGGGTAACCCCATGAAAGATGTAAGAGCATAACTGAAATGGGCTTTCAAAGATCTTCCGAATGACCCCCGTTTTAGGGGGGGTAGGGTGAGGTAATTGGATTTTAGGAGGGTGGGGTGGGTGGGGGTGGGGTGGGGGGGTAAAAAAACTTTAGCCAACTTTATTTCCCCCCTCTTTTGTATGAACGTCCACAATTCCAACTCCCATCTGAATCGGAGACACCATATCGAAGGTGCGGTCCA
The DNA here is from genome assembly GCA_013435795.1 of Chlamydomonas sp. ICE-L. Lineage (NCBI taxonomy): Eukaryota > Viridiplantae > Chlorophyta > Chlorophyceae > Chlamydomonadales > Chlamydomonadaceae > Chlamydomonas > Chlamydomonas sp. ICE-L. The sequence goes on along the minus strand of JACBWV010000610.1, from coordinate 157,672,775 downwards.
AAATCTGTCTTTCTGCTGCCCCCCCCCTGTATATATATATATATATATATATATATATATATATATATATAATATATATATATATATATATATATACTAGTACGGTAGCCCGTGTGGCCAGTGGCCACACCTACTCTCACGAAGACCCCCCCCCCCCCCCCCCCCCCCCCCCCCCCCCCCCAATCATAGTACGGTGCCCGTTTGGCCTTTGGCCACACCCATTTGGGGCTGGTTACATTATGGTTTACACTTGAAGCCCCCCCCCCCCTCATTCACACACCACCACCACCAAACCATTATCCGCCCCCTCCCCCCCTTCCCTCCTGTCGGCCACACCTGTTTTGGGCTGGGTTGTAAAACGGTTTTCTCTGCAGTGCATGCAACTAAAAACATCGACGGACGCATATCCCTTGCGATGGTCTCCCTTGTGCACCCACAAGCACACAAACACCACCGTACTCCCCCCCCCCCCCCCCCCCCCCCCCCAGTTATCTCCACCCCCAACCCCACCCAACCATGTACCCCCGCCCACAAACATACTCCCTTACTCTTCCTGACATATTTTCTGACTCCATCCCTTCCCCCACCCCAGCCATCCCACCAGCCCCCACCCTCTCCCCACTCTCATCCCTCCCCACCCCCCTACACGCACCCACCAGCACACACATACTCTATGTCTGCCTCCCTCCACTTCAGCTGTGGGCTTTGCCATAGCTGTAAGGCAAAGGGGACGAAGAGCATCGACAATGTTTGCGCATCATCCGACTCCGCTAAAAGCATCGGACCTGCTTCCCTGCCACTTCAGCTGTGATCAATAGTCGACCCCACTGAAAAAGCTGAACCTGCGCAATCGCAACTGTACAAAACTACAGCTTCTTCTTAGCGAGCATGTATTCAGTTCGGCCGAAGAACAATCCTGTTCACCGCAACTGCTCCCGAAGTCAACTCGATCTGAGACTTGGAAACATCGCTAGGTTCATCCATTCAACTTTGCCGCGTGCCCGCTATAGCACAATGCACAGCGACGACATGTTTCTCGATGCAGTGGGAAGAAGTTGCAGTCAAGTTGCTGATTTGAGATGTTCGGTCAAGTTAGGGCGAGAATGCTCAGCGAGATTTTTCATTCGGTTAACTTTGATGCGTACTTGCTATGGCACAATGCGGAGCGACATGTTTCTCAATGCAGTGGGAAGAATTTGCAGTCAAGTTTGTGACATGGGATGCATGCAATTCGGACATTTCTGAAAGGTTGGCTGACTCACCACGTCACCTCCGCGCAGCGACAGGTCTCTTGACGAAGGGAAAGGTCTTGTAGAGATGCAGGGGGAAAAGCTTGTAGGAAGACGAACTGTAGCACTACCGATATCAGGTGGATGAACTCAGGCGGGAAAAGGAGAAATCTGGCGGGATGGGCAACATGTAGAATACGCAGGAGGCGAAGGTTGCATAAGGCAGAATTCGCAGGAGGCCGAATCAGGCAGAAGTTGAAGCAGGAGGGATTAAAAGCGGGAATTGGCTGAGCAGGAATTGGCTGGGCGGGAATTGGCTGGGCAGGAAGTCGGTTAAGTTGGTTACGCAATGACACCACCACGACCACGACCGCCATGATATATATATATATATATATATATATATATATATATATAAAGAAATCATGGTCGTGGTCGTGGTGGTGTCATCATCGCGTACCCACGCGTCGTGCCACGGGCGTGCGAAGTGTAACCGACTTGCAACCGACTTTCCGTACACCCAAATCTTCGCCCAGTGATTTCAATTGCCGAAACAGCAGATGCGCCAAGCTATGCGCGCGCACTCATTTCATGTCCACAACTGCCTCCCATACTGCGACTGCAATGAATTGCAATGAAATGAGTGAGGAGATCCTCTCCTCGGAGGTTATCAGCATGTATAGCGGTGCTCTCACGCGTTTTATGACTTGGTGACTACTTATGTACTCCCTTAGAACTATCGGCTCTCCTGAGCCAGCTTCCCGTGGGACTGAGTCATCTTGAGATGACTCAGTGGCAGCTTCCTGTCACCTACGTCTCCGGTCTGATCTGTACCCTGTTAGGTTCCTGTCTACCGCCTCCTTTCACCACAGGTGCCCCTTTATGGGTCTCCTGTGTCTGTAACGTTATCCTTGTCTCCGTGTATAGATTGGTGCGTCTGTTCCGCTGCTTTAATCTACTGTCCACTCTACCGGAGTGATTTCAAGCTGATAGGTTATTGGGCTCCTCATCACTACCACTGCTTTGATAATGCAACTTCCGCGAGGGCCTCCTGCCGGCTTTGTGAAACTTACCAAACTTAATGGTGTTTCATGGGCTCGTGGGATCCGCAGTGTCATTGTGAGCAATGACTGCGACCGAATCCTCCCAACGGGGGTGTAGGTTCCTCTAGATTGGCTAGACGACTGCGCGCCAGCGGCCTCTGCTGCCGGAGAGGAGGGTCCTTCCGCCATCAAGGAAGTAACCCCCCCCGATCAAACCTCCAACTTTACGGTTCCTTCTCTCAATGTTCGACGCCTTTCCTCTGATGTTGAGGATGTCCTGATGAAGCTGTGTTGTGTACAGACACAGATCATCCGTTGTGCATCAGACCCGCAGCCTCCTTTCGTCCCTTTCAATTATGATGAAGACTACTCTACTACTACTGATGATGAGGAGGACTTGAATAGTGCTACGAGTGCTGACTTCGGTGGCGTGACCCCATCTGCTGCTGCCACTCGTGTCTTTGAGACTTCCGCTGTTTCGCCGGTGTATGAGCCTCCTGATCAGCAGATGCCTAATCGAGAGCTTTCGCCTGTGATCAGCCTCAGCCTTCGTCGGCGCCTCCCTTTGAGCCTGTTCCCCCGGCTTACCCGGAGGTGGCTAAGCCCACTTTCTTGAAGGGCTTTGCTTCTTTTTCCTCTGCATCTGCCCCCATGGAGCGTGGCCTCCCTGGCTACCACACTCGCTCTCGCGAGGCTGCTGTTTCCTCTGCACGCACCTCTGCTGCTGGTGCCTCCCTGGAACCCCCTCCGCCTCCGCCGGTGGAGCTGCCTCCTGCCCCTGGCCCTCCTCCTATGCTGCATACGCGGTCTTGCGCATCTTGGGAGCATCTGCTCACTAGCGGATCTCCTCCGACTTTGAACCTTCGGGACTACCGCCTGATCAACATGGATCGACGGGATGGTGAGTCCTTGAACCGCTCTTTGTACGGTCGGATGGATATGCAGGCTACAATGGCAAATGTTAGTGTGAAGCTGAGGCATCGCCGAGTGATGGCTTTCTCTGAGCTTGGTACCAGGTGTCGTTCTTTTCTTGGTCCAGTCACTTCTGGGATTCTGTATCCCCCAGATCATGGTGTTTCCTTTGGTGGTACAAGGCGTAGTGATCACGAGAAGCTTGGTTATCAGTTTGTGCGAGTGCCTGTCCCTCTGTGTCCTGTTAGCCCAGATTTCGAGCTGCTTATGAGTGTTGCGAGGTCCACACCTGTGATTAGGAACATAGACGACCATTCGCTGACCCTCAGATCGCTTTGCACGGCGCTTGGAATAATAGTTTTCAGTGTATTGCTTCAGGGAGCGACCTGCGGCTCATGCTCTAGAACTTTCACTTCGGCTCATGATTCGGCTGGCCCTTGACTTTCACTTGGCTCACGCATGCGCACTTGTTTCTTCATCTCAGCATTACACTCGTCATCGCATTATGCTATCACATCGCCTGAGTCGCTATCACATCGCCTGATTCTTGATTGGAGGTAGTTGACTTCCATTCTCCAGCCTTTCTGCAGGCTCTATTGATAAATTCATCTTGCTGCGAGCTTAGACACAGGCGCGGCTCATGGTATATCTGCACGATCTAAGTCCCTGCAACCCTGTGACGTTCTTCCGACGTCCAACTTCCTTCTTGCTGCGTGCTCCTTGCACCGCGTGCAATACCTCTTCAAGATCTTCCCCCCCACGCCACACCACTCCCACCCTGCAACGATAGGAATATTTTCGCGCTGAGCTGTAGCGAGTGCGTGACAGAGTTGACCGAGCGAAGGCCCTTTCGGGAAACAGCTTGCACGCCCAACTAGGTATCTATGCGCGAAGAGGAAGCTACAAGTAAGCCCCTCTGCTCTCGCGCAATTCCGATCTTTCAAGCTGAGTCTGAAACTGCGCAGACGTTCGTTTGCAATTTCCATAAGTCTTCGCATTTCCGCGTCGTCTGACGAAACGTCTAAACGTCTGCGCAATTTCGAACTCAGCTGGAAACATCATAATTGCTTCTGTTAAACCCATCTGCTAAAGTGGCCGAGAGAAGATCAGATTAATGGGAACGGAGAATCAGGGAAGTGCGTGTGTGTTGGCGGGTAAAGGGGTGAGGCAAATTTGAGATTGGGCCTGGACCGAGGTTTGGGCAGAGTGGGGACTGTGTGTGTGTGTGTGTGTGTGTGGGGGGGGGGGGGGATGCATGGGGAGGGATTAGTGTGTGGTTAGTTGGTGCTGGGGGGGGGGGGGGGGGGGGGGGGGGGGCAGATGCGTCAGCATTTGAAGTGGGGGAAACATGATGACTGTGTTTATGAGAGGGGTGGAGGTGAGGACATATGTGTAGCCCATTCTGTAACCCAGCCCCAAGGTCACCCTATTATGATTGGGGTAGGGGTGATGTGTGTCTGTGTGGCCACCGGCCACACGGGCTACCGTACTATTATATATATATATATATATATATATATATATATATATATATATATATATATATATATATATATATATATATATATATATATATATATATATATATATATATATATATATATGTATATACGCATAAACCCTAAAAAGTCAAGAATTACCGGAACTAACTCAGAAAACAGGCGGTTTGACAACTTGAAAACAGTGGGATCCACTTCTTAGTTATACCGGGAAATACCTGGGGGAATACACAGCCACTAGGTCGCTACACTTGAACCCTAAAAAGTAAAGAATTGCCGGAACTTACTCAGAAAACAGGCGGTTTGACAACTAAACCCTAAACCCTAAACAGTGAAGGGTTGCTGTAACTTACTTGGAGAACAGGCGGTTCAAGAACTTCATGACAGTTGGAGACGAGACTTTGTTACACCTGCAACGATAGAAATAAGCATGTCAGTGACAGGGAATGAGGGGAATACACCAGTTCACGACTGCATTCACTCCCGTGTAAATTGCTAACGTGGGGGGTCTTTTGGGCAAACTTTTCTGGCAGTTTTTTTGTGTGCAACCGGTTGCCAATTCTGCGACCAAGGTGCGACCACCATGCGACCATCAGGTGTGCGAGTTTAGGGCAAAATGGGCCCTTGGTCGCCACTAAGTGCGACCGCGAATGAGTGATTTTTGAAAAAATCTGCACCTCCTCGGCACCCCTTTCACACACAATGCACCCTAGTTATCCCCTGGAAAAACGTCAAATGTGAAACGTCAAACATGAAACGTCATTATAATAACCCCCCTCAACATAACCGCCCAATATTGTTAAGCTTTCAGTTTTGCTCTCAGTACGGTAAGTAGACTAATAGACTATACATACATACATACATACATAAATACATACATATACCGACTACATCCATAGATTTACATTTATACATATACCAACTACATCCATGTATATACATATACCAACTACATCCATACATACACATTTATACATATACCAACTACATCCATGTATATACATATACCAACTACATCCATGTATATACATATACCAACTACATCCATGTATATACATATACCAACTACATCCATGTATATACATATACCAACTACATCCATGTATATACATATACCAACTACATCCATGTATATACATATACCAACTACATCCATGTATATACATATACCAACTACATCCATATATATACATATATGCCCAACTACATCCATATATATATACATACATACCAACTACATCCATATATATACATACATACCAACTACATCCATGTATATACATATATACCAACTATATCCATATATACCAACAACATCCATATATACCAACCACATCCATATGTATACATATATACCAACTACATCCATATATATATACATATAAACCAACTACATCCATATATACCCAGGTAGCACTCACATATTGGTGAAGTTGATGATGTCCTAGAGGTGGAGAGCGGCGGGTTGAGCGTGAGGGGGTTAAGTGGGGTGAAGTTAGCATTTGGTATATAAGCATAGGCAGCAGACAGCAGACAGCAGATGCAAGAATAGAAAGCAGCAAAGAGAACAGTCCTATGCACCGCAAAGAGAACAGTGACCACTTCATGATTGCGAGCTAAGCAATGATGCAGACAAATCTGATCCTTAGCACTAAGCACCGCAAAGAGAATAGCACTAGGCATCGCAAACAGCACCACGCAACACCAAGAGAACAGTCCTATGCACCGCAAAGAGAACAGTGACCACTTCATGATTGCGAGCTAAGCTATGATGCACACAACTCTGATCCTCAGCACTACGCAAAACCAAGAGAACAGCACTACTCATCGCAAACAGCACTACGCAACACCAAGAGAACAGCACTTCACAACACAAACAGCACTACGCAACACCAAGAGAACAGCACTTCACAACACAAACAGCACTACGCAACACCAAGAGAACAGTGACCACCTCATGGTTGCGAGCTAAATAATTAGGCGGAAAACTCTGATCCTCAGCACTACTCACCGCAAAGAGAACAGTGACCATTTCATGATTGCGAGCCATACTGTTATGCGGAAAACTCAGATGCTCCTCATCCGACTCGTAATCTGACTCCTCCAAGAGGCTCTCTGTCGTGTCATCTGCCAGTGCTGCATCCATAAAGCGTTCAAAGCCGTAGCCAGTGAGGTCCGATGTCCCCAGTGATGATTCCAGAGGAGAAGGTTATCATACACATGTCGGGCACAACTCCCTGGACTTGGTTGGTACCTTGGGAACTGCCTGGACTTGGTGGGTAATTTGGTCGGTAACTTGAGCTTTGAGGACTGAACCGTGAGAACTCGGAACTACCATGGCCCAGATGGATGGAGGCAGCATCTCGTCCGCTGAACTCTGCATCCAGAGATACCTGGGTCGAGGATGCGACTGTGGAACACCGGGCGAGACTTTTCGACTCTAGTTCAGCTTGCACCAAGCCCATATGCGGGGCGCTGGTACCCAAGGAACATCGAGGGTTCAGAGGCGTGGGCCCCATGAGGGGATGTAGGGTTCTGGCACTTGAGGAAAATGGAGGGTTCTGAGTCCGGGAGGGCACCTGGCTGCGTGACCTGTCCATCTCATTGTTGGATTGGAAGTTTGGAGTTGACACACCCCGAGTGAGTGAGAATTGGGAGCGCTGTCTCAGAAGGGCTGGGGAATCGGGGAAGCTAGACGAGGCCTCCTGCAAGAAATCGGGGCATTTTCGTTTTAGTATATTTTGAATTGTTGTTGTTGTTGAATTGTTGCCGTTGAAATGTTGTTATTGTTGTTGAATTGTTGTGGTGTTGGTGGGGGCCATCTCCAACTTGTACTGCAAGTTTGGAGCAGTCTCCATCCCATGGAGGAAGAGTTTTGAGCACTGGCTCATAACGGTTGGGGTTTGGGAGAAGTCAGACAAGGCCTCCTGCAAGAAATCGGGTGCACATTTCGTTTTAGTCGATATGTTGTTGTCAAATTGTTGTTGCGGTGGTGGTGGTGGTGGTGGCCATTTCAAACTCGGATTGCAAGTTTGGAGCAGTCTCCACCCCATGGAGGAAGAGTTTTGAGCAATGGATCATAAGGGTCGGGGTTTCGGAGAAGTCAGACAAGGCCTTCTGCAAGAAATGGAGTGCACATTTCGTTTCAGTCAATATGTTGTTGAATTGATGTTGTGGTGGTGGTCGAGGCCATCTAAACTCAGATTGTAAGTTTGGAGCAGTCTCCACCCCATGGAGGTAGAGTTGAGAACACTGGCTCATAGGTAGCGACTGGCATATCATATGATGTTGACCAAAGGCGAGTATGATATCGTATGATATCACATAAATTGCATAATATGATAATGTATATAAATGATCCCATTAGCCTAGTCAGACTGTTGGCATCATATGATGTCATATGATGACATGATATCATATTGCCGTCTCCTACTCATAGGGCTCAGGGCTTCCTGCATTTTATTTTGGTTGTTGTTGTTGTTGTTGTTGTTGTTGTTGTTGTTGTTGTTGTTGTTGTTTCCTGCATTTCATTTTGGTTGCTGTGTTGCTGTTGCTTCCTGCATTTTATGTTGGTTGCTGTGTTGCTGTTGTTGTTGTTGTTTCTGCATTTCATTTTGGTTGATGCGTTGCTGTTGTTGGTGGTGGGGTCAGGGTTCCGGGGAAGCCAGACGAGGTCTCCTGCAGGACGAAGGGAGAGCGTTTCATTTACATTGATATGTTGTTGCTGTTGCGGTTGAATTGCTGAATCGAAGTTGTGTTTTTGTTTTTTAGGACGATGTTCTGGTTTTTGTCGTTGATTTGTTTTTGCTGTTTTTGAGTTTTTTTTTCTTTTCACTGTTGATTTGTTTAATTGATTTGATTTAGCAGTTTCTGTTGTTTCTGTTGTTGAGTTGTTTTTGTTGCTGAACTGTTGTTGTTGAGTTGTTTCTGTTGTTTCTGTTGTTTCATTTGTTGAGTTGTTTTTGTTGCTGAATTGTTGTTGTTGAGTTGTTTCTGTTGTTTCTGTTGTTGAGTTGTTTTTGTTGCTGAACTGTTGTTGTTGAGTTGTTTCTGCTGTTGAGTTGTTTTTGTTGCTGAACTGCTGTTGTTGAGTTGTTTCTGTTGTTGAGTTGTTTTTGTTGCTGTATTGTTGAATTGCCGTTGTTCAGTCGTTTGTGTAGTTGAGTTGTTTTTGTTCCTGAATTGTTGAATTGCCGTTGTTCAGTTGTTGCTGTTGTTTTTTCCTTTTTCTTTTTTTCCTTTCAATGCTCCACATCCAGCACCCTCTACATCGCTTAACCACGAGCAATCTGGTTGGTAATGACGTGCTGGATGTAACCCTAAAACCCTAAAACCACCAAGCTGTCTTGACTGATCAAGATGCAATCTGGGTCACATGAAAACTGTATTGCAGGGCTAGATTTAGATTTTCCTGAATTGCAGTGTACACTGGGTCTCTAGGGACACCTCTGGCACCATGAAAGAAATTTAGTACACATAAGATGGAATTAGCGCTGATGAAAATGCTTGCTTGTTGCAATATTTCTTTTTCTGAGGATTTGTTGGAAGACCCCTCCCGGATGTTGTGAAGCAGGCTTGATGGTTGGTTGGTTGGTTGGTTGGTGGGAAGACCCCTCCCGGATGTTACATTACATTACATTACATTACGTGTTAAAGTCTACTTGACACCGCGAGGGTGTATGAGACTCTGTGCTTTAAACAAAAAGAAAAAGCACCCACAAAGCAAAAAAAACCATTACATCAGGGGTGTGTCGAGGACAAACAAACCAAACTCCCAACCACCGTTTTGGTGGCGTAGGTATTAAACCCCCTAGAGCAGGACCCAGATATCAACCACTTACAGTGGCGGAGGTAAGAAGCTAACAAATGAGAAGTCACAAGAAGAATAAAAAAGGGATAATAAATTAATGTGCCACTAAGCAGTCCAGGGCTTCCTGTCTTGCTCTTCTACAAGTAGAAAGATAGTCGGCTAGGTTGCTCCAAAAAGTCTTAGTGCAATTTCCATTCATTAAGGTTCTGAATGTGGAATCGCAGAATTCCACATTCCATACGGTTAAGTTGGTATCCTCATGGACATGCCTATAAATATCTGTAAACAGCTTCTGGTAGCCGAGGCGAATATCATTATAAAAAGGGCACTTAAACATATGCATTTCATCCTCAGGTTTTTAGAACCCACACATTTGACAGTGTCTCATTGAACGAGGGATGTGTGCTCTATCCACCACCCTCATTCTTTCTGTGTTCAGCCAATGGGAACCCATTCTAAACTGTGCTATAGAACGAATCTGATCCTGCTTATGTAAGGCGGGTGTAAAGGGAATCAAGTCATTCTCATCATAACTGTTGGCTGCAAACCATTTCTGGTATCGGAGGCGTTTAAAGCCAACCCTTCTCTCATCAGGGATGTCTCTGACTGCATTGGTGTCACTTGGGTACTTAAACCTCCAAGACTCAAAAACTTCAGACATAATACTTTCGACATCGACAGCCTCCAAAATGTTGAGGTTTTTACTGGATCCTAGCTTGCGGAAAGCACAACGTAAGTCACGAACCCAGCCAGTGTTGGAATCAAAAGATTCCTCAAGAGCCATTCTAATGAGATCCTGAGGTTCTTTATCTATGGTCTTTTTCCAGAAGCGCAAAGCTTGTTTAAGCCAAGCAAATTACAACGGGGTTCTACCCAGCTCTTCCATGATAATATTAGATGTTGATAATATTAGATGTGGATGTTGTGAAGCGGGCTTGATGGTTGGTTGGTTGGTTGGAAGACCCCTCCCGGATGTTGTGAAGCGGGCTTGTCTTGGGCCAACAATGGCCTGTGTTGTCAGCATGAATTGCGGTGTGTTGTCTTGGGCCAACAATGGCCTGTGTTGTCAGCATGAATTGCGGTGTGTTGTCAGCATGAATTGCGGTGCTCTCACGCGTTTTATGACTTGGTGACTACTTATGTACTTCCTTAGAACTATCGGTCCTGACAGTACTATGTCAGCTTACTGTTGACTGCGTCATCGATTCTTCTGACACGCGCTGTCTAACCTGTACCCTGATCAGGTTCCAGGCTACCGCCCCCCCCTTTCCTCCGCTGGTGTCCCTTTATGGTTCCACTATCTTTTGTAATATTTATTCTCGTCTCCGCATTTATAGATTGGCGTGCTGCACACACTAAGTCCACTCTCCGGAGTGTTATCCAAGCTGATAGGTTATACGGTCCCTCATTTACTACCACTGCTTTGCGATGCAACTTCCGCGAGGGCCTCCCGCTAATTTTGAGAAACTCCACGACAAGAATGGAGAATCTTGGACGCGCGGGATGCGCAGTGTCATTATCAGCAATGGCTGCGACCGTGTCCTTCCTAAGGAGGACCCGGGTCCTCTTGATGATTGGCTAGACGTCTGTGCACCAGCTGCCTCTGCTAGCGGTCATGAGAGTCCTTCCGCCATCGTGGAAGTAACCCCCCCCAATCAATCCTCCACCTTTACGGCTCCTTCTGCTAATGTCCGACGTCTCTCTCCTCAGATTGAGGACGTTCTGATGCGACTCTGCTGTGCTTCCACTCAGATTATCCAGTACGCAAGGGCGCCTCCTCCTCCTGATGCCCGTTTTGACTACGACTATCAAGAACTTGCTCGTCATCGCCGTGCAGATGGCTATGCTGATGACTCTGATGATGGTGATGAAGATCTGCAGAGTGCTATGAGTGGTGACTTCGGTGGAGTCACTCCTTCCACTGCTACTCGAGTGTTCAATTCTACCGTCTCTCCTGTGTATGAGCCTCTGTCGGCACCTGCTCTTGCGCCTTCCCCGGATTTTAAGCCTGATCCAGTCTCTGCGCCTCTGCTTGCGCCCCTTCCACCTGTCCACCCGGAGGTGGCCAGGCCGTCTTTGATGCAGAAGTCTGCGTCTTTCACCTTGCCTCCGGACCGAGGTCTGTCTGGCTACAATACTCGTGCTCGAGAGGCTTCTGCTGCTGCTGCTGACCGCGCATCCTTTGCTGGCCCTTCGCAGGAGCCCCCTCCACCCCCGCCTCCGCCTGTGGAGCAGCCCCCTGCTCCTGGCCCTCCGCCATATGTGCCTCCTTCGCTGTCATGCGACTCCTGGGAGCATCTGCTCGATGGCGGACATCCTCTGCGTCTATCCCTGCAGGACTGCCGTCTTATCCGCCAAGCTCAACATGCTGGGGAATCCTTGGACCGCACTCTGTACGGTAGGCTGGATATGACTGCCACTCAGGCTATGGTTGATAGCAAGGGTCGCCCTAGGCCTAGGCGTGTGATGGCTTATTCTGAGCTAGGTCTAGAGTGTCGGGCTTTTCTGGGACCTGTTATGCCAGGGATTAACTACCCTCCTGCTAATGGTGTGACCTCTGGAGGGGTTGGGCGTAGGAACAGTGACCTGCGAGGTTACCAGTTTGTTAAGGTGCCACTCCCTTTCTGTCCTGTTCGTCCTGATTTCGAGCTCATTGTGCGTGTTGCGCGTTCCCTAGATCTCATCAGGAACTTAGATGACCAGCGCGCTTATGACGCTGGTCTTGCTGCTGAGTATTTTCTGGCGATTCGTGAGTCTTTAGCTCCTCGGTGTGCTCCTCCTGCTGCTGGAACTTCGGCCTCTCATGGTGAGTCTAGTGTCGATCCTGCACTGTTGGGTTTCAGTGCGCTTACCCTACCCCGCCAAGAGTTCATGATCTTATCCATGATGCTTGCCAACATGACGGATGCCCTAGTCAAGGTGTATAGGGACTTTGCTTCACCTCGGGATATCTTTTTGCATATCCGGAGGCAGCAGTCCGATGCCCTTGCCTCGCGTGTCCCTCTCTTGCTGAAGGAGTATCATGCTTCGGTCATGGGCACTCATGAGCACGTTGACGCTTTCTTTCGTCGGGTTCGCGGTATGTGCACTGACCTGCGCAGTGCTGGGTTTCCGCAGACGCAGCGTCACGCCATGGGCATTATAGTTCAAGGTGCGAGTCTGCCCCGGTTCGAAACGCTGCGGATTAAGTATGGTATCCTGATATACAACCAGCAACCTGTTGAGTACTGGTCCTGTCTAGAGGAATATAGGCAGCTAGATATTCTTAACATAGCGCTCCCTCAGTCGGATTCCAGGCATCCTGGTTGGTCCCGGACCGCTCCTCAGTTTCCTGCTAATGCTGCATTTCAGCGGCGGCAGAAGACTGGTGGTGGTTCTGGGTCGAACAAGAGGCGCCTGGAATGCACCTGGGGACCATGCCCCCACAAGGATGGTCACTCGGAGGACCGTTGCTGGACGAAGTTCCCTGCCCTGCGAAGGGTCCCTGGTCGTGCAGAACCAACGCTTCCTTCACCGTTGCCTGCTAACCTGGCCCTTCCAGGTCACCTTACTCCAAAGCAATTGTCTTCCTTGCAGGCTCAAATTGATGGGTTTGCTATGCAGAAGTAGCAGGTAAGCCCTGTCCTATTCTCCTGCACCTCTAGGTTCTCAAATGTGTGTAGTCCGAGCCTGTCTGAGGGTGTCTGGCATGTGGATTCTGGAGCTGGAATGTCCATCACAGGTGATAGATCTTTGTTCACTGTGTTTGATGTTCCACTGAATCTGCCATCAGTTCGATTTGGTGATGGTGTGGTTCAACGGGCAGTAGGTAAGGGATCCATTGAGTTATGTAGTGATTGGTTACCAACACCAATCATTCTAACTAATGTTCTCTACATACCTCACTGTCCGGTGAACCTCCTGTCAGTAAATGCTGTGGCTCATTCTCTCCACTGCAAGATTTCTTTTGATAGTATTAGTTGCACTGCCACTCAGGGCTCTTCTATTCTCTGGTCCTTCCCTGCCTCCAGTGATGGTGTTTACAAGTTTGCATGTAGGCCTTGTTACACCACCAGTGGCTGTTCGTTTGGTGCTGACAATTACCCAGCTTTTGCACTTGATGTTGATGAGGACGGTGGAGTTGTTATCCCTACCACTCCTGAATGGCTGTGGCATAGGCGGCTGGGTCACCCCGGCTATGATGCCATGCACAGACTTGTCAAGAAGGGTATGGTTAAGAACTTACCCCTCTCACTCAACCAGGTCCAAAAACTGGCTAAGATCCCTTGTGATGCTTGTCAAAAGGCTAAGGGCAAACGTCTCCCTTTTCCTAAAGCAAGCACTACTCCGATCAATGCACCTCTCCAACGCCTTCACTTGGATATCATGGGGCCAGTTCATATTAGAGGTCTGCGTGGGGAGTTTTATATTCTGTGCCTCACAGACCAACACTCTGGCTATGCTGAAGTGTTGTGCTTGAGGACCAGGGATGAAGCTTCCTTAGCAGTTCAGACTATCATCCTCAGATGGATGAATCAGCTGCACGGGTTTGCCTTTAAGTGCCTGAGGTCTGACAGGGCTAAGGAGTTTATAGTAAAGTGGTTTGAGGATTGGCTGATATCGGTTGGGGCAGTGCATGAGTTATCTTTGGCATACACTGCACAGCAGAATGCAACTGTGGAGAGGTACAATGGGGTCTTACAGTCTATAGCTAGGAGCATCCACCTGGAGTCTAAGCTAACTAAGTCTTTCTGGCCCTATGCCTTCCTAGCTGCGTGTTACCTTCGTAATCGCTTGCCCAATCAGGGAGATAAGACTCCTCATGAGCTTTTTTTGGGGGTTCAGCCTGATGTGTCGATGTTGCGCGTGTTCGGATGCCCTTGCTACGTTACGTTAGTCAATGGGACGAAGCGCAACAAGCTGGACGAAAGGGCGTTATCTGGTAGACTGGTTGGGTATTCCCTGGTGAGTAAGGGTTATTTTGTTTGGGTTCCTAAGTTGCGCCAGGTAGTAGAGAGTCGTGATGTACTCTTCTATGAGCAGTTTGATCATAACTGTATTCCTGGGCTATCTCCCTATGACGGGTCGCCGTATGTCTCTCGCATCCCTGCCGCTATCAACGGACATATGCCTGTGCCTACGGTTAATTCCCTTGACCCTTTGCTAACCCCAATTGTCGACCGCTGCCCTGATCATGGGATGACCTTGCGTCCCAGGTCAGGGGCTGATGGTGCTGTATTGTGTGTGAAGGCATTGGGCGGGCGAGATTCTGCAGTTCTTTCAGATAAAATCTTAGCCGAATCGCAGGGGGTCGCCAGGCCCTCCTCTGCGCCACATTTCGTCGGTGAAGATTTAGGATTACGACAGCCTTCGATCATAGTGGTACCTGGATCAGGTCCATTGACTAATAGTCGCCAACCTCCGACCACCTCGGATGGCTCGCGGGTGTCGTTCATTCAGACGCCTCCTGTCGTCCCTGGTGGATTACTCGGGTCAAGCCCATGTGATGATGTAGCCGTTGCCGATAGTGCAAGTGATGATCTGGAACACTGGTCGGGTTCCGATACTGCGTATGGCTGGGGTGTTCCGGTCGACCCAGGCTTCGTTGATATAGAGGCAAATAAGGCCGGCCCTGTTCAACCAGGCAGTAGTTCTGCACTGGGGGCTATACTACCGGTTACTGCTGATACTGCTGATATCCCCGCTGCTCATGTACAAGTACACTGCTTGTACGTGGGAGCATACATTTCCACTTCCACTGAACTGACCTTCAAAGCTGCCATGCTTCCCACCAACCCTGACAGGGATCAATGGCTCCTTGCTATGAAGGATGAGATGGCGTCCCTACATGCCCATGGCACTTGGGCGCTCACTCCACTGCCTCCTAAACAGAGGGTCCTGTCTGGCAGGTGGTTATTTGTGAAGAAGGTTGGGGTTGATGGTTCTATTCGCTTCAAGGCACGTTTTGTGGTTCGTGGTTTTCTGCAGCGTCCTGGGTTGGATTTTCATGATGTATATGCCCCCGTTTCTTCTAAAGCAGGTCTGAGGGTGCTCCTGGCTGCCATCACTCATAGGAAGATGTTTGTTCGGCAGCTGGACATCAAGACTGCATTTCTGAATGCTCCCCTTGAACCTGGTCTGGACCTGTACTGCCACCAGCCTGCGGGCTTTAAGGTACTTGGTCCTAACGGTGTTCCCCTTGTGTGCAAGCTGATCAAGTCCCTTTATGGTTTGAAACAGGCGCCCAGGGCTTGGAGTATGGATGTCAAGCGGGTTTTGGTTGCACATGGTTTTATTATGTGCAAGGCGGAACCTGCTCTGTATTTTAGGAGGGATTCTAATGGTGGGTGGAGCTATGTCCTAACCTATGTTGATGATTTTATCTGTGCTTTTAGTGAGCTGGATAGGTATGTTTTGCTGATCAAGGCTATGGAGAAAGCTGGCTGGGAGGTCAAAGAGATGGGTGTGCCGGTTCAGTTCCTCTCCTTGGACATGGCTTGTACACTTGACTCTGACGGCAGGTGTGTTCAGATCAACCTCTCCCAGCACTCCTACATTGTTGATCTGGTGGAGCAGTTTGGTCTGACTGCTGCTGCCAAGCCCATGTTTGGTGCCCCCATGGACAAGTCCACCGTCACTGACCCACCTGGAGAACCCCTGTCCTCTAATAGCCAGTACCTCTCTCTTGTTGGTGCTTTGCTATACCTGGCTACTTGCACCAGGCCTGATATTGCCTTTGCTGTGAGCTACCTGTCCAGGTTTTCTGCTCACCCTACCGTCCCCCTGTGGGGGGCAGCCAAGCGTTTGCTTTTTTATTTGAGGTCACATTCCCACCTGGGTTCTCTTTTACTGGCTTTGCTGTCCTGGCTGGAGGGTGCATAGTGAACTGGATGAGCAAGAGGCAGCCTACAGTTGCCATTAGCTCTTGTGAGGCTGAGTATCACGCCCTGTCTCAGGCTGCCAGGGAGGTGCAATGGTTGAAGAAGTTGAGGGTGGATCTGGGTCTGCCTTGTGATTTAGTTACCATTCAGGGTGACAACATAGGGTCTCTGAGATGGGCCAATGACTGGCAGATCCTCCCTCGCAGCAAGCACATTGATGTTATTCATCACTACATCAAGGAGCTGGTGGAGGACGGTTCACTAGATGTTGCCTATGTTAACACCAAGGACAACTGTGCTGACCCCTTCACCAAGCCCCTTGATCCTGCTGTGTTCTGGAGGTTTATGCGGATGCTTGGGATGACCGCTTCTTCTTAGGGTATTTGTTTTTTTTGGTTACATCGGTTTCTTTGGTTATCATTGTATGGCATTAGGTTCCTATTCCCGGATCGGGTTTTCTATACCGTTGTTACCCATCTTTGATATTCGGTTTTCATCCTTTTCTAACTTGGCAAATTTTGGTTTTTGCCGTGTTTCATTCCTTCCTATAAACCTTTGGGTTTCCATTTGAAGTTCTCTCGAATTTTCGGAGTTCTTTGATTTTTTTTTTTTTCAATCTGTTACATATAGTTCTATGTCACCAGTCCCATAGGTGGAGAAGTAGTATTGTATGTCACCTGTGTCATGGGTGGAGTGTCAGCATGAATTGCGGTGCTCTCACGCGTTTTATGACTTGGTGACTACTTATGTACTTCCTTAGAACTATCGGTCCTGACAGTACTATGTCAGCTTACTGTTGACTGCGTCATCGGTTCTTCTGACACGCGCTGTCTAACCTGTACCCTGATCAGGTTCCAGGCTACCGCCCCCCCCTTTCCTCCGCTGGTGTTCCTTTATGGTTCCACTATCTTTTGTAATATTTATTCTCGTCTCCGCATTTATAGATTGGCGTGCTGCACACACTAAGTCCACTCTCCGGAGTGTTATCCAAGCTGATAATGACTAAGTAATGTAATGCAATGTAATGTAATGCAACGCAATGTAATGTTTAGTATTACTCACCAGGCTTTGTCGCGAGGAGGAACGAGACATGCCAGCGACAAAGGCTGCAAGTACATGTCGAGGGAACATTTGGTCAAGCAGGCGATGCTCCACATCCAGCACCCTCTTCATTGCAACGCCATGGGCAATCTGGTTGGTGATGCAATGCAATGTAATGTATTACTCACCAGGCTTTGTCGCGATGAGGAGCGAAACATCCCAGCCACGAAGGCCGCAAGTACATGTCGAGGGAACATTTGCTCGAGCAGGCGATGCTCCACATCCAGCACCCTCTTCATCGCAACGCCATGGGCAATCTGATTGGTGATGTCATGCTGGATGACTAGGAGGGCCTTCTTTCCAGTTACCGGGTCATCCACCAGAGTGGCCTCAATTTCGTGAAACAAGAGCTCTTTGCAGTCATAGCTTGGACTAGGCTTGGCAGCCATTCCTTGCGCCTCCTGTTATGATGGTTCAAATTTGAAACGTTGAAAACTTGTACCAGCTAATTGTAGCTATTGCCCCAAAATACCCAAACCCATGTTCTGAATTACTACAGGGTGCTACTAGCAGCTTTCTTGCAAAACATCAGGCCCCTAAGGCTCAGGCATAGCACCCCCAAAACACCAAGGTACGTAATATAGTAATTTAGCACTTGTACTACAAGAAACCCCAGCAACCCATGCTGAATTTCAGCCTGCAAGATGGCAGCCAGGGAATTTCCCCCCCCGGAATACGTTCCGATCGGAATACGAGACCCCGTTTTGGCAAAAATTATCGAATACGGAACCTGATTTGAGATCCCAGCTGTCAGGCGCAAATCGCTACCCAGAGCCCGAATCGACACGATGACCCGACCAGACACAACCCGACAGAATGTTCCATTCCGCATATTCTATTCCGAAGTCGCCTGTTCGACTCACGCGAGCTGCCACCAGTCGAAATCGTATGGCAGATTGGCAGCGTCATAAGCTAGGAAGTATGTCGGCTTGCTAAAATTCTGACTTATGTGAATTCAGTTACTTTTGACTTGTAAATTTTTGACTTCAGGTCATTTGGCCATGGTACACAATAAGCGAAGAGGTTAATCAGGGAGGGCTTTGCCACTGGCTGC
Source organism: Chlamydomonas sp. ICE-L (assembly GCA_013435795.1). Lineage (NCBI taxonomy): Eukaryota > Viridiplantae > Chlorophyta > Chlorophyceae > Chlamydomonadales > Chlamydomonadaceae > Chlamydomonas > Chlamydomonas sp. ICE-L. Next base: position 157,654,267 of record JACBWV010000610.1, on the reverse strand, counting down.
CACTGGCTGTTAACTAAGACTTGGATGACGGTGAGCAGCCTATTGTTGGCTGGAAAACAGACGACAATTCACTTAAGCAGTTCATCTGTATATTGAGGAAGCCATTCACCACAGGTACATTAAACAAGTACTGTTCACTCTGCGTGTGTTGACAACATGGAGCGTATTAATAAATACATAAAAGTATGCCTTATCCAAGGCTTGAGGTTGAGGGGGCCAGCCCGTTTGCTTGCACTGGGGCACACAATACCAGCTGCCACCCACCCACACTTGCACGCACGCGTTACCAGCTCCCACCCACTCACCACAGGTACATTAAACTGGTCTGTCTCATCAGCTGTTGCCTCAGCAAATTCATCCTAAGACACTGACTCCATGTTGTCCACACAGTTCACTTTGTCCTCACAGTTCACGTAAACACTTCATCAGTATATCGAGGGAGCAACTCACCACAGGAACATCAAACTGGTCTGTCTCATTAGCTGTTGATTTATCAAATTCATCCTGAGACACTGCCTCTACATTGTCCTCACAGGTCTCTTCCAGCTGGCTGCTTTCATAGGTGCCCGGGGGCAAGTAGGCTGCACGAGAATCTTGTAGGTCCACAAACGAAATGCTTTTCGTAACAGCTTCATGGGCGCTCCCCACTTTCGAAAGAAGCTTGGAGGCCGGGGCTGAGCACATGTTAGCTTGCTGATTCTGGACCCTTCCTAAGGCCCGAGCTGGGTAGCTGGGGATGCAGGACGTGCCAGACTGGAGGGGCTGGGGGGGGGGGGGTGAGGTGGGGGTCCGCACAATCTAGAAGCTTCAGCGCACGGAAGCTGCCGCTCACATTTTCGTCAAGCTTCGACAGGAAGTCACTCTTATGTTGAATCTGAGGCATAGGCACAATGAAAGGGGCCTGGGCCTGGTAAAGATTGGGAAAATACACTGGGTGTGGGGTATGGGTGTGGGTTTAGGTTTGGGTATGTGGCTATGGGTGTGTGGGTATGGATATGGGTGAGGGTGTATTTGTGTGGGTGATGCACAGTGAAGAGAAAAAGGACTAGTGGGCCTCTAAAGAAACACAGGCGCAGTCAAAGACAGAGAGCCTAGGCGTGGGATGCTTATTGAAGGCTTGCAGGCTTACTGTGGGCTAATTGTGGGCATGCAGGGCTTACTGCACTTACAGTGGACTTGATGCAAAATCTAACATGTTACGATAGGTGGTATAGCATTGTGGGCTATTATACCTTTGGATATTATATTACCACCTAGTTTACCATGTGATGGGCGTGTTGCCCTTACCGTCAGTTTTCAACGGGGGCACTTCCACATAGAGATATGGAACAGGACACGTGGAGTGCGAAAGGGACTTAGTGCCCTGCCTTTCCCACGCTGGCTGACAGCTATTACATGAGCGTCATATATATTGTCCAGGAAAAATCTTTCCTAGACAAGAAAAACGACACTCGTGTAATGGCAGTCAGCCAGGATGACCTCCACTTTTGTTTTGCGACGCGTCGCAAATTGAGCGACACGGTGCGACCCCAGTGTGACATGCTGCCTTCTAAAACCGCAGAGCACGAAGCGCGGAGCCCAGAGGGTTCGGGGGGCCATTTCTGACTATTTTAGCCCGACCCTTGTGTCGCCATGCAGCGACAGAATGGGGACGTGTCATCGGAAAACAAAACAGCGCTCACCGTGGGCTTGTTGTTCGATCTGGTGTCAAAACAAACAATACAGTGCTTACAACAATAACACAAAAAATGCTTATAGAACAAATCAAAACAGAGCTTACAAAACAAAACAGTGCTTATACACAAAAACTGCTGACTGTGGGCTTGTGGTGCGATCTGGTGTAAAAACAAAACAGTGCTTAAAAAAAAGTGCTTACAAAACAAATCAAAACAGAACTCACTAAACAAATCAAAACAGAGCATACAAAACAAAACAGTGCTAACAAAACAAAACAGTGCTAACAACAATAACACAATGCTTACAAAACAAAACAGTGCTTACAAGTTCCAACAACAACATAACTGCTTACAAAACAAAACAGAGCTTACAAAACAATTGAGTGCTTACAACAACAAAAAAGTGCTAACAAATCAAAACAGTGCTTCCAAAACAAAACAGTACTTACAAAACAAAACATTGCTTACAAAACAAAACAGTGCTTACAAAACAAAACAGTGCATACCGTGGGCTTGATGTGCGATCTGGTGTCTCTAGACCTTGACGTTTGAGATGGCAGGTAGCACTTGGGCGACATCAAAGAGCTGTCAGAGCTCCTATATAAGGAAATTTGCCCTGCTCTGCTCCAGGTCTGAGAATTGCAGATCGGTGTTGGGGAGGCCGCAGCTGGTACACTTTGGCATGGTGCTTGCAAGATAGTATGCGCTAACATCGCATGACCTTGGTGAACGTAGGCATGAGGAGGGGCCATCAAAGGGGGAAGGCAAAGAAGGTGAGACCGTAGAAGGGGGGCTCCGCGGTGCCCTGGGCTGTTGGAGTATTTGGGTCAAGAGACCAGCGCGGCTATTTGTACCAGCATTCGCATTTGCAATCACATTGCCATCGGCAGCAGTCTTCCCCTTGCCATCGCCATTGCCATTGCCCTCACTACTGCCTGATGGCTCTTCCTCCAATCCGTTTTGGAACTCTGACCTGGACCTGGTGTTGAAACCTACCACGGGTGCTGACGTCCTTTCATGGTCGACCATGTCAAGGAACGGCCAGCCAGCAAGGGATTTGCCCCCATCCCACAATCCTTCATTACCTAAAAAGGAGGGATTGAAAGGATATGCCTGTTGCTCGGACGTCCTCCAGCTATTGGGAAGATCTTCCGGCACAAAGGCTGTTGGTAGGGGGTCAACGCCCAGATGCTTGGAAGCACTGGATCCACTGCCGGGACCACTGACCACTGACTCCGCACTCGCATGCTCCTTCAAGGTGGTGCTGGTCTGCTGTTGTGTTGCAATGGGTTGCACTCGGACTATTCCTTTCCAGGTCTGTGCATAGGACAAGGTACACAAGCAGAAGTCAGTGAATGCATATTTACTGAGAGGATGTTGTGTTGTTTTGTTGCCCCAGCGTTGTGTTGCATTTACTGAGAGGGTTGGGTTGGTTTGCTTTGGATTGGGTTAGGTTGGTTTGCGCTGGTTTTGGTTGGTTTTGGTTGGTTTTGGTTGGGGTTGGAGTTGGAGATGGGGTTGGGGGGGGCGGGCCGGTAGGAAGAGAATGTAGCCAATGGTCACGAAGGGACCCTATAAGTGTACTACAATGTTATCAAAAAATCAATAGTATACCTTATTATTAGGCCTGAGGGGGCCAGCCCGTTTACTTGCGCTGGGGCCAACCACCAATAGAAGAATATAATAAATGCAGAAAAGCCTGCCCCCCCCACCCCTCACCCACCCACACCTCACCCTACCCCTCACTCCACCTCTTCCCACCCCACCCCTCACCCCTCCCCATCTGCACTACTTTGGTTATTGCAAGTTGACCAAGTACAGCATGCGCTGTCGTCCCACCTGGGTAAGAACAAGTCTGTTCTGACTGCATGGCTTGCCACATGCTCAGCAGTGACCTTCAGTCCAGGGTACACATGAGTGCTTGAGAATGACTAGACCTGCTTTGGCAATTGCAGGTTGAGTCAATGCAGCATGCGCTATTGTTACACTTGGGGGTGAACAAACCTATTCTGAATGCAAGGCATACCACACGCTCAGCAGTGAACTTGAGTCCAGGGTACACATGAGTGGTACAGGATGACTAGACCTACTTTGGTAATTGCAGGTTGAGTCAATGCAGCATGCGCTGTTGTTACACTTGGGGGTGAACAAACCTGTTCTGAATGCAAGGCATACCACACGCTCAGCAGTGAACTTGAGTCCAGGGTACACATGAGTGGTACAGGATGACTAGACCTACTTCGGTAATTGCAGGTTGAGTCAATGCAGCATGCGCTTTTGTTAGACCTGGGGGTGTACGCACCTGTTCTGAATGCAGGGCTTGCCACATGCTCTGCAGTGAACTTGAGTCTAGAGCACACATGAGTGCTAGAGGATGCTGCGCCTGCGGGGGGCTGACAGTGTCGAAGAATTGTGGAGAACACACGCCGTAGCCATCCAGTTTTCCCATGAACTCCACAGAATTGGCGTTCTGAAAAACTGCACAGCCCTCCTCGTCGAACATGGTGATAACCGAGGGTAGGCAGGCGAACGCAGTGTTTTGGCGTTTTTGGTAATGCTCGTCGCTGATGTCTGCAGCATGCACTGCTAGTTGGATCTCTGGAGGCCAGGGTGGCCTTCCTCCCGGAGCAGACGTTGTTAGGGGGAAAGCTTGACCTTGAACTTGGTTACATGGCCCCAGCCAGCAATCTGGCCGCTCGCCGTCATCGGCAGTTGGGGGGAATTCAGTAAGGGGGAATGATGGCTCCATCGACACTCCCATGTCCGTACGATAGAACAGTTTTTGTCTACAGTGACGACCAGTGGCCAGGTACCAGTGACGTCCAGTGACGACCAGTGATTATAAGTGCAGCTTAAGTGTGGCCCAAAGATGCTGAAGTGCATCAAAGTATAGCCCAAGGATGCCGAGGAGCACAGAGGGGCATGCTTCCGGGGACTAGCCTACCGTATAGATGGCAAGGCTTGCACTTGGATCAAACCTGCAATCACAAGGGTGTCAAACTTCGGTGAAGCAGGTATTTTCAGGCTAGACAGTGAGACAGGCTACACAGGGAGACAGGCTAGACAGAATGGTGGTGGTGCGTAATACCAGGCTGAGACGCTGGGCCACATCTCACTTATAGTGGTAGGCTGCAGCAAAAGGACACCGGTTATCCTTGTTCACCATACCCTCTGGTGCGGGATCTCAAGGATATACTCTGATGCAAAACACTGTCGATAAAACACATGTCTTCATTTGTTCACTTGAGGTGCACCAGTCTCTATCAGATCCCTTCAGAATTAGACAGACAAATCTCCGCTACTGCTTCTAGTGTGTACAACTGTACAATGGTGTCTGACTGATGAATTCGTACTAGGCGAAAATTGAGTTCATCGGGCCAAACTTGGGACCCTCAAGGCAGTTAATCGGACATCGTCGGTATCACCGACCTAACACTGGCTAACGGACCTCGGACTGGCCCGTCACGTTAACATGAGTAGGAGAGTCAGACACCTGGGCTGATAACCGAACTGGCGACACACAACACGCTTGTTGATCGTCGGCGCTTGGACTGCAGTGCAAAGAGGGCCCAGATAGTATAGAAAGCCCCCAGATAGTGAAGATAGGCCCCAGATAGTGAAGATAGGCCCAAGATCCTCCCATGCCATGATGGTCGTTTCACTCGCGAGAGCTCGAATAAGGCCTTAGCCCGGCCCTGCGATGATTTCATGTCACTATTATGCTACCAATCACTTCCACCACGATCTACAACTGCCCCAATTCACGTGGGGAGGGCGAGAGGCACACCGCATGCTTGCAAATGACGAAACTGCATCGGGACTGAAACCGGGGCTTGGGAGTTCCAAGTCAAAAGCGCAATTGCGGTAACGCTGGAGAGCAAGCGTTGGCGCAGATCGATCCATCTGCGAAAGCCGCGGATGGATGCATCTATGCGGGCGGATACATTGTACAGCACCCCCAGGCATGAAGGCGAGATGTAGCGCAGTTCACCGCAGGCACGGAGAACTTCTGCATCCCGGAGAAGTTGTGTCAACCCCCTCTCTTTTGTCGTCTGGCCCCCAACCACACCAGACACAGCCATGTGACGAAAGCCGGGAAGAAACACGTGCCTCTTCTCTAGTTCATGAGCGTCTACCACAGGGGAACTGTACGCGCACTCTAAGAAGATCGAAGTTTTCTCACTCGTGGCTGCGAGAGTCCGAGTTACGGCACTCTCGAGGAGCGAACAAGGCTGGGAGCTACCTCAAGGCCGGCACCGAACAAGAAGCAAGGCAACATGATAGCAAGGTCAACTGCACCAGCATCATTCATAGGGAGCAAACCGTGTAATAGGAAAAGTATTGTAGGACGCAAAAGTATAGGAAAAGTATTGTAGGAAGCAAAAGGCACGACAATGTATAAGAGAGAACGGTGAGACACCATATACCGAGCTGAATTAGAAGCACTAACGATGCGGCTGCGCAGAGCGAATTGAGGATCGCGACTTGCAAATTGCGAAGACGCTGCTTAACACCCCTGATGGAGACGGACATTCCAGGCATTTATTGCCTGCTTGTTCGGGGGCCGTTTGGACGTCCTGCTTCACATCTCAAAGGGTGGGGTTCCCCGACATTTTGGACGTCTTGCTTCACATTTCAAAGTGGGGGGATATCCACAAATTCAGATCGAACCTTCCGCTCCCCACGACCGCAAAAGCCGAGCTTGCAGTACGTTTGCAGGAAAGCCTACCTGCGAATCGCCGGCTAGAATGCGCAAGCAAGCGAGCTATGTTGAAGACGATGTAGATGCTCGAGCTCTCACTAGCAGAATGAATAGCCGAGGATTCCGGCTGGAACTAATAGGGTGGAGAATATATCGGGAGCTGTTGCCGTGATAACTTCCAAAAGAAAAGAGAGATAAAATCACTATGCCAAGTCGGCGGGAAAAAGCAGTACGCCAAATCAGATTACAAGATAGATTTGAAGCTCAGTTGTTTGCAAGCTTTGTCGTGCAAAAAGCGCAAAAACTGCGCGCTGCGCTCACAAAACGCTCAAAAAGCGTGCGCAATATCTGGGGCTCAAAAGCGTGCGCGAAATCGGGCTGCCGCGCGCGCTTTGTAGTACCCTGGTTCGCAGGCGACAGCGTGTTTATTCGTAGGCGCTTGTACCCTAAGAGGTCGTTCGGGCACACGCTGCGAGACAAGTTTGGGTCTGGGTTACGGGTTAGTTAGGCGTTTCTGTTTCCAGAAAGGCTAATGACAGTGTCAACACAAGCATCCTTTGGAGCTGCCTTGAACAGATGGGTATTCACGGCAACTACCTAAATACCCTGAGAAACATGGTAGACTAGTGCTATACCAGACTATAAGGTTTCAGTCCTCACCGTCACTTATGTGTGTAAACCAAGCACGAACCAAGAGCAATTTACCGAGCACTTTTTCCGAGACTTTCCGAGACTCTCCGAGACGCGTCTGCCCGGAGTAGTGACTCGTGCTAAGTGTTGCGGCACACTTCGCTATACAATGCCGCGTCCCACTGCTACGGTCGGTGTCGCGTCCACAAAGGGGTAATACAAGCTGGTGAAGTATCGTGGTTCGTTATCCTGATGTAAGCGTCACCAAGCTTGTCGATTGGGTTTCGAACTGACACGGTCATCAATCTCAAATCTGTTTTTGCGCAAATGTAGAACTCATTGTAAGGAAACTGCCTTTCCTTTCCATCATATGATTGCTTATAGAGCGCGGAAATTAGTTGTTTCCCAAAATTTTCAGGGACCGAATCCAGCCAGCAATTTAGCCAGCGATTTGGTCAGCAATCCAGTCAGCAATCCGGCAAGAAATCCGGCCAGAAATCCAGTTAGAAGCCTGCTATGGTTGCCAGCATCCAGCAGCCAGGAAATTGGTAAAAATTGGACACGCCAACTACAACAACCTTGACCCCCACGCCCCCAACACTAGTCTCCCCCGGCCGGGTACAAGCCAATTGTTTAAACAAGTCCGTATGATGTGAATTTCCGGAGTATGTGCAGAGCACAGAGACGAGGGGAAGACGGTAAGGATAAGATCTTTATAGTTAGATAAGCATTCGATCAATGCGGTAGGAGAAAGTACTGGGATGTCACGGTACCTCATGGTACCGGCATCAGAGTCCGTGCCATAGCTGGCAGCGGCACAGCAGTACAGTGCAGCAGGGAGGAGTCCTGTGCACTCTAAGTCACTCTAGGTTAGCCGGTGAAACCCGGGGGATAACATCCCCCCCAATTCCTGGTATTCTTCATGTTGGAGAATTCCTGGAATTAGAGGAGTCTAAAGGAAACTAGAGGGACTTTAAATATTCATAGGCAGAGTTGATATGTGTGATAAAACTTAATTGACTGGTGGACTGACTTAAGAGGGCAGGCTGAAACGGGACATGTCAAGGCAGGATTTATCCAAGAATATCCTGTAGGACATGATCTCTACTCAAGGCTAAACTTAAATAGAAGAAAGCAGTCAGTAAAAGTGCAATCAATCAATATCTATGGAAAGGCTTGAACTTTGGATCTGCCAGGAGATCTAGTATGGTCTCAGAGGGGCTGTAGGGGCATGTGACAAGATTAGTCAAGCTTCATCTTTCCAGTGCAGCCAATCTGCTGTCTGAATACACAGAACTTGGACCTGGGCAGAGCTTTGGTGAGCATGTCAGCCATGTTGGCAGCAGTGGGGATCCAGTTGAGCTTGATGCCCTCCTCCTTGGACTGCTCTTTGAGGAAGTGGAATCTTGTTTCCATATGCTTGAGCCTGGAGGAGAGCTTCTCTTGGTTCCATGCACTGAGTGCAGCTTGGTTGTCACCATTAATGGTGAGTGCAGGGGGCATGGTACCTGTGGCAGAGAATTGCAGTTTCCTCAACCACATTCTTTCTTGGGCTGCAGAGGTAGCTGCCATGAACTCAGCTTCTGTGGTGGACAGGGCAGTGGCAGATGCTTGGATTTTGGATGCCCATGAGATGGCTCCCCCCTGGTTGAGGAAGACATAGCCTGTTGTGGACTTCCTTGTGATAGGGCAGGCAGCATGGTCAGAGTCACAGTAGCCAGTGAGGAGTTTCCTGGAGTGGGTGTAGGTGATCCCATGGTCAGGGGTGTTGGAGAGGTACTTGAGGATACCTGTTGCAGCTTCCATGTGGTCATGGAGGGGGTGAGCACTGTGCCTGGCCAATCTGTTGACAGCTTGAGCAATGTCAGGTCTGGTGTTGACTGCCAGGTAGTTGAGGGATCCTACAATCTGGGCAAGGGGCAGACCAGAGTCTGGTGTGTCCTTTTCAGGATAAGGGAGGGGAGCATCAAGCTGCAGTGGGATGGGGAATCTGGTGCTGTTGGGCTCAGGGAGCATGCTGTGTGCCTTGAGCAGGTCTTGAGTGAACCTGGATTGGCAGATGTGTAGGGTTCCAGCAGCTGCATCTCTGGTGATTTCATAGCCCACAAAGACAGATGGTTCTCCAAGATCTCTGGTCTTGTAGAGCTTCATGATCTTGTCTTTGTACTGCTGTAGGATGTCCTTGTCAAAAGATAGTATCAGCTTGGATAACACTCCGGAGAGTGGACAAAGATGCTTGCGTGAGCAGACGCGCCAATCTATATATATGCGGAGACGAGAATAGCATTACAAGCACAGGAGACCCATCAAGGGGCACCAGTGGTGAAAGGAGGCGGCAGCCAGGAACCTAACAGGGTACAGGCAAGACCGGTGACGCAGGTGACAGGAAGCTGTCACTGAGTCACTCAGGGAGGACACAGTCTACGGGAAGCTGTCTCTACGGGAAGCTGGCACAGGACTGGGAGAGCCGATAGTTCTAAGGAAGTACAGAAGTAGTCACCAAGTCATAAAACGCGTGAGAGCACCGCAATTCATGCTGACACTCCACCTATGACACAGGTGACATACAATACTACTTCTCCACCTATGGCACTGGTGACATAGAACTATATGTAACAGTTAAAAAAAAAAATCAAAGAACTCCGAAAAAACGAGAGAACCTCAAATGGAACCCAAAGGGTGACAGGAAGGAATGAAACAAGGCAAAAACAAAAAAAAATGCCAAGTCAGAAAAAGGGAAAAACGAATATCAAAGATGGGTAACAACGGTATAGAAAACCCGATCCGGGAATAGGAACCTAATGCCAAACAATGATAACCAAAGAAACCGATGTAACCAGGAAAAAAATTGACCCTAAGAAGAAGCGGTCATTCCAAGCATTCAGACAAACCTCCAAAACACAGCAGGATCAAGTGGCTTGGTGAAGGGGTCAGCACAGTTGTCCTTGGTGTTAACATAGGCAACGTCCAGTTGACCATCTTCCACCAGCTCCTTGATGTAGTGATGAATAACATCAATGTGCTTGCTGCGAGGGAGGAGCTGCCATTCATTGGCCCAACTCAGAGACTCTAAGTTGTCACCCTGAACGGTAACCAAAGCACAAGGCAGACCCAGATCCACCCTCAACTTCTTCAACCATTGCACCTCCCTGGCAGCCTGAGACAGGGCCTGATACTCAGCCTCACTAGAGCTAATGGCAACAGTAGGCTGCCTCTTGCTCATCCAGTTTACTATGCACCCCCCAGCTAGCACAGCAAAGCCAGTCTGAGACCTCCTGTCAGACCCATCATCAGCAAAGGATGAGTAACTAATGACAGTAAAAGAGAGCTCAGGGCTGTGGGTGTAAGTGAGGCCCAGGTGGGAATGTGACCTCAAATACAAGAGCAAACGCCTGGCTGCCCCCCAGAGGGGAACGGTAGGTTGAGCAGAAAACCTGGACAGGTAGCTCACAGCAAATGAAATATCAAGCCTGGTGCAAGTAGCCAGGTATAGCAAAGCACCTACAAGAGAGAGGTACTGGCTATTAGAGGGCAGGGGGTCTCCAGGTGGGTCAGTGACGGTGCACTTGGCCATGGGGGCACCAAACTTGGGCTTGGCAGCAGCAGTAAGACCAAACTGCTCCACCAGATCAACAATGTAGGAGTGCTGGGAGAGGTTGATCTGAACACACCTGCCGTCAGAGTCAAGTGTAACAGCCATGTCCAAAGAAAGGAACTGAACCGGTACACCCATCTCTTTAACCTCCCAGCCAGCCTTGTTCATAGCCTTGATTAACAAAGCACACCTATCCAGTTCACTAAAAGCACAGATAAAATCATCAACATAGGTCAGGACATAGCTCCACCCACCAATAGAATCCCTCCTAAAATACAGAGCAGGTTCTGCCTTGCACATAGTAAACCCATGTGCAACCAAAACCCGCTTGACATCCATACTCCAAGCCCTGGGCGCCTGTTTCAAACCATAAAGGGACTTGATCAGTTTGCACACAAGGGGAACACCGTTAGGACCAAGTACCTATAAGCCCTCAGGCTGGTGGCAGTACAAGTCCAGACCAGGTTCTAGCTTAGCATTCAGAAATGCAGTCTTGATGTCCAGCTGCCGAACAAACATCTTCCTATGAGTGATGGCAGCAAGGAGCACCCTCAGACTTGCTTTAGAAGAAACGGGGGCATATACATCATGTAGGTCCAGCCCAGGACGCTGCAGAAAACCACGGACCACAAAACGTGCCTTGAAGCGCACAGAACCATCAACCCCAACCTTCTTCACAAATAACCACCTGCCAGACAGGATCCTCTGCTTAGGAGGCTGTGGAGTGAGAGCCCAAGTACCATGGGCATGGAGGGACGCCATCTCATCCTTCATAGCAAGCAGCCACTGATCCCTGTCAGGGTTGGAGGGAAGCATGGCAGCCTTGTAGGTTAGTTCAGTGGAAGTGGAAATGTATGCTCCTACGTACAAGCAGTTTACTTGTACACGAGCAGCGGGGATATCAGCAATATCAGCAGTAACCGGTAGTATAGCCCCCAGTGCAGAACTACTGCCTGGTTGAACAAGGCCGGCCTTATTTGCCTCTATATCAACGAAGCCTGGGTCGACCGGAACACCCCAGCCATACGCAGTCTCGGAACCCGACCAGTGTTCAAGATCATCACTTGCGCTATCGGCAACGGCTACATCATCACATGGGCTTGACCCGAATAATCCACCAGGGATGGCAGGAGGCGAAGGGATTAACAACACCTGCGAGCCATCCGAGGTGGTCGGAGGTTGGCGACTATTAGGCAATGGACCTGATCCAGGTACCACTATGATCGAAGGCTGTCGTAATCCTAAAGCTTCACCGACGGAACGTGGCGCAGAGGAAGGCCTGGCGACCCCCTCAGATTCGGGTAAAATCGTATCTGAAAGAACTTCGGAATCCCGCCCGTCCAATACCTTCACACGCAATGCAGCACCATCAGCCCCTGACCTGGGACGCAAGGTCATCCCATGACCAGGGCAGCGGTCGACAATTGGGGTTGGCAAAGGGTCTAAGGCATTAACCGCAGACTCAGGCATGTGTCCGTTGATAGCGGCAGGGATGCGAGAAACATACGGAGACCCATCAGAAGGGAATAGCCTAGGAATACAGTTATGATCAAACTGCTCATAGAAGAGTACATCACGACTCTCTACTATCTGGCGCAACTTAGGAACCCAAACAAAATAACCCTTACTCACTAGAGAATACCCAACCAGTCTACCAGATAACGCCCTTTCGTCCAGCTTGTTGCGTTTCTTCCCATTGACTAACGTGACGTAGCAAGGGCAACCAAACACACGCAACAACGACACATCAGGCACAACCCCAAAGAAAAGCTCGTGTGGAGTCTTATCTCCCTGATTGGGCAGACGATTACGAAGGTAACAAGCAGCTAGGAAGGCATAGGGCCAGAAAGACTTAGCTAGTTTAGACTCCAGGTGGATGCTCCTAGCTATAGACTGTAAGACCCCATTGTACCTCTCCACAGTTGCATTCTGCTGTGCAGTGTATGCCAACGATAACTCATGCACTGCCCCAACCGATATCAGCCAATCCTCAAACCACTTTACTATAAACTCCTTAGCCCTGTCAGATCTCATACATTTTAAGGCAAACCCATGCAGCTGATTCATCCATCTGAGGATGATAGTTTGGACTGCTAAGGGAGCTTCATCCCTGGTCCTCAAGCACAATACCTCAGCATAGCCAGAGTATTGGTCTGTGAGGCACAGAATATAAAACTCCCCACGCAGACCCCTAATATGAACTGGTCCCATGATATCCAAATGAAGGCGTTGGAGAGGTGCCCGGATCTTAGTTTTGCTTTCTTTAGGAAAAGGGAGACGTTTGCCCTTAGCCTTCTGACAAGCATCACAAGGGATCTTAGCCAGTTTCTGCACCTGCTTGAGTGAGAGGGGTAAGTTCTTAACCATACCCTTCTTGACAAGTCTGCGCATGGCATCAAAGCCGGGGTGACCCAGCCGCCTATGCCACAGCCATTCAGGAGTGGTAGGGATAACAACTCCACCGTCCTCATCAACATCAAGTGCAAAAGCTGGGTAATTGTCAGCACCAAACGAACAGCCACTGGTGGTGTAACAAGGCCTACATGCAAACTTGTAAACACCATCACTGGAGGCAGGGAAGGACCAGAGAAGAGAAGAGCCCTGAGTGGCAGTGCAACTAAGACTATCAAAAGAAACCTTGCAGTGGAGAGAATGAGCCACAGCATTTACTGACAGGAGGTTCACCGGACAGTGAGGTATGTAGAGAACATCAGTTAGAGTGATTGATGATGGTAACCAATCACTACATAACTCAATGGATCCCATACCTTCTGCCCGTTGAACCACTCCATCACCAAATCGAACTGATGGCGGATTCGGAGAAACATGAAACACAGTGAACAAAGACCTATCACCTGTGATAGACATTCCAGCTCCAGAATCCACATGCCAGACACCCTCAGACAGGCTCGGGCTACACACATTAGAGAACTTTGAGGTGCAGGAGAATAGGACAGAGCTTACCTCCTACTTCTGCATAGCAAACCCATCAATCTGAGCCTACAAGGAGGACAATTGCCTTGGAGTAAGCGTACCATGAAGGGCCAGGTTAACAGGCATCGGTCCAGGACGCGATGCACCATCCCCGACTCTTTTCAGGTGCGGGTACCTCGTCCAGCAGCGTTCCCCCGAGCGAGTGACCATCCTTATGGGGGCATGGTCCCCAAGTGCATTCCAGGCGCCTCTTGTTAGACCCAGAAACACCACCAGTTTTCTGCCGCCGCGGAAGTGCAGCATTGGCAGGAAACTGGGGAGTGTTCCGGGACCAACCAGGGTGCCTGGAATCAGACTGAGGGAGAGCTATGTTCAGAATGTCTAGCTGCCTATATTCCTCTAGACAGGACCACTACTCAACAGGTTGCTGGTTGTACAGCATGATACCATACTTAATCCGCAGCGATTCGAAACGGGGCAGACTCGCACCTTGAACTATGATGCCCATGGCGTGACGCTGAGTCTGCGGAGACCTAGCACTGCGGAGGTCAGTGCACATACCGCGAACCCGACGAAAGAAAACGTCAACCTACTCATGAGTGCCCATGACCGAAGCAAGATGACTTTCAGCAAGAGAGGGACACGAGAGGCAAGGGCATCAGACTGCTGCCTTCGGATATGCAAAAAGATATCCCGAGGGGAAGCAAAGTCTTGGTATACCTTGACTAAGGCATCCGTCATGTTGGCAAGCATCATGGTTAAGATCATGAACTCTTGACGGGCAGGGGCAGCGCACTGAAACCCAACAGTGCAGGATCGACACTAGACTCACCATGAGAGGCCGAAGTTCCAGCAGCAGGAGTAGCAGTCCTAGGAGCTAAAGACTCACGAATCCCCAAGAAATACTCAGCAGCAAGACCAGCGTCATAAGCGCGCTGGTCATCTAAGTTCCTGATGAGAGACTGGGAACGCGCAACACCCACAATGAGCTCGAAATCAGGACGAACAGGACAGAAAGGGAGGGGCACCTTCACATACTGGTAACCCCGCAGGTCATTATTCCTACGCCCAATGCCACCAAAGGTCACGCCATTATCAGGAGGGTAGTTGATCCCTGGCATAACCGGTCCCAGAAAAGCCCGACACTTTAGACCTAGCTCAGAGAATGCCATCACGCGCTTAGTGCGACCCTTCCTATCAACATTAGCCTGAGTGGCTTTCAAATCCATCCTACCGTACAAAGTGCGGTCCAAGGAGTCCCCATAGTGGTGCTCCTGGCGGATACGACGACAGTCCTGCAACCGCAGGAGCAGAGGAGGTCCTCCAGTAAGCAGATGCTCCCAAGACTTGCATGACAGCGAAGGAGGCACAGAAGGCGGAGGGCCAGGAGCAGGAGGCAGCTCCACCGGCGGAGGCGGAGATGGCTCCTGCGAAGTGCCAGCAGAGGATGCGCGGACAGCTGTAGCAGCAGCCTCCCGAGCACGGGTATGGTAGCCCAAGAGAGCTCGCTCAGAAGGGTTGCGGCCAATGTACTGCTGAGGAGCCAAGGGACCAAGGGACGAAGAACTCTTCAGCAAAGACGGCTTGGCCACATCCGGTAGGTCCGGTGAAGGAGGCGCAAACAAAGGCGCAGACGCAAGCACAGGCTGGAACTCAGGGGAAGCTGGCACAGGACTGGGAGAACCGATAGTTCTAAGGAAGTACAGAAGTAGTCACCAAGTCATAAAACGCGTGAGATAGAGCACCGCAATTCATGCTGACAGATAGCAAGAGGAAGTCATCGACCCAGAGGAGGACCCAGAGGAGGGGTCTTGTTGTTGGCCCAGGGAGCAGGAAGAGGCCTTGGTCAACATCAACTTCTCTGAAGCCAATGGCTGTCATATCCTCTTTGACCTTTAGATACCACTGCCTTGATGCTTGCTTCAGACCATAGACTGAGGCATTTCCACATGCGGCAAACCCTGTGGTCTCTCTCAAACCCTGGGGGTTGGGAACAGTACAGTTCCTCTTCCACTACTCCATTGAGGAATGCTGTGGAGACATCAAGCTGAGCAAGATGAGCTGAGGGGTCTGCAGCCATGGACAGGATGTACCTGATGGTGGCATGTTTGGCAACTGGTGCAAAAACTTCATCATAGTCCATGCCAGGGCGTTGAGCATATCCTTTTGCTACTAGACGTGCTTTGTACCTTACTAGCTGACCATCCACTAATTGTTAGATATCAAAGACCCATCTAGTACCTATTGCTTTGGCTCCATGTGGGAGTTCTGCTAGAGTCCAGGTGTTCATTTCTGCCAGTGCTGTTAGTTCTGCATCCATAGCAGCCTTCCAATCCTTTGTTTGAGGGGAAGCCAGTGCTTCTCTTTCATTCTTGGGTATGATGATCTGGTCTGCAGCTAGGAATGCTAGGTGGTTAGGTGCATGTCTTTCTCTGCCACTACGGCGAGGTTGTGTAAGGGCAGCTTCTGGTGGAGGGGTAGATGCCTGTTGTTGTGCTGGTGCAGGAGAGGTGAGTGCATGTTCTGGTGCATTGCCTTGTGATGCCATGAGGTTGGGGAGTTCATCTGTCTGGGACTGTGTGGGGTTGTGTTCATTTCCGTGTTCAACATTGTTGTTGGGTTGATGTGCACTTTGCTGTGGGGCAATGGTACCTTGCTGGTGCACTGAACTGGGTAGGTAGCTATCATCTATATCTTCTGGTGATCCCCATGCTCCCATGTTTGCCCTGTTTCTTTCACGTAATGCTTCAATGGCTTTGTTTTCTGAGGGGGAATGGGATGGTGAGGGAGTGTCTTCATCTTCAGGTTCACCAGGGGTGTCTTCTTCATACATACCTAGAATTTCAGCATCTGCACTTGGGAATCCATTCTTTCTTGCCAGGTTCTCAGACTCATTGAAATTGATGTCTCTAGCATCATAGATCTTATGGTTGGAGTCTACAACTCTGTAAGCCTTTCTGATGTGGGAGTAGCCAATGAGTCTAGTGATTTTGGCTGATGGTGCAAACTTCCATGTTCTGGATTTGGGTGGTATGTGGACGTAGGCTGTGCACCCAATGGTTCTGAGGTGATCAATCTTAGGCTTGCTTGACTCCATGGAACATTTCATAGGGAGTTTTGTCCGAGTCAGAGGTAGGTCTGAGGTTTCTTAGGATGCTAGCATTTTACACCATGTCAGCCCAGTATCTGTTAGGAAATTTGGATGAGATGAGGAGTGCAGTGGCTCTGTCATGGAGAGTGCGGTTGAGGCGCTCTGCTGCTCCATTTGTGGCTGGATAGCTAGGTACTGTGAAGTTGAGGGTAATGCCTTTCTTTTTGCACCGGTTTGTAAACCGGTCGAAGGTGTACTCTGATCCATTGTCACAGAAAATGGTGCCTATTTTGTTTTCTGTTAGGACTTCATACCGTTCCAGTTCATGCATGGTATCTTTGGGCACTGTGTGTTTGTTTTTGTGGAATGTGACTATGGAGTACTTTGAGTGGTCATCTAGAATGCCTTGGAAGTATATGTTGCCATTTAGGCTGGGTACTTTCATCTTTCCACTCATGTCAATGTGGATGATAGCCAAGGGCCTTGTTGCACGTGTGGATGATGTAGGATATGGGTTCTTGTCCATTTTAGAGAGGACACATATTTCACAAGTCTTCTTTCTCATTTTGTTGCAGGCTGCAGTGGTGACATCAGTACCTGTGACCATGTGTTCAGAAATGAGCCTGACTAAACTGCTGTAAGCAAGGTGACCCATTCTGTTGTGGAGAAGTTCTGCTGTTTGTTGGGTATTTCTGGAAATGGCGGCCATGGCTATGTTCAGACATGTCCCATGGATAAGGGTATTGTCAGGGGCAATGGTGGGAGTGAGGTATAGATTCTTGTTCCTTGATGATGACTTTGTTATTGATGGTCATGGTGCAGGCCTGAGAATCAAACTGAACTAACATAGAAGGGTTGGCTTTGATGGCTGCAGCCATTGACATGAGGTTAGGAGTGTTAGGGTCATCATTGAGATGAACATTTCTGAGCTTGTGAATCTTTCCATTGTCTCCTCTGATCAGAGCATTGCCAGATCTGGTGATGTGAGTATGTCCTGATGCAGTCTGTACTCTGATATGGGGAAATATGTCATGTATGTCATATAACAGGGATTCATCGCCTGTCATGTGGGATGTAGCTCAAGTGTCCATGATCCAGTTTTCTGCCATGCGATTTGTGCGTGGGGAGGCATTACAGGCATACGAAGGAGAATGAGGTGCAGTAGAGGTAGATGCAGGTTCGTCATATGCTGGCACATTTGTTGCGGCTGATTCGGCTGCGACAGGGGATTGCTGTCGGGTTGTGGATCTGGTATCATATTTGGATCTAAGTGCTGCTAGGATGTCATCTATCTGGATCGTTATGGACCTTAACCATCTTTCTGATAGGTTCTGAAAGGTGCGCAAGGATGTATTCAATCTGAAACTGAGGTAGTTTGTGAGATCCAGGGGAAAAGTAGCAGTGGGACACCTTGAGTTCAGCTTCCATAGATGCAAGCCAATCTTGGAAGAAGTGTTGATGGAAGATGAAGGTCTGACGACGCTCAGGCTCAGCGGTTGCAGCGGGCCGCATAGTGATGCGACGAAGCAGTGCAGAGGTGGTGCGGCAGGGATTGTAGGTGCACCGGGGTGGAGAAGAGGAGCAGGAGACAGTCGGAGGTGGAGACCAACTGGGGAGGGAGCTGGAGAGTGGAGAGGTCAGGAGGTGGCTGAGAGACGGCTGAGGTTGCGTAAACAACGGGACGTGCACTCGGGGAAAGGCCCGTTTTGCGCGGATGTAGCGAATGGATTGATTCGATGCGTATTTGTATTTTATCGTACCGATAGGTGGCGTCAGGCTTGAGCCATGGTTCGAAAAGAGTGTATCTTTGCGAAGGACCCATACCATCCCGTTCCACCCATATATTCGCGGATACAGAAGCTGTACCACTGTTACCTTGATCGCTCATTAAATCGCGAGATATAATACGCTCTCGTATGTGAAGAAAATTGCTGCTTGTTGGCTCTCTTGGTGGCGATTCTCGCGTTCCTGCCGAGTGTAGCCACTCATTCCAAGATAGGTAGGAAGCATAGACAGAGCTGAATGAGCTCGAACTGCGTAAATTAGAAATAGCATTCCTCGAAAACAAGGTTTGTGTGAAGGCCTGTCGCCTGTTTTGCGACTGCCCCTCCTATTGCGACAACGAACTGCTACTTCATTGCTTTGCGCGTGTGGCACAACAGGTACATCACGTTATTCGATGACGTGTCAGTTTCGAAGTAAATCTTCAAGGACATTTTCACTAAGCCACGCCACCCGAAATTGCAGCTGTGATGTTTACACCTCCCTCCCTGACGGCTGCCCCTTAGCGCCTCATGCCCGCAATAGTTGCGATTATCTTTTATGACTACTCGAACTCTTGTCAGCATTATTAATCTCTGTCTTAGTCATAACTATCAATTTTATTCTGCAAGCCCTCCAAGAAGTCGCAATTACGACGGCGAATTCATTCGCACCTGCACTATGCCCCCCCACCCCCACCCCCCCCCCCCCCCCCCCCCCCCCCCCCCCCCCCCCCCCCCCCCCCCCCCCTCTCTGTAGTTAAGTTGGGGGGGGGGGGGGGGCGAGAAGACTTCAGTCCTGCGGCGATTTCTCCCGTTTTACAGCATAGGGTACCCGAGGGTACTCCATCTTCCTCCTCCTCCTAAGTAGTAAACGTCTTCGCTCCGTTCTCGCTATATTTCCGCCTGTCCGCTCCAAACAGTGATACGTAGCAACTACGCACGCACAGGCGTACCTGTCGACCGACCAACGGACATCGTACCATGAAATCCATGATACTCCGAGGATCTACCAATGCGCGCGTGCAATCCCAAAGAACGGGCCGCACTCGTTCAGCTGGAGTGTTTGCATCCAGCAGCAAGTATGTTCTGATCACCGGTACGTCAGTGTGTGTGGGGGGAGGTCGGGGTTCAAGGTGGGGGGTGGTAGTGGCGGTCCATCTGTGTGTGTGGGGGGGGCCTGGGAGTAAGATGGATTAAGGTGGGGTGGTGATGGTGGTGGTCGATGTGTGTGATTGTGTGTGTGTGTGCTTGTTTGTCTGTGCTTGTGTGTGTTATATTTGTTTGTGCTTGCATGTGTATGGTGTTTGTGTGCGTGTGTGTGTGTGCGGTTTGTGTGTTAGTGTTTTTCTATTCATTCTGTTGGTGTATGTGTTTGTGTATTTATTTTGTGCGTGTTTGCGGTTTGTGTATTTATGTTTTTGTGTGTATGTGGTATGTGTATTTGTGTTAGTGTATTTATGTTTGTGTGTGTATGTGCATGCAGTTTGTGTTTCTGTGTATTGGGTACCAGAATGCACTTGCAGAAGGAACACTTACAAACACACGCAGACACACACACATCGACTTACACACCAACGCACACACACACCTCCCCCCCCCCCCCCCCCCCCCCCCCCCCCCCCTGCTAGCCTCCTGATCAGTGCAATTAATAACGTACGTTCTAAGTATGTAGCGTGAAATCCCCTCTGAGCTTGATTAACCCAAGTGTTGAACTAGCACGTTGAACCCCCCTGCGGAAAGAAGGAACAACGGTACGGAAACGAATATTTGGCAGCCAACAGCCCTACTAAGGGCGCCCGGCGCCCAAAACTGAAAGTCAGATTTCTATCAGTGGCGCGAATCATTAGCCCTGCTATTTCGCAAGCCTTCATCCGCAATGATAATCAATAATCCCATAATTTTAATATTTGTGGGGGGAGCAGTATGGCTGTGTAGGATAACAGGAAGCACGGACCCAATACGTTGAAATGAAAGATCTAGCTCATGAAACCCTGAACGTTGATGTACCCTTGAACAACCCTATTCCGTTTCGATGATTGGCTCAATGGTAGGGCTCGTTGAAATCAGAAGGTGCAGGGTTTGAATCCCTACAGGAGCACTTCAGTGTTTGCGGTCGCTGTCAAGCGCCATGGTAGCTTTGACCAGGTAAAGTAGCAGCTCATTCCCTACCATGTAAGACGGGGATCCCTTAATACCACGCCCTACTAAGCGTTATCATTACTTCCAAGAATCCTGTTGTCCACACCCATGTGCTTACATTATGTAACGTACTCAGGCCTCATATGAGAGTGGTGCAGTCCTAGTGTGTACATGTATACACACTATAATTAAGGTTAATTAACTTTGATCACATTTAATTGAATGGAATGAAATCAAATTAAAATAACACAACGTTAAATACAATGAAATTAAAATCAATTAAAATCAATTGAATTCAGAATTCTGATAATTTCGCTCAGGACGCGCCTGAATTCTAGTGTCTACTTCTGTACACGGCAGGGTTTTTCAGAACATATCGTTGCACGTCTCATACGCAGATTTCATAGGGTCCTCTACATTGCTAAGTAAACTCTAAACTCTAAACTCCCCCCCCCTCCCCCTCCTCCCTCACCCCTCACCCCTCACCCCTCACCCCTCACCCCTCACCCTCACCCTCACCCTCACCCATCACCCTCACCCTCCCCCTCCCCTCCCCGCCCCCACCCCCCCCCTCACCCCTTCCACCTCCCTCCTCCCTTGTCCCTTCCTCCCCTCCCCCCTCCCGCCCCCCTCCCCCTTCCCCCCTCCCTCCTCCCCCTCCCCTCCTCTCCTTCCTCCTCCTCCTCCTCCCTCCCTCCTCCTTCCCCCCCTCCCCCCGCCTCTCCCTCCCCCCCCCTCCTTCCTCCCTCCGTTCCGTTCTCCCTCCTCCCCCGCCATCCCCCCCCTCCCCCCCCCTCCCCGCCCTCTCCTCCCGCCTCCGCCCACCCCTCCTCCCCTCCTAACCCCGCCCGTGCCCCCCTCTCCCCCCCCCGTCGCTCCCCTCCCCCCCCTCCCTCCTCTCCTCCCTCCTCCCTCTCTTCCCTCTCTCCTCATCCCTCTCGGCCTCTCCCTCTCCCTCTCCCATCTCGGCGCTCTCCCTCATCCCGCTCCCTCTCCCTGCTCCCTCTCCTACTCCCTCTCCCCTCTCCCTCTAGCCCTCTCTCCCTCTCCCTCTCCCTCCTGCCCTCTCGCACTCTCCCTCTCCCCTCTCCCTCTCCCTCGTCTCTCCCTCTCCCTACTTCCTCTCCCCTCTCCTCCCATCCCCTCCCTCTCCTCTCTCTCCTCTCTCTCTCGCCCTCCATCCTCCCTCAGACAGAGCAAAGCATAGAACAGAGCAATGGCATTGACGGACATAACAGGGCTACGCATACATTGTTGGACAACACTTCACCGTTTGACATAATATACATTGCTGGACATTTACATACCGTGGACACCCACATACACTGTTGGGTATGCACATACACTGCCGTACACACCAATTACACTGTCCAACATTTCACATGCACTGTTGGGGTTGGGGTGGGATAGCCATTGAGGTGGTGGGTTGCATCAGGGGGTGGAGATTGGGTTGGCTGCCACCTTGAGTAATTGTCAGCCATCAAGGTTGGTTGGTGGGGGGGATGCCATTAGGGGTGTTGGGGTGTGCGTTGGGTGGTGGTGTTTTTGGTGTGTGGTGGGGGTGGGAGGGGGGGGGGGTGGGGGGGGGGGGGGCCTTGTGGACCGCGAGGCTCTATACGTAAAGTGGCCCTAGCTCTTGCTGCTGTAACAATCAGGAGCCACCTAATTAGATATATGTATACCTCCTAGTCAGGCTCCTATAGGTCTGCCAGAAGTAAAGCTTCCCAGCTGAATTATTTGGTGTTCTCAGATGCCTCCCTTCTCCCTCTCCCTCGCGTGCTCCCTCTTCCTCTCCCTCTTCCCTCCCTCCTCTTTCCTCCCGCATCCTTCCGCCTCCTCTCTCCTCCCTACTCTCGTCCTCCCTTCGCCCCCTCACCCCCCTCACCCCTCCCCTTCCCCCCTGCCCCCTCCCCCTCACCCCCCCACCCCCCCCCTTCCGTCCCCCCCTCCCTCTCCTTCCTCCCTCCCCCATCCCTCCTCCCCTCCGTCCGCGCCCCCTCCCTCACGCCTCCCTCCTGTTCTCTTCCTTCCTCCTTCTTCCTTCCCTCCCTCCCTCCTCGCCTCCTCCTTCCCCCTCCCACCCCCTTCTTCCTCCCTGCCCTCCCTCCTCCCTCCTCCTTCCCCCCTCCACCGCTCCCCCTCCCCCCCCCCCTCCTCCCTCCGGGCCCTCCGCCCTGCCTCCTCCCTCCTCCCGACCTCCCTCCATCCCCCCTCCCCCTGCCCCCTTCCCCCCCTCCCCCCCTCCCCCTCCCCCTCCCCCCTACCCCCTCCCCCTCCTCCCCTCCCCCTCCCCTCTCCCCTCGCCCCTTCCCCCGCCCCTTCCTCCCACCTACCTCTCCCTCCTACTGCATCGCCCCGCCTCCTCCCCCCTCCCGCCCTCCCTCCTACCCCCCCGCCCCCCCCCCCCCCACTCCCTCCTCGCGCTCTCCCCCCTACCCGCCCCTCGCCCTCCACCCCCCGGGATAGAGGGGGCCCTTACCCCCTCCGCCCTCCCCGCCCCTCCTCCCCTAGCCCCTTGCTCCGCCTCCTCCGCCCGCCCCCCGCACCCCCCCCTCGCCCCCCCTTCCCCCTACCTCCCCCTCCCCCGCTACCCCTCAGACCTTCCTCCCCCTCCCCCTACCGCCCCTTACGCGCCCTACCCCTACGCCGCCCCCTCCGCCTCCCCTCCCCCTCCTCCCTCCCCCTCCCCTCCGCCCCCTCCTGCCCCCTACCCACCCCGCCCACTCCTCCCTCTCCTGGCCCTCCTCCCATCCTTCTACCTCCGGTTCTCCCTTCTCCCAGAGCCTCGGTCCCTCCGTCCCACATTCCAGCCCTCCCTCTCCCTCCGCCCTCCTCCCTCCTTCCGCTCCTCCCTCCTCCCTCCTCCCTCCTTCCTGCCCTCTCCACGCCCCCTGCCTAAAGGCCCCCTCCCTCCTCCTCCTCACCTACCTCACGCATAAACCTCTCTTCCTCTCCTCTCTCCCTCTCTCCCTCCCTCCCTCCCTGACCCCTCTCGGCCTCCGCGAATACTAACACGCCCCTCTCTCTCTCCCTCCGGAGGATCCCTCCCCAACAGAACCAAGCATTAGACAAGGCAAGGGCATTGTACAGTGACAGAGACAGGTCATATGCATACACTGTCTGGACATCACACATCACTTTGGACATACACAACATTGCTGTACATCACCTACACTTTGGACACACACATACACTGTTGGGTATGCACATACACTGCCGGACATACACGTACACTGTCAGACATTCACATACAATGTTTGGGGTGGGGCGGGATATCCAGAGGGTTGGGGTTGCACAGGGGTGGAGATGGGTTGGGGCTGCCATCATGGGTTAGCACCATCAGGGTGGGGAGGGATGCCATTATTGGTTGTTGGTGTAATGTGGTTGGTGTCCCGCCCCTCCTTTCTCCCTCCTCTCTCCTCCCTCCTCCCCCTCCCCCCCCTCGCCCCTCCCCCTCATCCCCCTCACCCCTTCCCCACCTCCCTCTTCTTCCTCCTCCCCCCCTCCCCCCTCCCCCTACGCGCCCCCCTCCTTCCTCTCCTTCCTTCCTTCCTAAGCCTCCTCCCTCCCTCCCTCCCTCCCTCCTCCCTCCGATCCTCCCTCCCTCCCTCCCTCCCTCCCTCCCTCCCTCCCTCACTCCCATCCCTCCCTCCTCCCTCCTCCTCCTTCCCCCCTCCCCTCCTCCTTCCTCCTCCTCCTTCTCCCCTCCTGCCTCCTCCCTCCTGGCCTCCTCCCTCCTACCCCTCCCCCCCCACCCTCCCCCTCCCCTCCCCTCCCCTCCCCCTCCCGTCTCCTCCCTCCTTACCCCCCCCCGTCCGCCTCCGCCTCCCCCGCCCATCCCTCAATCGCGGCGCCCCTCCCCCCTACCCCTACCCCTAAACCTTCCCCACCAACAGCCCCTACCCCCACCCCTACCAAGCCCCAACCCCCCGCACCCCCCCCCCCCCTTACCCTCTACACCCTCTCCGCCTCCTCCTACCCTCTCGCCCCCGCACCGCACACCCCCCTACCCCTACCCCACCCCCCTCCCCCTACCCCTCCGCTTCCTCCCCCATGCCTTCCCCTCTCATCCCCGCCGCCTCCCCCTCCTCCCCCTCCTCCCTCCCTCCTACCTCCTACCTCCTACCTCCTCCTCCTCACCACCTACCACCTCAACTCCCTCTCCATCCCCCCTCCTCCCTCCTCCCTCCTCCCTCCTCGTCCCTCCTCCCTCCTCCCTCCTCCCTGACCTCCCTCCTCCCTCCTCCCTCCTCTCACTCCTCTCTCCCTCTCCGCCTCTCTCTCCACTTTCCCTCTCGCCATCTCCCTCTCCCTCTCCCTCTCCCTCTCCTCTCCCTCTCCCCTCTCCCTCTCCCTCTGCGGGACTCCCTCTGCCCTCTCCCTCTCCTCTCCCTCTTCCTCTTCCCTCCCTCTCCCTTCTCCCCATCCCTCCCTTCCTTCCCCCCTTCGCCCCCACCCCTCCTCCCTCTCTCTCTCCCTCCATCCCTCCCTTCCTAACATAACATAATCAATAGACCGAGGCAGGAGCATTGACAGTGGACATAGACAGGGGCATATACGCATACACTGTTGGTCATACACATGCATTTGCTGGACATTCACATCCACTGTTTGGTATGCACATACAAACAACTGCGCGTACATACACGTTCACTGTCAGACATTCACATCCAACACTGTTCATGGTTTGTGTGGATAGCCATGAAGGGGTGGGGCGCCATCAGGTGTCGCATCAGGGTTGAAAGGGGGGTGGGGCTGCCATCAGGGGTGGTGGGGTGGGGGGGGGGGGGGATGCCATGCGGGGTGGGTATGTGGGGGCGGGTGGGTTTTGGTGTGTTTGGTGTGTGTGTGTGTGTGGGGGGGGGGGGGTGGGGGGGGTCAGAGGGCTTTGAATGCGTGCGGAATTATGTAGAGTGGCCCAGCCACTTGCTGTCTGTACAATGCAGGACCAACCTAATTAGATTTATGTAATACCTCCTAGGCAGCTGCTAGTTTCTAGGTCTGCTATCAGTAAAGCTTCGCCGCATGCATTTTTGAGTGCTCAGATTTGTCCGCCCTGCCTAGTAGGGGGGCGGAATCTCAGGTTCAATTGCTGTGTTTTAATTACTTGCAGGTTTGGCAGGCAATATGTGATCTGCTCCACCAGCACTTACTAACTGTCTTCGCATCGCCAACTTTATTATATTCTATGCATATCCGCAGGCCAGCTGCTAGTCTATGGTCCGCTAAATTAAAGCAGTTAGCTGAATTAGTTAGTGCTCAATTGCAGGCACTTGCCTGCATACTTTTATGCAGGGTTCAAGTACTTTGTTTAGATTGCACACGTGGCAGATGATATGTAGAGCCAATGATATTCTTGGTGCTTATGCCCAGAATAAATCATTTGACTATTTGAGTCACACTTGAATCTGGTTTGAATTGAAAAATGAAAACGTACAGACCTTGACTTGGTTATATGGCTAGCGCCAGCAATTTGGCTTGCTGGAGCTTGTACCCGGTCCGGGTTTTAGCCCCTAGCAGTGGTGATACTCCTGTTTTGAATTGTCACATGGTTTTACAGAAAACTTGGGCAGACTACTTTGTGAACATGTAACGAGGAAATGTAACAAAAACATGTAAGCAAAAAGACGATTTGCCAACTGAATTTCAGATCTAATCTTGAGACAGTCAAAGCCATAGACCCCTTTGCCAAGTTAGTTTTGCCATTCTTTTCTGAGACCCAGTTATAGGGGTAAAATGAAATGTGCCAATACTTCATATTGCCAATACTTCCGGCGCGTACAGGAGTCTCCACATTGTATTCGTTACACGAGTCACCCATTTGAATCTGTATGTGTCATAAGTTTCCAGCATTCTATTTGTTTACAAAGTCGCCCGTATGATTATGTGTTCACAAAGTTTTCCAGCATTGAATTCGTTATATAACGCAAGCGTCCCAGCCGTAATCTATAAGTCATCTGCAATGTCTCCAGCATGTATTCCGTTACACGAGTCGCCGTATAGATATATGATCTACATAATCGTCCAAACGTTTGTCTCGTAATACACAAGTCACCTGTATGAATCTATATGTTGTTCAGAAAGTCTCCAGCATTGTTTCGTAACTACAAACAAGCCGTATCTAGAATGATATACAGATGTCTCCACATTTGTATTCGTTTACACCAGTCAGCCGTATCGCTATAGATGATCTACAAAAGTCCCTCATTGTACCCCGGAATTGCACCTGTTCCCCCCGTCACCCAATACCGCGCTGCTCTCCCACTAACCCGTGCGAATAGGCATGACAATAACTAGACAAAGTCAGACGCAAGACATGAGCATTGACCCTGGATCACCCGGGTATAATGCACCCCCCCCGTGGTTTGCAATGTGTAAAGCTACAACGCCTTAAACACACTGGACAATCGTTCGACTCGATTAAAAAAGAGTCGGCTCAACATTGAAGTCGGTGGAAGGACTATTGAGTTGAGAGCCGGGAACCCGTTTTCAGAAACAGACCCAAGAAATCGCAAACATAGAGGCCACTNNNNTAGCCGACACGCGGCCCGACAAAGGAAGAAGACGAAAGAAGAGAGAAGAGCAGAATCAAAGTAACATACGCCCGATAACTGCTACCTGCTACCTCTCCCTATCAATATCACAGATAACTCTGGCAGAACGAGGAAATCTCCCTCCCTTCCTCCATCCTTCTCCCCCTCCTCCCTCTCTCTCTCCCTCCATCCCTCCCTCAGACAGAAGTAGAAGCAATAGACAGAGGCAAGGGCATTGACAGTGACAGAGGACAGGGGCATACGCATACACTGTTGGCCATACACATGCATTGCTGGACATTCACATACACTGTTTGGTATGCACATTACACTGCCGGACATACACGTTCACTGGTCAGGACATTCACATACACTGTTTCAGGGTGGGGGTGGGATAGCCAGGAGGGGTGGGGCTGCCATCAGGGGTCGCATCAGGGGTTGAGATGGGGGTGGGGCTGCCATCAGGGGGGGGGGGGGGGGGGGGATGCCATTAGGGGTGGGTGGTAGGTGGTGGCGGGTGGGTGGTGGTGTGTTTGGTGTGTGTTGTGTGGGGGGGGGGGGGGGGGGGGGGGGGGGGGGGGGGGCAGGAGGGGCTTGTGAATGCGTGGCGGACTATATGTAGAGTGCCCCCAGCACTTGCTGTCTGTACAATGCAGGCGCCAACCTAATTAGATTATATGTATACCTCCTAGGCAGCTGCTAGTTTATAGGTCTGCTATAAGTAAAGCTGTCCAGCTGAATTATTGATGTGCTCAGATTGCGGGCACCTGCCTAGTAGGCGGATCTGCAGGGTTCAATTGCTGTGTTTAGATTGCAAGGTTGGCAGGCAATATGTAGAGCGGCTCCAGCACTTACTAACTGTACTTCGCAGGCGCCAACCTTATTATATTATATGCATAGCCGCTAGGCAGCTGCTAGTCTAGTGGTCAGCTAAATGTAAAGCAGTTAAGCTGAATTAGTTATGTGCTCAGATTGCAGGCACTTGCCTACTCTATTTATTTGCAGGGTTCAAGTACTTTGTTTAGATTGCACACGTGGCAGATGATATGTAGAGCCAATGATATTCTTGGTGCTTATGCCCAGAATAAATCATTTGACTATTTGAGTCACACTTGAATCTGGTTTGAATTGAAAAATGAAAAAAGGTAACAAGACCTTGAACTTGGTTATATGGCTACAGCCAGCAATTTGGCTGGCTGGAGCTATGTACCGGTCTGGTTTATAAGCCCTAGCAAGTATGATACTCCTGTTTTGAATTGTCACATGGTTTTACAGAAAACTTGGGCAGGCTACTTTGTGAACATGTAACGATGAAATGTAACAAAAACATGTAAGCAAAAAGACGATTTGCCAACTGAATTTCAGATCTAATCTTGAGACAGTCAAAGCCATAGACCCCTTTGCCAAGTTAGTTTTGCCATTCTTTTCTGAGACCCAGGTATAGGGGTAAAATGAAATGTGCCAATACTTCATATTGCCAATACTTCCGGCGCGTACAGGAGTCTCCACATTGTATTCGTTACACGAGTCACCCATTTGAATCTGTGTCATAAGTTTCCAGCATTCTATTTGTTACAAGAGTCGCCCGTATGAATGTATGTGTTTCACAAGTTTCCAGCATTGAATTCGTTATATAACCAAGCGTCCAAGCCGTATCTAAAAGTCATCTGCAGATGTCTCCAGCATTGTATTCGTTACACGAGTCAGCCGTATATATAAATGATCTACAGAAGTCTCCAACGTTGTATTCGTAACACAAGTCACCTGTATGAATCTATACGTTTCAAAAGCCTCCAGCATTGTATTCGTAACACAAACAAGCCGTATCTAGAAATGATATACAGATGTCTCCGATATTGTATTCGTTACACCAGTCAGCCGTATCTATAGATGATCTACAAAAGTCGCCGGCATTGTATCCGTTATATGAGTCATCCATATTACATTACATTACATTACATTACATGTTAAAGTCTACTTGACACCGCGAGGGTGTATGAGACTCTGTGCTTTAAACAAAAAGAAAAAGCACCCACAAAGCAAAAAACCCCATTACATCAGGGGTGTGTCGAGGACAAACAAACCAAACTCCCAACCACCGTTTTGGTGGCGTAGGTATTAAACCCCTTAGAGCCGGACCCAGATCTCAACCACTTACAGTGGCGGAGGTAAGAAGCTAACAACTGAGAAGTCACAAGAAGAAAAAGAAAAGAAAAAGGGATGATAAATTACGGTGCCACTAAGCAGTCCAGGGCTTCCTGTCTTGCTCTTCTAAGTAGAAAGATAGTCGGCTAGGTTGCTCCAAAAAGACTTAGTGCCATTTCCATTCATAAAGGTTCTGAATGTGGAATCGCAGAATTCCACATTCCATACGGTTAAGTCGGTATCCTCATGGACATGCTTATAAATATCTGTAAACAGCTTCTGGTAGCGGAGGCGAATATCATTATAAAAAGGGCACTCAAACATATGCATTTCATCCTCAGGTTTTTGGAACCCACACATTTGACAGTGTCTCATTGAGCGAGGGATGTGTGCTCTATCCACCACCCTCATTCTTTCTGTGTTCAGCCAATGGGAACCCATTCTAAACTGTGCTATGGAACGAATCTGATCCTGCTTATGTAAGGCGGATGTAAAGGGAATCAAGCCATTCTCATCATTGCTGTTGGCTGCGAACCATTTTTGGTATCGGAGGCGTTTAAAGCCAACCCTTCTCTCATCAGGGATGTCTCTAACTGCATTGGTGTCACTTGGGTACTTAAACCTCCATGACTCAAAAACTTCAGACATAATACCTTCGACATCGACAGCCTCCAAAATGTTGATGTTTTTACTGAATCCTAGCTTGTGGAGAGCACAACGCAAGTCATGAACCCAGCCAGTGTTGGAGTCAAAATATTCCTCAAGAGCCATTCTAATGAGATCCTCAGGTTCTTTATGTATGGTCTTGTTCCAGAAGCGCAAAGCTTGTTTAAGCCAAGCAAAATACAACGGGGTTCTACCCAGCTCTTCCATGATAATATTAGATGTAGTAGATTGGCAAACACCCAACATTTGTTTAAGTATACCTCTATGCCATTTCTCACAAGCATGGTCATTTGAGATAAGCGTGTTGTTCAGAATAGAAGGAGCCCACACCTCACAGCCAAAATTCAGGATAGGTTGTACAAGAGAATCAAACAGGTGGGTGAGAATATCAATATTGTATATCTCCATAGTATGGCATCGCCTACGGAGCATGTGGTGTGCCTTTTGGGCCTTAGTGAGCATCCTAGAAAAAGCAGCTTTGAAAAAGCAGCCATATGAATAAT
This sequence comes from Chlamydomonas sp. ICE-L, assembly GCA_013435795.1. Lineage (NCBI taxonomy): Eukaryota > Viridiplantae > Chlorophyta > Chlorophyceae > Chlamydomonadales > Chlamydomonadaceae > Chlamydomonas > Chlamydomonas sp. ICE-L. The sequence goes on along the minus strand of JACBWV010000610.1, from coordinate 157,623,890 downwards.
ATGTTTTAGATAGAATTCGTTACCACAGACTTGAACTTGGCTACACCTTTACTGTCTTCGGTAATAATACACAGTAATCAATCAAAATAAAAGCATACTTCTGAAATATATATTAGATGCAATCTCTTCATACAATCTTTCCGCATATATTTGACTTACCACGCATTTACCGGTATAAAGAATAAGACTTATGTCCATGCATTGAATTGTAGTAATAGTTGTATTTCCAGGTAGTTGTGGGCCAGTCTATTTTTATCAGATATTTGTCACTACCATACGAGCGGTTGACTGCTTATAGTATATAAACGCGATTGGCACAGCAAAGGAAGTCCTACACAGATAGTCTGCTAGACTTGGCCTGGCATGAAGGAATCTCAACAGCATGGCTTGAAGGAATCTCCCCACTTCTGCATCTGCTTCAGAACCCTGCGGGGCACACACCAGGGGCGGGGCACACTTCGTACCGGTCGGACCAAACGCCAGTGTCCGCTGGTACGCATTCAAACCAGCACCCACGGTGGCAGTCGGGTGCGCTGCTCATGCTGTGGTTGATGAACTTTCTTGAAAACTGTCCGAGAATGCTACTGGATTAAACAAAGTCTGTATTCAATCCTTTGCCAATAGCGATTGGTTGTCAGAGAGGGCTCCCTGCGAAAATGCGCATCGCTCTAGTGTCCAACCTCCGATCCCCTACCTCCGAAAAATCGCATCGCCTGCCGCGACTCAGCTATCCCAGCCTCCTGCACCTAAGGCTGGATCTTGATCTTAATTCGTTAGTCGTCTGCTGAAAACCCACCATGCCCATGCCTGTACTCTTGCCCATTCTCTTACTCAGTGAACCACCCCTCATCCACTTGGATTTCTTGCAGGCCAACAATAAACCCCCAGAAGCTGGCACCTTAGGTAAGAGGCTTTCATTCTACCGTCTTCCATTGGTTCATGAAGGCGAATTCAAAAGTCAAGCAAGCTCATGCCGCAATGCCATGCTTTACTTACCGCCCTGCCTTGATCTGGACCTTCTCGGCCGCACTCCCATCTCATGGCATGCACTACCATCCTCCCCATCTTGCAGAACCCTGCATACTGCCCTTCATTTCTCTCCAACGCATGCCCAGTTCTGTTCATCACCGTCATGCCCCTTGCTGTGCTCCCTGACCTCCATTGCTCTCTAATCCTGCCCTGCTATGCTCATCAAATCCTGCCCTTGCCATGCCCCTTTCCTTCCTGATCTCTAGCGCTTGCCCTGCTCTGGTCATCATCATCCTGCCCTTGCAGTGCACCCTACCCTTCATTAAGCTTGCATGGTGACTGCATACCCCTCTCACCTGATTATTGTGCTGTGCTTTTTTGACTAATTTGTCTCGCTGCTTGGTCGCAGTGACTGTGTATAGCTCATGCTTATGTGTGCTGCAATTGTCTTCCTTCTCGCAATGGTGCTGCGTGCAGCCGCTGCTTGCTGCGTACGCTTAATGCTTCATGTGGTGCTGACTTACTGTCGTGCTGCTGCAATGGCGCTGAGTTACTCCTTAATGCTATATTGTGTGCCTTCTGTCTGGCTGCTTGCAGGGTTGTTGCTTAAGTCTTGAGGCTTGCAGCACTGCTGCGTTACTTGTTACTGCTGATTGTGGTGCTGCCTATGTCAAGCTGCTTGCAGTGGCGCTGCGTACTCTCGATGCTTATTGGTGTGTCTTACTGGCTGGCTGCTCCAGTGGTGCTGTGTACTGCCTCATGCTTATTGTGGTGTTGCTTATTGTCTCAATGCTGGCAGCGTTGCTGCATAAGCTAAATGTTTATGGTGGTGCTGCTACTGTTGTGCGCTGCAATAGCGGCTGGGACGCCTTAATGCTTATTATTGTGTTGCCTACTGGTTAGCTGCGTACAAGTGGTGTGTTGTACTGCCTTACTGATTATTTTGGCTGTTGCTTATTGTCCGATGCTTGCAGCGTTGCTGCATACTGCTTAAACACTATTGTGGTGCTGCGTATGTCATCTGCTTGCGTGGTGCTGCGTAATTCCTCAATGGATAGTGTTGTGATTATTGTGGTGGTACTTTTGTCTTGCTGTTTCAGCAGTGATGGGTACTGATTACATGCTAGGTGGTGCCGCAATACTGCCGTCGTTACAGTTGTGCTGTGTACTGCCTTTCTTTTTAGTGTGGTGTGCTTATGGTCATCAATGCGGCAGCCAGTGCTGCGTAATGCTGAAGTGATCATTGTGGTGATGCTTATGTCGTGCTGTTGCAAGGCGCTGCGTACTCCCTTAATGGCTATTATTGTGCTGCTTTAATGTCTTGCTGCTTGCAGTGGTGTTGCATTAATGTCTTGATGGCGTATGCAGCACAGCTGAGTATTGCTTAATGCTGATTGTGGTGTGCTATGTCAAAGCGCTTGCAGTGGCGTGCGTACTCTCGAGCTTATTGTTGTGCATGCTTACTGTCTTGCTGCTTCCAGTGGTGCTGTGTACTGCCTTCCTGCTTATTGTGGTGTTGCTTATTGTCTCAATGCTTGCAGCGTTGCTGCATACTGCTAAATGTTTATTGTGGTGCTGCTTACTGTTGTGCTGCTTGCAATAGCGCTGGGTACTCCTTAATGCTTATTATTGTGTTGCCTACTGTTTAGCTGCTTACAGTGGTGCTGTGTACTGCCTTCCTGATTATTGTGGTGTTGCTTATTGTCTCGATGCTTGCAGCGTTGCTGCATACTGCTAAATACTTATTGTGGTGCTGCTTACTGTCATGCTGCTTGCAGTGGTGCTGCGTACTCCTCAATGCTTATTGTTGTGCTGCTTACTGTCTTGTTGCTTCCAGTTGTGCTGTTTACTGCCTTCCTGCTTATTGTGGTGTTGCTTATTGTCTCAATGTTTGCAGCGTTGCTGCATACTGCTTAATGCTTATTGCGGTGCTGCTTACTGTCATGCTGCTTGCAATGGTGCTGCATACTCCTCGATGCTTATTGTTGTGCTGACCACTGTCTTGCTGCTTGCAATAGTGCTGTGTACTGCCTTCCTGCTTATTGTGGTGTTGCTTATTGTCTCGATGCTGACAGCGTTGCCGCATACTGCTTAATGCTTATTGTGGTGCTGCTTACTGTTGTGCTGCTTGCAATGGCGCTGCGTCTTCCTTCATGCTTATTATTGTGTTACCTACTGTTTAGCTGCTTACAGTGGTGCTGTGTACTGCCTTCCTGATTATTGTGGTGTTGCTTATTGTCTCGATGCTTGCAGCGTTGCTGCATACTGCTAAATGCTTATTGTGGTGCTGCTTACTGTCATGCTGCATGCAATGGTGCTGCGTACTCCTCGATGCTTATTGTTGTGCTGACCACTGTCTTGCTGCTTGCAATAGTGCTGTGTACTGCCTTCCTGCTTATCGTGGTGTTGCTTATTGTCTCGATGCTTACAGCGTTGCCGCATACTGCTTAATGCTTATTGTGGTGCTGCTTACTGTTGTGCTGCTTGCAATGGCGCTGCGTCTTCCTTCATGCTTATTATTGTGTTGCCTACTGTTTAGCTGCTTACAGTGGTGCTGTGTACTGCCTTCCTGCTTATTGTGGTGTTGCTTATTGTCTGGATGCTTACAGCGTTGCCGCATACTGCTTAATGCTTATTGTGGTGCTGCTTACTGTCATGCTGCTTGCAATGGTGCTGCGTACTCCTCGATGCTTATTGTTGTGCTGACCACTGTCTTGCTGCTTGCAATAGTGCTGTGTACTGCCTTCCTGCTTATTGTGGTGTTGCTTATTGTCTCGATGCTTACAGTGTTGCCGCATACTGCTTAATGCTTATTGTGGTGCTGCTTACTGTTGTGCTGCTTGCAATAGCGCTGCGTACTCCTTAATGCTTATAATTGTGTTGCCTACTGTTTAGCTGCTTACAGTGGTGCTGTGTACTGCCTTCCTGATTATTGTGGTGTTGCTTATTGTCTGGATGCTTACAGCGTTGCCGCATACTGCTTAATGCTTATTGTGGTGCTGCTTACTGTCATGCTGCTTGCAATGGTGCTGCGTACTCCTCGATGCTTATTGTTGTGCTGACCACTGTCTTGCTGCTTGCAATAGTGCTGTGTACTGCCTTCCTGCTTATTGTGGTGTTGCTTATTGTCTCGATGCTTACAGTGTTGCCGCATACTGCTTAATGCTTATTGTGGTGCTGCTTACTGTTGTGCTGCTTGCAATAGCGCTGCGTACTCCTTAATGCTTATAATTGTTTTGCCTACTGTTTAGCTGCTTACAGTGGTGCTGTGTACTGCCTTCCTGCTTATTGTGGTGTTGCTTATTGTCTCGATGCTTACAGTGTTGCCGCATACTGCTTAATGCTTATTGTGGTGCTGCTTACTGTTGTGCTGCTTGCAATAGCGCTGCGTACTCCTTAATGCTTATAATTGTGTTGCCTACTGTTTAGCTGCTTACAGTGGTGCTGTGTACTGCCTTCCTGATTATTGTGGTGTTGCTTATTGTCTCGATGCTTGCAGCGTTGCTGCATACTGCTAAATCCTTATTGTGGTGCTGCTTACTGTCATGCTGCTTGCAATGGTGCTGCGTACTCCTCGATGCTTATTGTTGTGCTGACCACTGTCTTGCTGCTTGCAATAGTGCTGTGTACTGCCTTCCTGCTTATTGTGGTGTTGCTTATTGTCTCGATGCTTACAGCGTTGCTGCCTACTGCTCAATGCTTATTGTTGCGCTGCTTACTGTTGTGCTGCTTGCAATAGCGCTGCGTACTCCTTAATGCTTATTGTTGTGATGCTTGCTGTCTTGCTGCTTGCAGTGGTGCTGTGTATTGCCTACCTGCTTATTGTGGTGTTGCTCATTGTCTTGATGCTTGCAGCGTTGCTGCGTACTGCTTAATGCTTATTGTGGTGCTGCTTACTGTCGTGCTGCTTGCAATGGCGCTGCGCACTCCTCAATGCTTATTGTTGTGCTGCTTACTGTCTTGTTGCTTCCAGTTGTGCTGTGTACTGCCTTCCTGCTTATTGTGGTGTTGCTTATTGTCTCAATGTTTGCAGCGTTGCTGCATACTGCTTAATGCTTATTGTGGTGCTGCTTACTGTCATGCTGCTTGCAATGGTGCTGCGTACTCCTCGATGCTTATTGTTGTGCTGACCACTGTCTTGCTGCTTGCAATAGTGCTGTGTACTGCCTTCCTGCTTATTGTGGTGTTGCTTATTGTCTCGATGCTTACAGCGTTGCCGCATACTGCTTAATGCTTATTGCGGTGCTGCTTACTGTTGTGCTGCTTGCAATGGCGCTGCGTCTTCCTTCATGCTTATTATTGTGTTACCTACTGTTTAGCTGCTTACAGTGGTGCTGTGTACTGCCTTCCTGATTATTGTGGTGTTGCTTATTGTCTCGATGCTTGCAGCGTTGCTGCATACTGCTAAATGCTTATTGTGGTGCTGCTTACTGTCATGCTGCTTGCAATGGTGCTGCGTACTCCTCGATGCTCATTGTTGTGCTGACCACTGTCTTGCTGCTTGCAATAGTGCTGTGTACTGCCTTCCTGCTTATTGTGGTGTTGCTTATTGTCTCGATGCTTGCAGCGTTGCTGCGTACTGCTTAATGCTTATTGTGGTGCTGCTTACTGTCGTGCTGCTTGCAATAGCGCTGCGTACTCCTTAATGCTTATAATTGTGTTGCCTACTGTCTCGTTGCTTCCAGTTGTGCTGTTTACTGCCTTCCTGATTATTGTGGTGTTGCTTATTGTCTCAATGTTTGCAGCGTTGCTGCATACTGCTTAATGCTTATTGTGGTGCTGCTTACTGTCGTACTGCTTGCAAAGGCGCTGCGTACTCCTTCATGCTTATTGTTGTGCTGCTTACTGTCTTGCTGTGTCCAGTGGTGCTGTGTGCTGACTACCTGCTTATTGTGATGTTGCTCATTGTATTGATGCTTGCACCAGTTCTGCGTACTGCTTCCCTGCTTATTGTGTTGTATCTTATTGCTTTGATGCTTGCAGCCGTGCTACGTGCTGCTTACAAGGTTATGCAGGTGCTGCCTGCTGTCTTGCTTCTTACAATGGTGCCGCTTACTGCTTACTTTACTATTGTGGTGTTGCTTATTGTCTTGCTGCTTGCAGAGGTGCTGCATACTGCTTGCATGTTGATTGTGGTGTTGCTTACTGCCTCCCTGATTAATTTTTGCAGAGCAGCTTACTTCCTACCTGCTTATTGTTGTGCTGCCTACTGTCTTACTTATTGCCTCGATGCTTCCACCGCTGCGTTCTGCAACCTGACTCACTATCTGACTCAAAGCCTGTCTAACAACCTGACTTACTATCTGGCTCTTATTTATTTGCAGGGACCTGTGCTCTTATCGCTAGCAGGAATATTTCCCCCTCTCAATGCAGGTGCGGCACATTTTGCGACGTTGAATAGCCAAGGGAATTAATTAACTTGATTAAATGGGCAACATTTGATTCATCTGGTACCTGACGCTCAACCTTCTAGGCCGGGCAGTTACCTGCTGGCAGCTTGCAAGTTGGTTAATCTGTTTTCACTGGACCCTATTAGTGTTAGCAAATTCCTGGTTACCACCATAATCTCAAATCTTCTCGTTATGCCTGAAATGCAGTCAGACTCTGTTTGTACCTCAAGACGGCACACAGTTTGGCAACTAAGTAGAGGCCATGTTAGTGACATTGAAAACCATTTAGCTTGCAAGATGGTCATTATGCAATCACATTATTGTTATACTTCATTACTAAATTGCCATGTGTAGGCACCTGAACTAGCTTGCAAGGATACAAATATGTATTCACCTGACCCGCATGCTTCTGACACTCCTTCATAACTAGATACAAATCTGAATGGACCAGAACGAGCTTGCAAGCTAGTTCATCTGCATTCACCAGACTCTCAGCCTTCAGGGCGAGTTGGCAACATCTAGGCATCTGAACTAGCTATTGGTAACTATCTATATAATTATCAATTAACTAACATAGTACCTGATTATCTGACTAGCTTGCGAATATATGTATGAATCTCCTTCCGTGTATGCATGTCTTGCAGGCCAAGAGGAGGGATGGATGTAATCGGAATGGCAAGATTGAAACATGAAGTAACTACAAATGCTGATGATGTACAGATATAGATTCAGCGAGGACGTAGAGAAATGATGATCGGGTTGACTTGCTAGCCCCCTTCCTTCCCTCTCTATGCGGTCGGTTGTACTTGCTAGTTTTCTTCTTTGACTCTCTATGTCGTCATGTGGACTGTCTAGTCCTCTTCCTTGACTCTCCTAGCGGTTGGTTTTCCTTGCTTGTCACATTCCTTGCCTTAGTGGTTAGGTTGCCACACCTCCGGCAGTTGGAGTACCTTCATGCCTCCTTCCTTGCCTCCTATTAGGTTGGGTATACCTTGGGTTATGCAGGTTTCATATTGGACCTGATCAGACTTGTCCTACATACTATTGACATACATATTTGGTTGGATACATAGAGATCCTTGTGATAGACACTCCGAAAAATATCGAATCTAACACATGGGGTCGTGGTATATCCCTCTAAATTGTCGATGCTGTGAAATGGGGATGCTGGACGGAGAATATCCTCTCAGTAGTAGAGGATGAACGATTGATGAAATGTCACGTGTACTCTTAGGATTTCTTGGGGTGAGAACTTTGAAAGCACCCCGAGTGGATTTAACAGTTTATAGACTTGTCAGGGCCCACCCCTTGATTGTAAACTGACATACATGATTTGTTGCATGGATATTTTATGCTTGTAAAGTGCCCCAATCTCATTCCAGACTAAAGAGTTGCGCCAGACTACATCCTTTGAGAAACGCAATGAACTCAACCCAGACTAAAGAGTTGCGCCAGACTACATCCTTTGAGAAACGCAAGGAACTCAACCCAGACTAAAGAGTTGCGCCAGACTACATCCTTTGAGAAACGCAACGAACTCAACCCAGACTAAAGAGTTGCGCTAGACTACATCCTTTGAGAAACGCAATGAACTCAACCCAGACTAAAGAGTTGCGCCAGACTACATCCTTTGAGAAACGCAATGAACTCAACCTAGACTAAAGAGTTGCGCCAGACTGCATCCTTTGAGAAACGCAATGAACTCAACCCAAACTAAAGAGTTGCGCCAGAACTACATCCTTTGAGAAACGCAATGAACTCAACCCAGACTAAAGAGTTGCGCCAGAATGAACATACTATGTGAACTCTGCGACTGGACAGTCAACGCAGAATAAACGGTTCACAATCGCCCACGTCCGGATCTTCTCAATCGACGAGGACGCGTCTATTATGCGCCACCATCGCAATGCAACGCATTAAAGTTGGACGTTCGGAAAGCTGCAGTGCGTTCGAATTCCGTCAAAGAGTCCACCCACGTGGCCCTAAGTCACGTGATCACTGATTCTTGCTCTAGGGCGCGGAGCGCCTTCCGTACACCATTAGTCATTAACCTGATAGGCGCAACTGCGCAACCGAACGGGAACCTTGACGCAACCCCGCGCAAAACGGGTCGTTCCCCGAGTGTTGGTGTGTGGTTAATGAAATGGCGGCCATGGCTATGTTCAGACATGTCCCATTGCATGGATAAGGGTATTGTCAGGGACAAGGGTGGGAGTGAGGTAGAGATTCTTGTTCTTTGATCCAGTTATGATGAATTTGTTATTGATGGTCATGGTGCAGGCTTGGGAATTGAACTGAACTGACATAGAAGGATTGGCTTTGATGGCTGCAGCCATTGACATGAGGTTAGGAGTGTTAGGGTCATCATTGAGATGAACATTTCTGAGGTTGTGGATCACTCCATTGTCTCCTCTGATCAGAGCATTTCCAGATCTGGTAATGTTAGTATGTCTTGATGCAGTCTGAACTCTGATATGAGGTAATATGTCATGTATGTCATACAACAGTGATTCGTCTCCTGTCATGTGGGAGGTAGCTCCTGTGTCCATGATCCAGTTTACTGCCATGCGATTTGTGCGTGGGGAGGCATGGAGGGCATACGAAGGAGGATGAGATGCAGTAGGGGTAGATGATGCAAGTCCGTCGTATGCTGGGACATTGGATGCGGCTGATTCGGCTGCGACAGGTGATTGCTGTCGAGGTTTGGATTTGATGTCATATTTGGATCTGAGTGCTTCTAGTATGTCGTCTGGATGGTTGTGGTGCTTGTAAAGCTTTCTGATAGGTTCTGAAAGATGCGCAAGGATGTTTTCTATCTGAAACTTAGGCAGGCTGTTAGATCCAGGGGAAAAGTAGCGGTGGGATACCTTGAGTTCAGCTTCCATAGATTCAAGCCAATCTTGGAAGAAGTGTTGGTGGAAGATGAAGATCTGACGACGCTCAGTCTCGTTGGTTGCAGCATGCCGCATATTGATGGCGACGGAACGTAGAGATTGGGCGGCAGGGATTGCTGATGCAACGGGATGTAGGTAGGGGGGGGGCAGGAGACAGTCGGAGGTGGAGGCCAACTGGGGAGGGTTCTGGAGAGTTGAAATGTCAGGAGTTGGCGGAGAGCGGCTGAGGTTGCTTACGCAACGGGACGTGGGAGATGGGAAGGGGGTGGTGGGGGCGCAGTGGTGGTGGAGATGGTTGTCAGTGGGGTGTGCTGGAAGACAGCTTGAGGCTCAATGGAGCAGAATCAATCCGGATACGCGGATGATGTTACCGCACAAGAAAAGGTATCCCAAAGGGGAGGTTCTTGTCGGGTGGAGAGCCTTACTCGATCCTTTCAATTGAGCGCTCTGCGCGACAACAATCAAAATGTCCTCTGCTCGGAACACCGTTGAAGCAAGGACAATCTAAAGCGAATGGGACCGTAACCTGTGAATTTACGGAGTATGTGCAGAGCACAGAGACGAGGGGAAGACGGTTAGGATAAGATCTTTACAGTTAGATAAGCATTCGATCAATGCGCTAGGAGGAAGTACTAAGATGGTGCGGCACCACAGGGTACCGGCATCAGAGTCCGGGCCATAGCTGCTGGCAGCGGCATCGCAGTACAGTGCAGCAGGGAGGTAGTCCTGTGCACTCTAAATCACTCTAGGTGAGCCGGTGAAACCCGGTGAATAACAGCAGGCGGTGCTGCTGTCCTGTCTCGCCAATGATTTGCCGGGTTTATGTAACGAACCCTCTCTCTCATCTAATCGTTTCCCAGGTTTGTGGGGGTATTTCCAGAGTTTGATGGTAGGCAGGCTGTGCGAGTCTAGGGCTAGGGTAGGGGGCCCCACCCTTTGAACCTAAAACCCTTGTTTTTTAAGAAGGTTGTCAACTCTGCATGTGCTTTAGAACCTTATAGTACCAATTCCCTGTGTGTGTTTGTATAGTCTAGACTTTAGCCGGCAAAGGCGTGGCCAAAGAGGCTAAATAGACTTGCCCAACCTCAATATAGAGACGGTCTGTATATCAAACAAGCGCTAGTGAACAGACCCCCCCCCCCCCCCCCCCCCCCCCCCCCCCCCCCCCCCAAAAAAAAACGTAAACAACGGTGGTCACAAGTTCGTGCTATGTACCGGTAGATGATTTGACTCCAATTTAAAATTCACAAATCATGACTACTGTGTTCTAGGTATATTGATGAATATGTATACGGGTTCATAATACTGTGGTGGTTTGTGTCGGAAGACCCACTTCCCGGGGTAAAATCCCTTTCATAACTCTAAAAAAGCAGTGCCCATTTTTACTTGGCCTGTAGGGTGGAAACGGTGACTAGGTGGGCAATCTCAAGACGCTTGTTAGCGATGTCGTCGCCATTGGGATTTATTTAGCATACGAGTCCGTCTGGAACGGTGTTTCCACTGATTCAGTGTTCACACGCCGAATTCCATTGCACCTCTATTGTACTGTGTGTTCGATTGTGTACGGATCGTGTACCGCGTCCTTTGTACATCGTACGACGAGCCTGCGCGTGACTCTAAAATTCCGCCACGGAGATTAGAACTCGAGTCGCTCGGGTACAACTCCCTGGGTGGAGCGGTTTAAAGCCGAGTATCCTAGGCCAACCAGACTATGGGTGGATTTCCATAGGCCGAGGATGGGTCTAGTACTGCATGGGTCGCTAAATCGGTTTACTTTCGGTTATGTCTCGTGGATGGGTCATGGATGATTCGTGCATCCGTACGCAGGCGACAGCAGTCGATCATCCAGTTCCGCTTCTGTGGAAATGCGGCATGGATGGTTCCGCAATGGCCGGGTGGGCCGGGTGCCATAACTTGCGCTGTAGAAATTGCTCCAGCGGAAGACAACTTGTCCGCAGGGGAATGATCGCCTGGCCATCCAGTGTGGCTTAAATGTCGAAGAATCTGAAGATGCAGAAAGTCTCGGATTTTCCGTTCCTCGAATGAGATCTGACGCAATTCGAAATTTCGGGAAGTGAAACTAGCAGAGGGAGGTCACAGATTTCGTGAGGTCGAACTAGCAGATCGAATTGAAACTAGCAGGGGGAGGTCGCAGATTTCGGGGTGAGGAGGGTCAAACTGAGGAAGGTCGCAGATTTCGGGAGGTCGAACTAGCAGAGGGAACGAGAGGGAATCGAAACTGGTAGAAGGCAGCAGGTCGCTAGAGAGACCGGCGCCGGGCTGCGCCGGGCTGCACCGGAAAATGTGCGAGTCATCCAGACTCTTCCAATCCACCCCTCGGTCGATGGCAGGGATGGATTTTGCCATCTGGATGGGTCTCGTGGATGGGTGTTTCGTCGGTACAATCCGTACAAATACGAATCATCCAGGGGCTCTGTGGAAATGGAAGGCCTGGATGGATCGTCGGTTGTTCGTACTTTTTGACCCATCCAGACCCATCCACGGCCTATGGAAATCCACCCTTACGCGATATCGTGCTGTTTTTCACATCTTCACATCTCCCAAGATCGCCGGTCATATCAGCCGGTCAGATCAGTATTCTGCAGTCTAAGCGACTCGTGCTCGATTCTATCGTTCTTCTCCTTCACCTTTGTAACTTCTCTGTCCTCGATGAACAATTGCTATCCCGGTATACGCAAGTTTTGCAGCTTGATACTTGCAAAGCAGTTTGCATGATCGCAAGTCCAATACGCAACATCGCGCCACAACTTCTCTGCGAATTGTTTGCCCACCCGTATACCTTGCATAATAGTCTGTTCTGTCATGCGTTGAATTCGCGAGGCAAGTTGAATAGTTGCAACACCAGTAAATGCAAAGCCTCGCACGTCCAATAGTCGCAAAGCAGTTTAAATAGTATGAAAGCAAGTTCAATATCCGCAAAGCAACTCCAATGGTCGAAGAGCAACTTCGCTTCTCAACTTCCTTGGGAGTTGCTGTACCTGCGGAATGGTGCACTTTGGGAACCAGCCAGCTCCCAAAAGCTTGCCCCGGAGAGAGCCTCTCTAGCGATTACAATGGTCTAGTGGTAGACCAGATTGCTAAGGAACGAAGAGTCGGGGGTTCGGCTCCCCCTTCGGTCGCTCTTGGCGTTGCAGGTCGTCGTCAACCGCGATGGTAGCTTGTCCAGTTGAGGTAGGAGACCGCTCCCTACCCGCGTACAACGGGCTCCCTTAACACCACGCCCCACCAGGCGTTATCATTACCTTTGCCCCGGTACTCGCGTAAGGATCTCAGGGTTGAGGACTGTAGACGCGGTGTTTTCGTTTTGTCGTTTCCCTCCTGTTCTGTAGACTCAATCTAGGGACCTGGAGCATGTCCAACACAACAGCTGACTAACAAGCTCTCATCGTAGACACACGGAAGCCATGTTTCACATCCATCAGAAACAGCAGAAGAAAGAAGGCATCCGCCTCAACTGCTTCCACACACCTGCTACAATAAATGACATATACATGACGGCTCTCCCACAGTTCTCCAAGTTTTACCAGTACAAGCACACCATAGGATACCAAGCCCAGACATAAAACATAACATGACAATCTACGTTCAATCTTTCAAACATTCAAGTTGTTGGCAATTGCAATTCGCAAATGTATCTCGCTGCACGACGTTTCACCTTGGCATACCCTCGTGGGCAACTTTGTCGCATTTTCAACATCCAACAACTGATCTACAAACCCAGAAGCCATAGTGTTCCTTACCCCACCCCTGGGGCCGACCTCCAGGGGACCCGCCAGGGCCCCCTACTATTTGTTTTCAGGTTTGTGGGGGTGCCTTCAAAACCCTCGTGCTACCGTGTTATACAATTGGATGGTCGGCAGGCTGTGCTGCTGTCCAGTCTCGGCAGTGATTTGCTGAGTTTATATAATGAACCCTCTCTCTCGCGCGGCATAGGTGGTGCTGGGTTGACTTGCGTTTTTTTCTGTTAGGGGCATTATCGCTGCATATTAAGGTGCTCATAGCGCGTGCCTTTGATAAGTCTTTAACTCTTATTGGCTTGGCTGTAACAGCTCAGGATGCACTTAGCCGCCTGGGGGGTTAGTCTAGTGTAACAGGCTACGTGATGTATGTTTATGTGTAAGTCGATATGCGTAAGCTAGCAGAACAGTAGGGGGTTACCTAGATAGGGGGATGTAGAGATTGCTTGGAAAGAACGTCTTCGTGGTAGGAGTAGAAGTGTTCGTTCCGAGTAGCTCGTGTCTATGTGCGCAACGTGTGCGTTGTGAGAGATGAGGCAGTACATAGGTATGGTACTGTATCATGTGCGTTCGTCACGTGGCTAACGGGTACGGGGTACCCGTATGCCTTGCTGGACGGCCAGAGTACCCGTGAAAGGTTCTGTACCGTTACACTCCCCCCCCTCCAGAAGAGATGCGGACCCCGCATCTGATCGTAATAGAGGTTGGATGTGAATACCAGTCGTATGTGCCGTGCTCAAAATATACTTGATGAAACAAGTTGGTTTCGGAGAGAACCATTTAACATCCCTTTTGAGTACTCCGAGAAAGACAACTTTATAAATAAAGCAATCTAACCGCCGTGTCGTATGCGTCGAGTGCGTTGGGTGGGTGATGGGCCCGTTTTTTCGACGTACGTCGGGATACAACGGGCGTAACACGTGACTGCCATGCATCGACAACGTGAGGGGCACTTTTCTTGACCGCCTTGGCGAGTTCCCAAGTGTCTTGTTTAATACCAAAGTCTTGCAATCGGACCAAGTATTCGAGACGTCGTTTGCTGGATGTGCCGATGACATGCGACTTTTCACGCATGATGCATTGGATGTTCCAAATCGGAGCGCCGTCGGAGTCGAACTCAAGCGGTTGTCCAACATGGACAACGCCATCAGAGCGCCAATGCTTGATCAAACCCACGTGAAAGATTGGGTGGATGCGCATCATCTTAGGCAAGGCTACGCGGCACGCCGTGACCTGCCAGACGACTCCAGTCTGCTCGTCGCGCGGACCAATGCATTATGTAATCGTGTAGGGACCAACAAAACGAGGCGTACATTTTGGTTTACCAGTTGCTTTGAACTTCATATTGCGGGTGGACAAGAGAACTTTATCACCAAGGTTGAAGAAAACCTCCGTTCGTCGTTTATCGTAATGGGCTTTCTGCCGATCTTGAGCGGCCTGCATGCATGCTTTGCATTGATCTTGGCGTTCAATGTGATCAGCCCACCAATTTTTGGCAGCCGGACATTTCGATTCGACTTCCGCCTTGAGAGGCGTCGTAGGGTCGTAGCCATGGTATGCCCGAAAGGGTGTGTTCTGAATGGACTCCTGGTAGGAATTGTTGATAGCGAACTCCACCAATGCCAAAGACTTATCCCAATCGTCATGGTATGGCCTCACGTAGTGGCGAATCATGTCCTCGATGACGCGGTTCATGCGTTATGTCTGACCGTCAGTCTGTGGATGGAACGTAGTCGAAAACGCTTGTCGCGTGCCCATTAGTCGATGGACAGTAACGCCGAAATGACCTGTGAATCGCGCGTCGCGATCACTGAGGAGCTTCTTCGGGATACCATGATATCGGATGACCCGATTGAGGTATAGGGAAGCGAATTCCTCCGCGTTAATCGTCGTGTGACAAGGTTCGACATGAACCATTTTGGACAGTTTGTCAACGAACACAGCGATGGCGTCATGGCCCGACGATGTTGGTGGAAGCGCCGTAATAAGGTTTGTGGATACACATTCCCAGAATTTGTCCGGAATTTCCACGGGCACCATGGTACCGTTCGGCTTTGCGTTTCCGGGTTTGTTCGTTTGGCACTTATGGCATTGTTGGACGAAGGCAGTCACATCAGCCGTAATCTTGGCCCAAGTAAACGTGCGCGTGACGAGTTCCAACGTTTTGGTGCGACTGCAATGGCCAATTTAAACCGGATCGTGAGCTTCGCGGATAATATCCAGGCGAAGCGCCGCGTCAAAGCAAGAGGGACGCATAAGAATTCGCGGCCGTACTTGTTCTTCTTGAACTAGTACCCGTTTCTGGAAAATTTATCACGGAGGCGCTTGCAGCCTGGCGTGAAGTTTGAGTCCGTTTTGTAACCAGCCAAAATTCGATCCATGATGGAGAGAGAGGAGGGAGTCGACGCCAAGGGCATCGGGCGTCTGCGTCGTCGCGTTTCTTTGACCAGCACCGAAGGTGCGGGCATGACCGTAGGAGGGCGGGGTGGGACCGCAATGACTGTGCGACTGACCGCAACAGGGCGAGGTT
The DNA here is from genome assembly GCA_013435795.1 of Chlamydomonas sp. ICE-L. NCBI lineage: Eukaryota > Viridiplantae > Chlorophyta > Chlorophyceae > Chlamydomonadales > Chlamydomonadaceae > Chlamydomonas > Chlamydomonas sp. ICE-L. Next base: position 157,608,349 of record JACBWV010000610.1, on the reverse strand, counting down.
TCCTTGATCGAGGACGACATTCGCTGACCAAGAGCGAGAACACCAACAGCTGGTGCGCTACCGCGACGTTGGCGGGGGCGGAGAGGTTGGGGTTGTGACTAACAGGGTCAGCCATATTATTGCGACCAGCGCGATACTCCCAAGTATAGCTAAAGGGCGCGAGGTCCTCCTGCCATCGACCCATGCGTCGTGAAAGGACCGCTTTGGTATCGAAGTAAGTAAGCGGATTATGGTCGGTGACCAACGTCATGTGGGAGCCTTCGAGATAGCACCGCCATTCCGTCAACGCGTGGACGATCGCTAGCATTTCTTGTTCAGTCGTTGTATAGTTCAGCTCCGATGGGATATACTTTTTGCTGGCGAAGGCGATGGGGTGTTTATCTTGTAAGAGCACCGTGCCTGTACCAAGTAAGGATGCGTCAGTAATGACTTCGAATGGTTTGCTAAAATCCGGAAGTGCGAGGACTGCGGCGGAAAGCAAGGCTTCTTTGAGGCCTTCGAATGCTACGAGATGTTCATTTTTGAACAAGGGGCCAAGCTCACCCTTGATGTTAGACAAGGTCTGAAGCGGGGCGGCGAGGGATCAATATCCTTGGATAAACTTGCGAAAGTAATTGCACAAACCGAGGAATGAGCCGATTTGTTTCGCCGTCTTTGGAGTAGGCCAGTCGTGGACTGTGCTAACCTTTTTCGGATCAACTTTAATTCCGTCGCGTCCAATGTAATGACCAAGGAATTTAACCTCTGTCTTGTTGAATGAACATTTGGAGAGCTTCGCGTAGAATTCTTTGTCCTGGAGGACTTGGAGGACCGTGGCCAAGTTGGCCAAGTGTTCCGCCGGAGTGCGTCCGTAAACCAAGATATCGTCCAAGTAGACCACAACGAACTTGTGCAAGTAGGGCGCGAATATCTGGTTCATGACCGCTTGGAACGTGGCCGGCGCGTTTGCCAACCCCATCCCAAGGACTTTAAATTCGAACTGACCCATCGGGGTAGTGAACGCAGTCTTCGTCGCGTCCTCGTCCGATATATGTATTTGGTAATAACCAGACGTGAGGTCTAGGGAACTAAACAAAGTAGCTCCACCTAGACGGTCAATGGTCTCGTCAATACGGGGAAGGGGATACCTATTTTTAATCGTAATGTTGTTGAGTGCTCGCCAATCGCAAACAACACGGTATCCCGCTCCGCCTGGTTTCGCTATGATCATAATCGGCGCTCCGTAAGGGGACGAGCTCGGGGCGATGAAGCCTTGTTGTAAAAGGTCGGAGACGTATTCTTCACATAGCAATGTCTCGGCTGGACTCATGCGACGATTCCTGCGATACGGGGCGTACGCATTGTCTTGCGTTTTGATGACGTGAGGTATGACGCGATGGTTAGGTGTCCCCATCGGCAAATTGTTGAAGACTTTGCGATACTTCCATAGGAGGGCGCGCAGATCGCTGGCCGAGATAAGCGTTTTATCGTCGTGGTCAAGGATGTTATCATGGATCCAATTTTCGAAATCCATGCTAGCCACTGGCGGGCCAGGTAACGGTCCGTCGGACGGCAATAATTTCGTGAGCAATTTTGCCCTTTCATCGGCAGTGACATTTGACGCCGGTAACTCCGCCCGCGATTCGCGGACGCTGACCATGATGTGATTAGCGCCTGCCTTCAAAAGCTTTGCCGCTTTGCGACCCGTAATGACCGGGTCGTCAGTTGACTTGCCCGATAACGCCATGGTGAAGAAGGAATGAGCCGTTTCGTCCCGCTGCCTGTTAATAGGGGTTATACAGCAGCCGTACCGTTTGAGCGAAATGGTCATGCGATCGTAGATAGTCGAGGACGGCCCTTTCATCGAGCATCCAGTCGGATCCGAGGATTAGGTCTAATCCACCTGGAAGTTTGTCAACGACATGGACAAACACGTTGCCAACATACCGTTGGATGTGGATAGGGAGCGTGGCCGTCCCCGGATTTTGATAATCCCGTCGTTAGCGCAAGTGAATCCGTCGCGTTCGTTTTCCCAAGGGCGGATGTGCAAACCGAGATCCTCAGCCGTTTGCTTTTCCATAAGGCAACCCGTTGCGCCCGAGTCTGCCAATGTGAGCAATTGCTTCGCGCCAGTTCGGGCGTTGAAAAGCATATCGGGGGCTGTAGCGGTGTTGACTTTGTATACCCGATTGGCTTGTGTAGTGAGCACGGGGGAAGTGTTCGTATTTCGTTGTGCGTGATTGCGACGGATGCACTTCGTTGACCGTCTGGCAGCGATTTGTTGTTCGCGAACTTTGGGATCCAATGCCTCCGACCACCAGTGTTTTTCGACGGGTTTCAACCGGACTGGGGGTGCCCTCCTCAGGTGCGGGGCCAAAGTATACTGCCTTGGTCGCGTTGTTGATCGTGTGCCAATCCTTTTTGATCTGGACGGCTCGCTCGGAATCGGGAGGGTCATACCGTACTTGGATGGCGACCTTATTCGAAGGTGACCCCTTGGGGCGGGGTTTCATATGGTGGTCGCACGATTGATACTCCTTAAATAACTCCATACCTTGGAGGAGACTGGAGACATGTTTATCGTTACTTGCATTTTTCGGGAGGATGAACATACCCGATGTGTCGAAGGGTGCATCGTTTTTGCATTCCCAATAGTGTTCCAACTAACACCGACACGACGTCTTCCAGAATGGGGTGCGCGTATATGAACTCGTTTGCGATGGAGACTCGCATGCTAAACTCCGTAGAGAACTTCAAGTGACAAGGGGACGAAAAGGCATTAGTAGAAGTTACATCAATAGATGGGGTTAAGCCCAAGTTAGAAAATAGTTCCTCTTGAACTTGCAACAAGAGCTCAAGCGGCTCGACTACTACTACTTTATCGCCGCCAATTACACGATCCAGGCTCGTCAATACCTGGCAGGCCGATTCCTATTCCCAAATCGGGATGGGACCGTTGCCGTCAAGGGCCCAGTCGGGACATGTCGTCTCATTGAGGGCAGGCCAGTTGGGCAAGTCTCGTGTGCGGCAGCGGCGGTCAGCATTAAGCGACTGCGCACACGTCTTCATGTAGCGAAAACAGAGGAAGCAGCGGGCTCCGTTCTAAAGCCAGATGGTTTGCCCAACGCTGACCGAGTTGTTCATGTGCATAGCATTCTGAGGGTCTTGACCCGAAAAGTCGGGGGTTCGCAGCCCGACGGGCTGTGACCGGCCCCGCCCCGCACCCTGTCCGTATCCTCCTCGACCACCACGGCCCGCGCCGCGGCTAATAGAGCCTCTCCCGAGCGTGCGATCAGCACCTTGCAAACTGAGGACCTGCGACCTTGGCGATCCACCCAGCTTGGCTGTGTGCGTAGGTTGCGTCGCACTACGTCCTCTACCTCCACGGCCAGAGGCCGGGTTGCGACTACCGTTGGCCGCCAGTTTGGGGCTCTTGGCTGGGCGAGAGTTCATCTCCCCGCCGTCGTCGGTGGTCCTTAGACCCTGCGAAGAGAAAGAATCAGTGTCAGAATCGGAGGGGGGGGGATGTGGTAAAATTTACGCGATTGAATGTAAGGTCCTTACCCGGGTATTTAGTATCCGCGGGCTTCTTGAACGGATACCTCGACTTTTGATTAGCGTAACCTCCCCTCTGATGGCGATCGTGCTTGTCCGTCACGGATTTGCCACACGCCACGACAACTTTCCTCGCCTCGTCCAATTGCAGATAGCGGAACAAGTCCTCCGTCGTTTCGAATAGCGTGCCCGACTCGCGCCTAGAGTGTGCTCCGGCGCGGAGATCGTCGGAGAGGCCAGTGCGAAAGAAGTTTAACTTCTCGCGATCGGTGAGATCAGGGACTTTGAAAAATTCTGACTTGATGGCATAGTAATAATTCTGCAAGGATCGAGTATCTTGGCGCAAGCCACCTTCGTGTAGTCTGGTGAGAGCGACGTGTGATTACGTTAATAGTTCGGGCATGAGGAGCGATTCAGCCCATGTCACGATGCACATGAAATCGAACCCGTCCAACTCGCTGCCCGCACACGCTTCGACGAAAGTGGTGCGGAGTTGGCCAGTGAATGCGCCCGACAGGTGAGGAAGAATGCGCTCGAACGGCCCAAGGTAACCGTCGGAAAACTGGAGCTCGAGGATCGTTACGACATTGAAGACCCATCAGCGCCACTTAGCCCTAGAACACTTGTCCGACAGTTTGTGATCAATGAGACGTAATTCCTTTCTCATTTCAGTAACACTCGGGGAAGTCGACAGATCGCTAAATTCGTACGAGCGCAGCGGAATGCATGCGGAACGCACGCAGAACGCACGCGGGGTACGCGATTAGTCATAGCTAGCTTATGACTAATAACTTCTAAGCCCCATACCCGTGTCGCCTGTAGCTCGGAATCCTGAGACATTTCGCCTACATTTAGCCAAGGCGGATTGTCTTCGAAATGTCTCAGACTTCTGAGACTTTTCGACGACAATCCGCCTTGGCGAAATGTCTCAGACTTCTGAGACTTTTCGCCTACATTTAGCCAAGGCGGATTGTCGTCGAAATGTCTCAGACTTCTAAGACATTTCGCCTACATTTAGCCAAGGCGGATTGTCGTCGAAATTTCTCAGACTTCTGAGACATTTCGCCTGCACCTCGCCACGCACGGCGGCTTGTGCACGATAATGAGGCAAAAAGTACGGTCTTTTGAGACATTTCGCCCACATTTAGCCACGGCGGATTGGGAGCTGTTATCAGGCGAAATGTCTCGTTCATCTGAGACAATTCGCGTACACTTAGCCACGGCGAAATATGAGCTTTATTAAGAGCTGTGATAGCGTTAAATGTTTAGATCTTATCTACGTGATTTGATACTGCATATATTTAGCCGGTTCGATATCAGCCATGGCATGAGTCAAAGAAGGAAAAGTTGTTCAATGCGCATTTCAGGTGCATATTTCATTTACATTAACCATCCAATATGGTCCATACATGCCTTATATTATTCAAAAATCTCTATATCAATTATAACTACTTATGCAACCTTGCATGTGTAGATCACATATAGTGTATGCTGATCATATACAATGTACCGAATACCCAACATAATAAGCGGCAAGTCCCTAACTGTCTAATAAGCAGGATGGGGTGTGTGTTCCCTAGTTTGCCCTAGTGTTGGTTGTGTTCCATTGTGTGCGTATCGCACATCATGTTTTGGAACCGTTCCACCAGTGACTGGTGTCTTGCTGGTTCCACACCCCAGGACTAGGACTTGGAAAACTTGGACAACCAAGAGTCTGTTGGAAAACTTTGAACTATTCAAAATCAAAAATAAATATGTGCAACACTGTTAGCAAATTTGTTGTAAATTTGCTAAGTAGTGCCCAGGTAGTGCCCCTAATTTTCTGTGGGTATCGCACAGGAGGTGACGGGAAAGTTGTTGCCACTGAGCAGCCCACATGTGGTTGAAGAACCATTTAACAATTCTAAGCCAACAAATTCAAACTACCTAATGCGACCCTGCCCCCTACCCGTCCTCTTTCCCTTCTGCCCCTCTCCATTCGAATCATCCTCAATGGGCGGTGGCTGGCTATGTCTCTCTGCGCCAGAAGCCTGGGCCGGCGGTTTGAACTTCTTCTTTTCAAAAGCACTGCGCCCTGGGATGGGAGGGGGAGGCTGCTTGTGTGGTGCTACCTTCGCTACAGCATTTGGGTGGGCTTTTGGTAGCATGCTGTGGCTTGTTTTGCCGCCTAGGAGTGACATGACAGCTTTGTTCTGTCCCTGCATCTCATCTCTTGGCATCCCATCACCAGAACCACTAGCATCTTCCTCCGGACTGTTGTTGGGAGCTTCAGAAACATGCCTTTCATTGCTATCCAATGGCTGCACAGCTTTAGGACCACCTGCATTGCAGGAGATAGTGTCAGGAACTTAGACCTTGATGAAGGCATCGACAGATGTAAGTGCATTATGCCATGAGTTAGTTACCACAGCAGAGACATAGCCTAAAGCACGGATTCAGAATTTCAGGGACATGGGCACATGTGGCAAGGGCAGCAGAGGAGAAGTTAGCACAAACAATGACAATGACTTAGACTATGACTTCTCACAGATAGAGACAGTGTCATGCATGCGTAATGAAAATAAATAGTACCCTACATGGATTGATCAAGTTCAACAATTGAGAGTGGTGAGAAATGGACGTGGGACACTGGTTGTGTGCATCGAAATTATTGCTGACTTACTCGCATTCAGAGCTGGAAGATTGGAGGACTCATACATCTGTCACACGCGTGGGAGAGAATTCCAAGCATTGCCTTCTGGCTACAGAACCACCTGCATTGGCAGAGACAGTAAGTTAGACATTGATAGAGGCATAGAAAGATACAAGGGCATTTTACCTAGTTCCACTCATGTGTAAGTTACCAAGGTAGAGTCAGTGACATAGACATTGTATTAGACATAGATATGAGTAGGAGAGACTTAGGCAGATGGGGCAAGGGCCGCTGAGGAGACGTTACCATAGACAAAGACACTGATTTAGACAATGTGGGTAACAGGTATACAGCCAGTGGCATGCATGCCGCATGAAGAGAAATAATACCCTACATGGATTGACACAGTTCAAAAATTCAGAGTGGCAGTGAGGGTGAGTCATGGGCGTGAGACACTTATTGCGTGCATCGGAAATATTGCTGACTTACTCACAATCAGAGCTGGACGATTGGAGAGCTCCTCTGACACATGCGTGGGAGTGAATGCCAATAATGGCATCACAGCTGTAGAACCACCTGCATTGGCAGGGGCAGTGTTAGGAACTTAGACCTTAAAATGGGCATACACCGATAGTAATGCAGTTTTACCTAGGTCCATGAGTTATTTACCAAGGCATAGTCAGTGACAGAGACATAGGCAACGACAGCGGAATAGACGGTAGCACAGACCTTTGTCTAAGTCATTGACTCCTCGAGGTTGCGCGAATCAATCTTATAGGTGTCTTACTTGCGATCAGAGCAGGCCAGCCGGCAAGGTAAATTTGTCTGTACTCTCCCCAAGTACGAGGCATACCTTGGAGGGGTTCAAACTGCAGCGGACCATCTTTAGTCTCTCCAGGCAGTAGACGGTAGACAAGGCAGCCGTCCCTCTTGGTTATGTCAAGCAGATCTGCTTGGAGACTCTGCCACTGCTTGAAGTAAGCACTCCTCCTGGATGGCTTTAATGAGATGTCCCTGGCACACATGTCATTGCTTCTCTTCGCCATGGCCCTGCAGACAGTGCAGCATGAATTTATAAAAGAAGGAAGTCAGGATAATTTCCATGGGTATGCTCTTCCTATACTATTTTCAGTACAATGACTCCAAGACAAAGCCAAGGTTTTTAAATACAGCGCGACCTAATCGCGTGTTACCAACCGCCACTATTCTCCTCTGGCTCCTTCCCACCGCCACTTTTCTCCTCTTGCTCCTTTCCACCACCACTATTGTCCCCTGCCTCCTTGCCCCCCCCCCCCCCCCCCCCCCCCCCCCCCCATTTCATTCTCCTCCTCCTCCTCCTCCTCCTCCCCCGACACAGTGTCTGGCAAAGAGCCATCCATATCATCCTCATGTAACAACAGGAAGGCTACACGATCAGCTGTCCATAGGACTACTGCCCACTGGTCATGCAGAATGGGGTGTAGGATGTTGCCCGTTTCAGGGGTCGTATAATAAATGTGCATGAGTACCGCGCAGTTGGGATCTGTCTCCAACCCCAATCCGGCAATATCTCCTTGAAAGTAAACCACCTTTACCCCCTCGTACTCATCGCACAATCCGTAGTACACCCTACCCCCTACATCCATGAGGGAGTTGTTGTTCCGGTACCGGAAGTGTTTTTTCTGCATGTGGACCGGTACACAGCAGAGTTTGTCTCTCAGTGTACCGCGGCCTGCAAACAATGGTGGATAACATGTTTAAAAGTCATACATGTTTTGAGTGACTCTGCCTAAGTAGTGCTTGGGATAGTTACACTAGTTAACAGACATCATGCTGACTGATGTCTTATGGGGAAAGGATTGTATTGCAAATAAAGATGCAGTGATTCACACTGAATGCCGTAAGCAAGCTAGGAGCCACTCTTACTAAATGAGTTTTAATATATAAAGGTCGCTAAATTAGTTACTTGTTATAGCTTGTCAGTGGGTTGTACTACCTGGTGTCAAGGTGATAATGTGTTTGGAGTTAATGAGAGTGGTGTTATGCATAGTATATGAGCAAGTGTGAGTTATGCTAGCATGTGTGTGAATTGATCAAGCTGGTGTAGAGTAAGAGGTACTACCTCTGCCTTCCCGGGACCGTTCGTGTGCGGAATGATAACTCACTACAATGCGATTGATGTCACAATGTGAAAGAATTGTAATGCAACTGAAGGTGCGCGAAGGGCAGTGCGAATGGCAGTGCCTGACGCTAGAAGCCTTTCTGAATGAATGAGCTTTAAATTAGCGTGTTTGGATGTCGTTGTTGTACTCGTCCTTACAATCAACTACACGATATCAATGCGCACCTGTCGTCCGTTTCCTTTTCACCATCGTCGTCGCGGAGTTTTGGTGGCGGCCAAGTTAGAGTAAGGTTAGAAATGTGCAGGTAATGCGTGTTGGGATGAATGCAAGGTTAAAGAAGAAAGACTAGACCTCGGTTTGATAAATTCAATCAACTTCGGTTGGCGACCAAATCGCTGTTGAGGGCGAGATGCGGGAGAAACACAGGTGAAATAATGTGATGGATTGCATGGTTAGTAAGCGAAGGCACCTGGCCATGTATTGCTAAGGCTCAGAGATTACAAGTTTGCCACGTACAGGTCGACAGTTGCCATTCCGCCTACTTGCCGCGTCCCATCCGCCTTGGCTAAATGTACATGAAAGGTCACCCTGCGAAGACATCTATCAAAATTAGTAAGAGCACTGACACGTAATCGCAAGTCACACTAATATTTCAGTGTGACTTAGGCTTTCATCGCAGTGATAAAATCGTCATGGTTTCGCCCTACAACAGCGCCATTTTCGACGCATGCAGCGAAAGCACATCGGTGACTTGAGGTGTCCATTTTCCCGAATGAAAGCATTTCACAAACCAGCAGTTCGCGTTGGTACTTCGTTGCCTAATTGTTCATTCTATCTCGGAATCGCTGGCAGAGCTTTGCAGGTTCGCGAGAATGACCCCTCGAAAAGGTTGCTAACAGACCCTCGAGCGACAGAAAGTTGCATAGCTCTTCGCGTATTAGAACTCAGTAGTTAACGTGCGATCGAGGAGTTATTGGTCACGCTTCAGTCTACGAAATTTCTGGGTGTCTGTCGGGATCGCTGGTTTGAGGTGAGCCAAGACATTTCGTCCACTGTACGCCTACATTTCTCTGTAGTTCCGCTGCAAATCGTGTCTTTCGCCTACATTTAGCGATATTGTCACTTCCCCGAGTGTAACCCGCTTTGCAAACCCATTGTCGCGATCACCGTGACGAGGGGCGCGATCAGCAGAATGGGGGGCGAGCGGTGGGAGCGATCCAGGTCCACTTAGTTCACCTGGTGGGGCGTCTGGAGGCAGGGGCGAGGCCGCGCGAGCTTGTCGCGTTGGCGAAGGGGTATCCGTCGGCGGCGCGGCCGCGCGCTTTGCACGAGGTCGAACAGGGGCCGGGGGCTCTGTCGAAAGCCTAACGGGCGACGTTGGGGGCTCGGGCCGAGGAGCGCGAGGAGCGCAATCCGAGGTCGGTCTCACAGGCGGCGCCTGGCGGGACGATCCTGGGGGATCAGCGATGTCTTCGTCCGACGAGACGTAGTCGGAGACCGAAACGGGGTCGTGGGGGAGTACAGGCGCGCCAGGCGATACTATCGGCAGGGAAGGGCCAGCGCCCCCCCGCGGGATCTAACCTCGTTGCATTTTGCCCGTGAGAGGACCCGAGGGTGTATAGTCGGCGGGGATTTTGAAACGGTTCAGGAGTGAACTGCGGGGCGACCTGAGCGATAGCTATCAAGTTTAACAACCCAGAATTACCAACATCCCGCACCTGCCTGTCAGGTGCACGAGGCAACTTCTCGTCCATTTTGTCGTCATTGGCTTCCGCTGCGGGGTAGTGCGGCAGCAGCTTCGTGCCTTTGAGGGCGGCGTCCTTGTTGACGATGTCCTTGATGGTCAAAGGCATGGCGAGCATCCAGTTCTGCTTCCGCATCTTGGAGGCAGTGAACAACCGGGTCATGTGATCTCGGATGTCATCAATCGCCTGCAGATTAACCAGCATGTCCTCGGGCTCACAATCCAAGAGGAGCCTGTCGGCGTATTCGTTGAGATGAACCGCCAACTTTGCGTCGGCATAGGGCGCGATAGGGTGGTCTGCTGAGTGGTATGGTAGTAGAGCAGACCATCCGTCTTCGCCGCCTTGGCGTACGTAGGCATTGCCTGAGCCTGGCGACCGCGCATCAGAGCCTGCTTGCGCGCAGAGATGGGGTCCAGATAGAGGGGCGATGTCATCCGGGCGGGCGGACTAAGGCAGCGCATGCTTGCGCCCGACAGTCCTGCCGTTCCCAGTCCCGACGAAAAGGGCGTCGCTGGTAGAACCACGGGGGTCATTCTCCGTGTCCATGGGCTCGCCACCCGTCTCGTTGCGAGCCAAAGCGGCGAGATGCGCCGCGACGATGGCCGTGATATCTGCTTGCGTGAGAGCAGGAGCAGAGGGAGCAGCGGGAGCGGCGACTGGGCGCTTGCCGAAGTTGATGTTCTCCCGCGTGAGCTGCGCGTTGACCTCAGCCAGGCGCGCGTTCTCTGCACGAAGGGGTGCGAGCTCCGCACGAAGTGGGGCGAGCTCTGCATGGGGGGGGGGACGTTGGGCGTTAGTCAATGCCGACGGTAGGGGGGGAAACAGTGTGCAATTGACAGGCAAAACAGCGCGAGGACCATCTGAGCGAGAAGGTATATCCTCAATATGAGCAAAGGGATTGCAAACTGCGAAAGGCAGGTTGGTTCTATACCTATCAGGCGTAAGACCGTGCTCACCTGTTTGAGATCGAGTCAGGTCTCGCTCGTTAGCCTCGAGCGCCGTGCGCATCGCATCCATGGCGGACTTGGAGTTCGCCGCAGCCTGATTGTAAGTGGCCTGGAGGTCGCTCACGTCCTGGCGACTCTTGCCCAGATCCCTGCCGAGACAGTTGTGGCTGTTAACCAGTTCCTGGCGCTCAGCAGGATCGCACGCATTGGCTAATGCGGCCGCGGTAGCCGCGCTGGAGGCGGCGAGGCGGCGCTCCAGATCGGCAAGGCTGGCGTCCTTAGCGGAGACAGCCGCCGCAAACTGGTCGGTCAAGGCCGAGTTAGCGATGGCGGCCTGTTCAAGCTGCGCGCGGAGGTGTCCAATCTGCTCCACAGCAATAAGGTGATCACCCATGTGTTCCTGCCGCTTGCGCGCAGAGCTAGCGCGATAGGTAGCGGTGGCCACCTCAAGGCAGGGTCCAGCCATCGGCGTCGTCGTCGTCTTTGGGGCAATGCCAGCGCTCAAAGGCGCGGCAGCGGCAGCGGCCGCGGCAGCGCTCAAAGCGGCAGCGGTCGGCGCACCCGAGGATGCCGCAAGACAATTGAAGCCGGCAACCAGAGGCTGCAGCGTACCCATTGACACAGAGGGCCGAGCGTCGGCAGAGGCAGACTCGTCCTGCGTCGCACCGAGCTCAGTGTCGGGCTTAGTGTCAGACGACGCAATCCCTTCCAGATTGGTGTCTACCACTGAAATCGTAGGCTGCTCAGCAGCGGCGTCGGTACCCCGCCCGGTTTGTTGTGTGGGAGGCCATTCTGCACAGGCAACAGCACAAGTCAGTAGGCTGGACAGGGATGAGTGGTGGGCTAGAGATAGAGGGGGTATTACTCGCAACTCTAAGATGCCAAAATATCACCTGCCACAGGGACTAGTAAAATTTGCAAGCGTAACGAGCTGATAATGCCTCAAACGTAACTGTGAATGACGCGTTCGTCCAGAATACGATGAGGGATATTAGCACTGCGAAGGCACGGACCACAGGGCAAGCAAGGAAGTACACCGACGAATCGAAATGCGCGACAGAATGAGCAAGATAGCAGGTGGGCAACACGAATAATTGATGCAGCAACCAGGGAGAGCTGCAGGACAGGCTCGCAAAGTACCCTAATTAAAGCAAGTACAGCCGAGGTGGCCAATGGAGCCGATGCTGCACTATTGATCAATCCTTGCTCGAGATGCTCGGGAATAGAGCGTTAGAAGCTATGACCAAAAAGACAGGACGTGAATGCAAGGATCGAGAACGTAGGCCAGGCAGGGGCAGTCAGGCTATGAAAAGATGCCCATCATGATGCAAGACAGGTCGCAGGCGGCCTAGTGCGTGTCGAGCCTAACAGGACCGTTCACTGGGAGAACCGAACAGGCGCTACGTTTATTCGTAGCCACAGGGAAGAGCAGGAACAAAGAGCAGCAACTGCCAGAAAAGTTGACAGGATGTCCTGGCGGGTGCGCTTAATTCGAAGAAAAAATGCGTATGCGTGCGTATGTGTATGCGTGAGGTCCCTGAGGAACGAAACCAGCTCCGCTACTAGTGTAACAGATTAGGATCGTTACACCATAGGGACATTCGGCAGGGGAGTTCATATGATGTCCGAGTACTCATTCTCTAGTACATATACCCAGCCATACCGTTACACTCTTCCCTCCTCTAGGAGTCCGTCACGGACTCTTCGAGAGGCAGTAATCAGTTGGTGTATCATGTACCACGTGATGACGTTGTACGTTTTTGGACAGATTCCGTTCCTTGCCGCGTACAGCGGAGCCCTGGTTCCGGGTCGGGGGGACCCGTTGGCTTTGGGACATGTTACTTTGCTCGCGGTCCCAGAACCTGGGCACCGACGAAACCGCTTCCTCAGCGATTCGAACTCGCGTCGCTGCGGTGTTAACCAGCTCCGAAACCAGTGTAACATCTCAGGATGCACTTAGCAGCCTGGGGGGTTAGTCTAGTGTAACAGGCTACGTGATGTATGTTTCAAACATAAGTTATGTTTAAGTCGATATGCGTAAGCTAGCAGAACAGTAGGGGGTTACCTAGATAGGGGGATGTAGAGATTGCTTGGAAAGAACGTCTTCGTGGTAGGAGTAGAAGGGTTCGTTCCGAGTAGCTCGTGTCTATGTGCCACATAGCGCAGTGCGCAACGTGTGCGTTGTGAGAGATGAGGCAGTACATAGGTATGGTACTGTATCATGTGCGTTCGTCACGTGGCTTACGGGTACGGGGTACCCGTATGCCTTGCTGGACGGCCAGAGTACCCGTGAAGGGTTCTGTACCGTTACATTGGCCCTCCTCTCTTGTGTTTGTTGGGCTTGGATTGGTGCTGCGGATTGCCTGCCTCGGCATCCCTCCCCATTCACACTCCCCTTTCCGCTCTTCTTTCCGCCTCTAGTTTGTTTCCTTTTTTGGGACTTGGCCTAGTTTGTTTTCGGGTTTGTGGGGGTGCCTTCAAAACCCTCGTGCTTCTGTGTTATACAATTGGATGGTCGGCAGGCTGTGTTGCTGTCCTGTCTTGGCAGTGATTTGCTGAGTTTATGTAACGAACCCTCTCTCTCTGCGCGGCGCTTCGGCGATGGGAGTTCTAGCCCCGCTGCCGGAAGACGGCGGGTGGTTTCTCGAGTCCGACTTTAGGGCCATGTTGTTTCACTGCTAGGACATGAGCCCCTTGTTTAGATTTCCGGAGCGATATGTCTTAACACTGTCACAGGGAAGGGTCTAGGGTGTGTGCTTACAATCGTGATAGCTTGTCAGGCGACAAGGAAAGGATAAGGGTACTGCCGCCGGTAGGTGCCGGCCCTAACGGGTGGAGGCACTACTATGGAAGCTTCCAGGCGGAAGGCCTGGTGCCCCAAGACACTCTAGCTGGACCGGGAGAACCGGTCTATAACATCCCCCCCAATTCCTTGTATTCTTTATTCATAAGAATTCCTGGAATTAGGAGGTTCTAGGGAGAGGGAAGCTAGAGTGAGAAATAGATAACTGGTGCATAGGGGAGCCTGGGGTATAGGCTTCTGGTTTGGCCAGTGTTCACCAATGAACGGCACTTGACCTTGAGGCATATGCTAGTGCATTTAAGAGGGGAACAAGGGGCAGAGGCAGTACAGTGACTATTATCTATTATCTATTATCATGATTCCAGCTGTGGAGCTGCCAGGAAGGTGCAGCCATAGGGCTTTGTTCAGCTAAAAGGGCTGGATAGCAGTCTGTTTGATTTCCATTAATAAACAACTTTAAAGTAGACGTCCCCCTCTGGCTCATGTCTATCATTCCAGATGGAAGGATATGGTGAGGTACTTCCAGTATCATCTATGAAGTGTCATAAGTCAGGATCTTAAGATCAATGCTGGGGAAACTATGGGGCCATAGTGATGAGTCAGGAATGGACTGTAAGGGATCTGCAGGAAGCTGCAGGAGGGAGAACTAAGGCAAGTAGCTCCCCATGATCAAGGATATAAGTGATGCTAGATCACATGTTCTTGGTCAGAGCTTCTAGAGTTATTCCATTTTTAGTTTGGCGATGCAGCCACTTTTCTCTCTGAAGTCACAGAACTTGGCCCTGGGCAGAGCTTTGGTGAGCATGTCAGACATGTTGGCAGCAGTTGGGATCCAGTTCAGCTTGATACCTTCTTTCTTGGACTGCTCCTTGAGGAACTAGAACCTGGTCTCCATGTGCTTCAGTCTAGATGACAGCTTCTCCTGGTTCCAGGCACTAAGGGCAGCTTGGTTGTCACCATTAATGGTGAGGGCAGGGGGAACTATGCCTGTGGCAGAGTGTTGTAGTTTTCTCAACCACATTCCTTCCTGTGCTGCAGAGGTAGCTGCCATGAATTCAGCCTCTGTAGTGGACAAGGCTGTGGCAGATGCCTGGATTTTGGATGCCCATGAGATTGCACCGCCTTGGTTGAGGAATACAAAACCTGTAGTGGACTTCCTTGTGATTGGGCAAGCAGCATGGTCAGAATCACAGTAACCAATGAGAGGCTTGTTGGAGAAGGTGTAGGTGATGCCATGGTCTGGTGTATTAGACAAATACTTGAGAATACCAGTGGCAGCTTCCATGTGGTCATGCAATGGGTGTGCACTGTGCCTGGCCAATCTGTTGACTGCTTGAGCAATGTCAGGTCGTGTGTTAACTGCCAGGTAGTTGAGGGAGCCTACAATTTGGGCAAGAGGTAGGCCTGTGGCTGGGGCATCTTTGCTAGCATAGGGCAGGAGAGCATCTGGTAGTAGAGGCACTGTGACAGGGAATCTGGTGCTGTTGGGTTCAGGAAGCATGTTGTGGGCACGCAGCAGGTCCTGGATGAACCTTGACTGGCAGATGTGTAAGGTGCCAGCTGTTGCATTCCTTGTGATTTCATAGCCAACAAACACTGAGGGGTCACCGAGGTCTCTAGTCTTGTAAAGCGTCATGATGGTCGTTTTGTACTTGTCTAGGATGCTTTTGTCAAAGGACAGCATAAGGAAGTCATCAACCCAGAGGAGTACCCAGATTATGGGCTTGTTGGCTGAGTTAGGGAGCACAAATAGACCTTGGTCTACGTCTACTTCTTTGAATCCTATAGCTGTCATGTCTTCTTTTACCTTGAGGTACCACTGGCGAGAAGCTTGTTTGAGGCCATAAAGGCATTTCCACATACGGCAGACCCTGTGGTCCTGTTCGAATCCTGTTGGTTGGGTACAGTACAGTTCTTCTTCAACTATCCCATTGAGGAATGCTGTGTAAACGTCTAACTGTGCTAGGTATGCCTTGGGGTTGGCTGCCATTGAGAGGATGTAACGAATGGTAGCATGTTTGGCCACTGGGGCAAAAACTTCATCATAGTCCATGCCTGGGCGTTGGGCATACCCTTTGGCAACTAGTCTTGCTTTGTAACTGACAATTTCTCCAGCAACTGACTGTTTGATGTCAAAGACCCACTTGGTTCCTATAGCCTTGGCTCCTGATGGGAGTTCTGAGAGTGACCAGGTGTTCATCTGTGCAAGTGCTGCTAGTTCTTCTTTCATAGCAGCTTTCCATTCTTTGGCCTGGGGGCTAGAGAGGGCTTATTTTTCATTTTTGGGAATGATAACTTGGTCTGCAGCTAGGAATGCGAGGAAGTTTGGTGAGTGCCTTTCTCTGCCAGTTCTTCTAGGTTCAACTAGGGATGGGTCTACTTCTGGTGGTGGGGAAATGTCAGGACTTGGAGGTGTAGGGTCTGGTAGCTCCTGGTGTTGTGGAGAAGGGGGGTTTGGGGGATCTTCAAGTTCTTGAGGGATGTGTTCATCTCCTTGGTCAACCGTGTGGTTATTGGGTGTGCTGGCTGCTGGTGTTAGATTGGGTGTTGGTATTGTGAAGGTAGGCTGGTCCACTGTGTCTGGGTTAGAAGAGAGGTTGTCTGGTAGGCCCCACACTTGTGGGTTGGTCTGATACTTAGCTTGTCTGGCAAGGATGTACTCTCTTTCTATGAGTTCAGACTGGGTGGGAATAGCAGGTACAGGTGTTGTAGGATCATCTTCATCAACTTCAACTGGGATATCATCTTCATAGTATCCTAGTACCACAGCGTCTGCACCTGGGAATCTTTTTTGACCTGCCAGGTTTTCAAATTCATTGAAAGTTATGTCTCTGGCATCAAAAATTTGTGTGAGGAGTCTACCACTCTGTAGGCTTTTGTTGAGTCTGAGTATCCAATGAGCCTAGTAATCTTGGCTGAGGGTGAGAACTTGAAATCCCTTGACTTAGGTGGGACATGCACATATGCTGTACAGCCAATTGTCCTGAGGTGATCTATCTTAGGCTTGATGCCATGGAAGATTTCATATGGTTTTTTGTCAGATTCAGAGGTTGGTGAGAGGTTCCTGAGGATGCTTGCATTTTTGACCATCTCTGCCCAGTACCTGTTGGGGAATTTGGATGAGAGGAGGAGGGCTGTGGACCTGTCATGCAGGGTTCTGTTCAGGCGCTCTGCTGCACCATTTGTAGAAGGGTTGCCTGGAACTGTGAAGTTGAGGGTGATTCCTTTTCTTTTGCACCAATTTTTGAATCTGTTGCAAATGTATTCAGATCCATTGTCACAGAAAATGGTGCCAATTTTGTTCTGGGTGAGGACTTCATACCGTTCAAGCTCAATGATAGTTGCACAGGCTACTGCATCCTTGGTTTTGTGAAATTTAACAATGGAGTATTTGGAGTAATCATCTAGAATGCCTTGGAAGTAGAGGCTGGCATTTAGGCTTGGAATTTTCATTTTTCCACTCATGTCAATGTGAATGATTCCCATGGGTCTGGTAGCTCTGGTGTGAGATGTGGGGTAGGGTTTTTTGTCCATCTTGGAGAGGATGCAGATCTCACAGGTTTGCTTACTCATTTTCCGAAATGCAGATGAGGGGATGTCGTTTCCAATGACCATGTCCTCTGAGGCCATTCTTGCTAGGGAACTGTAGGCTAGATGTCCTAATCTGATGTGTTGAAGTTCAGCTGTCATAGGTGTCTTTCTGGAGACGGCTGCCATTGCTACAGCTGTTGTGTATTCTGATCCTCTGATCAGTGTAGGATCATGTTTGACTACAGGGACGAGGTACAGGAGTCGTCTTTTGAATCCTGAGATGATGATTTTGTTATTGATGGTCATGGTACCTTCGTTAGATGTGAACTTGATTTCCATGTTGGGTACATTTTTGATAGCTGATGCCATTGAGAACAAGTTTGGTGTGTTATTGTCTGAGTTAAGGTGGACATTGAGGAGGTTATGAAATTTCCCATTCTTTCCTTTGATGAGGGCTGTGCCAGACTTTGTAATGTAGGTGTGGCCAGAGGCTGTGAGTGTAACAGCTCAGGATGCTCCTTAGCAGCTTGGGGTTAGACTAGGGAACGCGATGCGTGATGTGTGTTTACGTGTATGTTGATATGGGTGAACTAGCAGAACAAGTAGAGGGTTACCTTAGTAGGGGATGTAGAGAGTCAGGGAGCGAACGTCTTCGTGTTAGGAGTAGAAGGGTTTGTTCCGAGTAGCTCGTGTCTATGTGCGCAACGTGTGCGTTGTGAGAGATGAGGCAGTACATAGGTATGGTACTGTATCATGTGCGTTCGTCACGTGGCTTACGGGTACGGGGTACCCGTATGCCTTGCTGGACGGCCAGAGTACCCGTGAAGGGTTCTGTACCGTTACACCCCCCCCCCCTCCAGAAGAGATGCGGACCCCGCATCTGATCGTAACAGAGGTGGGATGTAATACCAGTAGTCATCGTATGTGCCGTGCTCAAAATATACCTGATGAAACAAGTTGGTTTCAGAGAGAACCATTTAACATCCCTTTTGAGTTCTCCGAGAAAGACAACTTTATAAATAAAGCAATCTAACCGCCGTGTCGTATGCGTCGAGTGCGATGGGTGGGTGATGGGCCCGTTTTTTTGACGTACGTTGGGAACAACAGGCGTAACACGTGACTGCCATGCATCGACGACGTGAGGGGCACTTTATTTAACCGCCTTGGCGAGTTCCCAAGTGTCTTGCTCAATACCGAAGTCTTGCCATCGGACCAAGTATTCGAGACGTCGTTTGCTGGATGTGCCGATGACACGCGACTTTTCACGCATGATGCATTGGATGTTCCAAATCGGAGCGCCGTCGGAGTCGAAATCAAGCGGTTGTATGTCCAACATGGACAACGCCATCAGAGCGCCAATGCTTGATCAAACCCACGTGAAACACGGGGTGGATGCGCATCATCTTAGGCAAGGCTAAGCGGCACGCCGTGACCTGCCAGACGACCCCAGTCTGCTCGTCGCGCGGACCAATGTATTCTGTAATCGTGTAGGGACCAACAAAACGAGGTGTAAATTTTGGTTTACCCGTTGCTTTGAACTTCATATTGCGGGTGGACAAGAGAACTTTATCACCAAGGTTGAAGAAAACCTCCGCACGTCGTTTATCGTAATGGGCTTTCTGCCGATCTTGAGCGGCCTGCATGCATGCTTTGCATTGATCTTGGCGTTCAATGTGATCAGCCCACCATTTTTTGGCAGCCGGACATTTCGATTCGACTTCCGCCTTGAGAGGCGTCGTAGGGTCGTAGCCATGGTACGCCCGAAAGGGTGTATTCTGAATGGACTCCTGGTAGGAATTGTTGATAGCGAACTCCACCAATGCCAAAGACTTATCCCAATCGTCATGGTATGGCCCCACGTAGTGGCGAATCATGTCCTCGATGACGCGGTTCATGCGATCTGTCTGACCGTCAGTCTGTGGATGGAACGCTGTCAAAAACGCCTGTCGCGTGCCCATTAAACGATGTAGAGCAACGCCGAAATGACCTGTGAATCGCGTGTTGCGATCACTGAGGAGCTTCTTCGGGATACCATGATATCGGATGACCCGATTGAGGTATAGGGAAGAGAATTCCTCTGCGTTAATCGTCGTGTGACAAGGTTCGACATGAACCATCTTGGACAGTTTGTCGACGAACACCGCGATGGCGTCATGGCCCGACGATGTTGGTGGAAGCGCCGTAATAAGGTTTGTGGATACGCATTCCCAGAATTTGTCCGGAATTTCCACGGGCACCATGGTACCGTTCGGCTTTGCGTTTCCGGGTTTGTTCGTTTGGCACTTATGGCATTGTTGGACGAAGGCAGTCACATCAGCCGTAACTTTCATTGGCCCAAGTAAACGTGCGCGTGATGAGTTCCAACGTTTTGGTGCGACCGCAATGGCCCATGTAAATCGGATCGTGAGCTTCGCTGATAATATCCAGGCGAAGCGCCGCGTCAAAGCAAGAGGGACGCATACAAATTCGCGGCCGTACTTGTTCTTCTTGAACCAGTACCCGTTTCTGGAAAATTTATCACGGAGGCGCTTACAGCCTGGCGTGAAGTTAGAGTCCGTTTTGTATCCAGCCAAAATTCGATCCATGATGGAGAGAGAGGAGGGAGTCGACGCCAAGGGCATCGGGCGTCTGTGTCGTCGCGTTTCTTTGACCGGCACCGAAGGTGCGGGCATGACCGTTGGAGGGCGGGGTGGGACCTCAATGACCGTGGGACCGATCGCAACAGGGCGAGGTTTCCTTGATCGAGGACGACATTCGCTGACCAAGAGCAAGAACACCAACAGCTGGTGCGCTACATACCGCAACGTCGGCGGGGGCGGAGAGGTTGGGGTTGCGACTAACCAGGTCAGCCATATTATTACGACCAGCGCGATACTCCCAAGTATAGCTAAAGGGCGCGAGGTCCTCCTGCCATCGACCCATGCGTCAGGGAAGGACTGCTTTGGTATCGAAGTATGTGAGCGGATTATGGTCGGTGACCAACGTCATGTGGGAGCCTTCGAGATAGCACCGCCATTCGGTCAACGCGTGGACGATCGCTAGCATTTCTTGTTTAGTCGTTGTATAGTTCAGCTCCGCTGGGATATACTTTTTGCTGGCGAAGGCGATGGGGTGTTTATCTTGTAAGAGCACCGTGCCTGTACCAAGTAAGGATGCGTCAGTAATGACTTCGAATGGTTTGCTAAAATCCGGAAGTGCGAGGACTGCGGCGGAAAGCAAGGCTTCTTTGAGGCCTTCGAATGCGACGAGATGTTCATTTTTGAACAAGGGGCCAAGCTCACCCTTGATGTTAAACAAGGTCTGAAGAGGGGCGGCGAGGGATGAATATCCTTGGATAAACTTGCGAAAGTAATTGCACAAACCGAGGAATGAGCCGATTTGTTTTGCCGTTTCGGAGTAGGCCAGTCGCGGACTGTGCTAACCTTTTTCGGATCAACTTTAATTCCGTCGCGTCCAATGTAATGACCAAGGAATTTAACCTCTGTCTTGTTGAATGAACATTTGGAGAGCTTCGCGTAGAATTCTTTGTCCTGGAGGACTTGGAGGACCGTGGCCAAGTTGGCCAAGTGTTCCGCCGGAGTGCGTCCGTAAACCAAGATATCGTCCAAGTAGACCACAACGAACTTGTGCAAGTAGGGGGCGAATATCTGGTTCATGACCGCTTGGAACGTGGCCGGCGCGTTTGCCAACCCCATCCCAAGGACTTTAAATTCGAACTGACCCATCGGGGTAGTGAACGCAGTCTTCGTCGCGTCCTCGTCCGATATATGTATTTGGTAATAACCAGACGTGAGGTCTAGGGAACTAAACAAAGTAGCTCCACCTAGACGGTCAATGGTCTCGTCAATACGGGGAAGGGGATACCTATTTTTAATCGTAATGTTGTTGAGTGCTCGCCAATCGCAAACAACACGGTATCCCGTTCCGCCTGTTTTCGCTATGATCATAATCGGCGCTCCGTAAGGGGACGAGCTCGGGGCGATGAAGTCTTGTTGTAAAAGGTCGGAGACGTATTCTTCACATAGCAATGTCTTGGCTGGACTCATGCGACGATTCCTGCGATACGGGGCGTACGCATTGTCTTGCGTTTTGATGAGGTGAGGTATGACGCGATGGTTAGGTGTCCCCATCGGCAAATTGTTGAAGACTTTGCGATATTTCCATAGGAGGGCGCGCAGAGCCTGGCCGAGATTAGCGTTTTATCGTCGTGGTCAAGGATGTTATCGTGGATCCAATTTTCGAAATCCATGCTAGCCACTGGCGGACCAGGTAACGGTCCGTCGGACGGCAATAATTTCGTGAGCAATTTCGCCCTTTCATCGGCAGTGACATTTGACGCCGGTAACTCCGCCCGCGATTCGCGGACGTTGACCATGACGTGGTTAGCGCCTGCCTTCAAAAGCTTTGCCGCTTTGCGACCCGTAATGACCGGGTCGTCAGTTGACTTGCCCGATAGCGCCATGGTGAAGAAGGAATGAGCCGTTTCGTCCCGCTGCCTGTTAATAGGGGTTATACAGCAGCTGTACCGTTTGAGCGAAATGGTCATGCGATCCTAGTCAAGGACGGCCCTTTCATCGCGCATCCAGTCGGATCCGAGGATTAGGTATAATCCTCCAGGAAGTTTGTCAACGACATGGACAAACACGTTGCCAACATACCGTTGGATGTGGATAGGGAGCGTGGCCGTCCCGCGGATTTTTATAATCCCGTCGTTAGCGCAAGTGAATCCGTCGCGTTCGTTTTCCCAAGGGCGGATGTGCAAACCGAGATCCTCAGCCGTTTGCTTTTTCATAAGGCAACCCGTTGCGCCTGAGTCTGCCAATGTGAGCAATTGCTTCGCGCCAGATTGGGCGTTGAAAAGCATATCGGGGGCTGTCTCGGTGTTGACTTCGTATACCCGATTGGCTCGTGTAGTGAGCACGGAGGCAGTGTTTGTATTTCGTTGTGCGTGATTCACTCGGGGAAGTCGACAGTTCGCTAAATGCGTACGAGCGCAGCGAAACGCACGCGGGGTCCTCGATTAGTCATAGCTAGTTAATGACTAATCATTTCTAAGCCCTATACCCGCGTCGCCTGTAGCTCGGAATCCTGAGACATTTCACCTACATTTAGCCAAGGCGGATTGTCGTCGAAATGTCTCAGACTTCTGAGACATTTCGCCTACATTTAGCCAAGGCGGATTGTCGTCGAAATGTCTCAGACTTCTGAGACATTTCGCCTGCACCTCGCCACGCACGGCAGCTTGTGCACGTAAATGAGGCGAAAAGTACGTTATTTTGAGACATTTCGCGTGTACTTCGCCTGCAGGGCGGTTTGGGCACGGTGGTTGGAGAGGTCGCATTTCAGAAATATTTTCCAGGAGCATTTCTCAATTACACCAGGATTCGAGAAGATAGATTACATACATAATAAACTATGCATCCATTAACCTATTGATCTACCTATTTATCTATGTAAGCATCCTTACACATGTACATCCACTAAAGCCCATATATTCCCTATGTATCCATTAACCATAGATAGACAGTGAGCAAAAGACGACGAGCAGCCACATTGATGGCTGGAACCATGTAGCTAATTAAGTTCAAGTACAAGTATATACGCAGCCTGCAGGCAGCTATCTATTTGTCTTGAAAACATAGGCCTATATATCCACCAAGAAGAAACGTTCAATCAAAGCTATACATCTATATATCTTCACTGATTATATTTTATATTTCCATCTTCAGCATGTGTAGTTCCTTCGTGGCAACAATCTTCATCGCAGCTGTAGCATTTCCATCCATCATTTTGCCCTGGAAGACATGAAGAGCAGGGCATGCGTTAGAGAGCAACCAAGGGCAGGGTTAATGGCAAGGGGCAGGACGGTGCGGTGATGAGCAGAGCATGGCATGTGTTACATAGCAACCAATGGCAGGGAGCATGGCAAGGGGCAGGCATGTGCTAAACAGAGCAGAGCAGGCATTATAGAGCAATGAATGGCAGGGAGCACGGTAAGGGGCATAGATGCGATAAGCAGATCAGGGCATGTGTTAGAGAGCAAAGCAGGGAAGGGAGCAAAGTACGCCTGGAAAGTGATGATCAGAGAAGGGCATGCGTTCAAGAGGAAGGAAGGGAAGAGAGCAAGGCAAGGGGCAGGACCACAGTGATGAGCATAGTAATGCATGCATTTGAGAACCAAGAGCATGGATAATGGCAATTGCCAGTATCCCTGCCCCTCTTTGCTCTCTAACGCCTGCCATGCTCGGCTCATCACTGTCGTCCTGCCCCTCGCCATTATCCCTGCCTCTCATTGATCTCTAACACCCGCCCTGCTCTGATCATCACTGTCGTCCCGCCCCTCGTCATTATCCCTGCCCCTCTTTGCTCTCCAATGCCTGCTTTTCTTTGCTCATCACTGTCGTCTTGCCCCTTGCCATTATCCCTGCCCCTCTTTGCTCTGTAACACCTGCCCTGCTCTGCTCATCACTGTCATCCTGCCCATTGACATTATCCCTGCCCCTTTTTACTCTCTAACGCCTGCCCTGCTCTGCTCATCACTGTCGTCTTGCCCCTTGCCATTATCCCTGCCCCTCTTTGCTCTCTAACACCTGCCCTGCTCTGCTCATCACTGTCGTCCTGCCCCTTGACATTATCCCTGCCCCTTTTTACTCTCTAACGCCTGCCCTGCTCTGCTCATCACTGTCGTCTTGCCCCTTGCCATTATCGTCGGTATTTAGTACTTCTTTGAGGGTCGTTTGAAACAAAGAAAATCCTGTTTGAATTGTTCGTTTGATTCATTCTTAGATTCAATCGGAGATAACCTTGATTCAATCGATCTTTGTTTCCTGTTTGAATCAGTCGGCCATCAAACCTACCGATTGAGATCCGTTTGAAACAAGGTTGGTTGTTTCAAACATGACTCAAACCATGTTCAAATAGATCTTAATCAAGCCGTCATCAACGTGCCCCTTGAAACATGTTTGAAACAAGGTTGGTTGTTTCAAACATGACTCAAACCATGTTCAAATAGATCTGTTTTTTCGTAAAGCAATGCAAGCACTGAAGACTGAGGGCGCATATTTGGACAGCAGGACTCTTCGATCTTTGTTACAGAAATTGAAAGCACCATAATGAATGAATCCTTAGATAGTTAAACATGATAGTAATTAGTGATTGAAGAGCTAGATATATATGCTACTAAGGAAGTGCACGAAGTAGTTCCTCAGGTACGAATTGACGAAACTCCAGCATGCTGTGCTTCTTGTTCATCAACGACATCGTCTTCAGCCTCAAGGTCATAAGCATCCAGGCGTTCTGACGCGAGACCAGTCGCAAGAGTGAGACCTGTAGACAAATGTTCGTTGGTGAGCGTTAGTTGAGATACATTGGCAGCAATGCGCATTCTTCCGACTTTCAAATAGCAGCCATGGTTCAAACCAAATTCGCTATCTGAATGCGCACCTGTTTTGCACCTCGAGCATTGGAACTCTTGCGGCTCCATGATGAGCTGGACGATAGGTCGACTTGCTGCAGCTGCCTTAATGCCTGCGGAACAACTCGAAAAAGCGAGTCAGTCAAAGTTGAGACAAATTCTGGTCAAGTAAGGCACCACTTGACGAGACGCAAAACGCAGTACCTTAACCGCACGCGCGGGGGCGGAGAAGCAGGTCGCTACAGTCTTGGGTTGAAGCACAACAATTCCCAAAGCAAAGTACCGCTGAAGCAAAGTGCTCGCGCGTGTAGGTATTGACGGATCTCAGAAGTAATTCGGGAATGGCTGAAGCTATGAAAGCAAGCTCAGTCCAAGTTAATTCAAGGAAAGCAGGCAGCATGTCGCTATCTGACTGCGCACCTGTTTCACACCTCGAGCATTGGAACTCTTGCGGCTCCATGATAGGTCATTTTGCTGCAGCTGCCTTAATGCCTGCGACACAACTCTGGTCAAGTAAGGCACCACTTGACGAAACGAAAAATGCAGTACCTTAACCGCACGCGCCGGCGTGGGCGGAGAAGAAGGTCGCTACAGTCTTGAGTTGAAGCACAACCATTCCCAAAGCAAAGTGCCGCGGAAGCAAAGTGCTCGCGCATGTAGGTATTGACGGATCTAGGAAGCAATTCGGGAATGGCTGAAGCTATGAATAGATCAGTCCAAGTTAATTCAAGGAAAGCAGGCAGCATGGTGCGCTATTCTGCAGGAATATCGCTGAGTCGAGAACCAATTGACGCGCATTGAACAGTGAAAGCTTGCACAGCCGCTAAGTTGAAGCGCTAACCCATTGCGCTGACCAGTTTGAACTGTACAGCATGCAGTACCGCCGTAACCGCACGCGCATGGGCGGAGAAGCAGGTCGCCATATTTGAATCGGATTCTCGGGGCCTGCGCCTGCGGTGCATGCGGGATCTGCGTCGCAGGACCTAGACAACCCTGATGGGGGTCATGCTAATCAAACCTGATGAACAATGGGGGATAATGATCCCGAAACTTCTCATGTACCCAAATATGATTATTCCGATTCTGGAAAACAAAAGATCATAACCAGATTCAAAGGGACGAGGAAGTTCTGAGCTTAGAGAACTGGTTACACATCCGCGCCTTTCGAACAGCGACCAGTTGGGACCCTGCACACCAGTAGGCTATCCTCCACTATGATAATGGTTTCTAAACTTCTCATGTACCTATATATGATTATTTAGATTCAGGAAAACAAAAGATCATAACCAGATTCGAAGGGACGAGGAAGTTCTGAGCTTAGAGAACTGGTTACAGATCCGTGCCTTTCGAACGGCGACCAGTTGGGACCCTGCACGCCAGTAGGCTATCCTACACCTAGATAATGGTTTCTAAACTTCTTAGGTACCTATATATGATTATATCGATTCAGGAAAACAAAATATCATAACCAGAATCGAAGGGACGGGGAAGTTCTGAGCTTAGAGAACTAGTTACAGATCCGCGCCTTTCGAACAGCTACCAGTTGGGACCCTGCACGCCAGTAGGCTATCCTAGACTACGATAATGGTTTCTAAACTTCTTAGGTACCTATATCTGATAAATTAGATTCAGGAATACAAAATGTCATAACCAGATTCGAAGGGACGGGGAAGTTCTGAGCTTAGAGAACTGGTTACAGATCCGCGCCTTTCGAACAGCGCAGATCGGTAACTACTGATTTAAACTCAGAACTTCCTCGTTCCTTCGAATCTGCTTCTGATCTTTGGTTTTCCTGAATCGGACTGATCACATATAGGCACCTGACAAGTTCAGGGACCATTTTCCTACTGTAGGATAGTTTATGGGGTTCAGGATCTCAACTGGTTACGGTTTAAAGAGCGCAGATCGGTAACTACTGATGTAAACTCAGAACTTCCTCGTTCCTTCGAATCTGCTTCTGATCTTTGGTTTTCCTGAATCGGACTGATCACATATAGGCACCTGACAAGTTCAGGGACCATTTTCCTACTGTAGGATAGTCTATGGGGGTCAGGATCTCAACTGGTTACGGTTTAAACAGCGCAGATCGGTAACTACTGATTTAAACTTTGAACTTCCTCGTTCCTTCGAATCTGCTTCTGATCTTTGGTTTTCCTGAATCGGACTGATCACATATAGGTACCTGACAAGTTCAGGGACCATTTTCCTACTGTAGGATAGTTTATGGGGTTCAGGATCTCAACTGGTTACGGTTTAAACAGCGCAGATCGGTAACTACTGATTTAAACTCAGAACTTCCTCGTTCCTTCGAATCTGCTTCTGATCTTTGGTTTTCCTGAATCGGACTGATCACATATAGGTACCTGACAAGTTCCGGGACCATTTTCCTACTGTAGGATAGTCTATGGGGGTCAGGATCTCAACTGGTTACGGTTTAAACAGCGCAGATCAGTAACTACTGATTTGAACTCAGAACTTCCTCGTTCCTTCGAATCTGCTTCTGATCTTTGGTTTTCCTGAATCGGACTGATCACATATAGGTACCTGACAAGTTCAGGGACCATTTTCCTACTGTAGGGATAGTCTATGGGGGTCAGGATCTCAACTGTTACGGTTTAAACACGCAGATCGGTAACTACTGATTTAAACTCAGAACTTTCTCGTTCCTTCGAATCTGCTCTGATCTTTGGTTTCCTGAATCGGACGATCCCATATGGGTACCTGACAATTTCAGGGACCATTTTCCTACTGTAGGATAGTCTATGGGGGTATGTTATAAACATGTTTTATTACATTGATGACCTCTTTGACATATATTCCAAAGCATCCCTTATTCATATCTAAGTCTATGTAACTTAAAGGAAGTACGGTATGCAAAGATTTGAATAGTTATTCATTAAATAATGCAGTTGTATTCACTGCTGAAATTGGGCCGAAATACCTACGGTTAATAAGCAATATAGACCCTTGTGCTAACCGTATATTCCCTTTCCTACCCTTGCTGGCCCTTCACCGTTGGTTCCTCTCTTCCCTGTTCCAATAAATCCGGGACGCGAACTGTTGTAGTGCTAGCTGGACTGTTGTTCCAAGCAACCGTGTACCGTACTCCTGTCCGGCTCTCAGCTGTCCCCGCGCCCAGTAGAAGATCCCTGGCAACGGAGCCCACGCACGCCAAACCCCTGAACCCACAAACTGAACCGGCCAAGTGCAATTCGAGCCACCAGATTGTAAACTCGCATTCTGAACGCTACGCTACGATCCTCCTCTTCCTCTTTTTTTCTTCACTTCGACTGGAGACAACTACTAACGAGGCAACGATCACAAGGCATACATGCATCGGTGAGCAGCCCTGGTCGCCAAGCAGCTCCTCGTAGTTACACGAGGCTAGTTCGACAAATTGTACAAGATTTCGGAAATTACAGAATCCAAGCAGGGGCAAATTTGGCCCTTCAGGAAGCGACAGAGGCCTACTTGGTGGGCCTCTTCGAGAACACTAATCTGGCGGCTATACATGCCAAGCGGGTAACCATTATGCCCAAGGATATGCAGGTGCGCTATCTACAGGGGTTGGGGGTGGGGTGGGGGGTGGGTGGGCGGGGTGGGGGGTAAGAGTTGGATCCACACAAAATATGCTGCAGCTTCTGGGCAGATCCCTAGGTGGGCAGTTGGCCTTTGGTAAAAATATGCTGCAGCTGCTGGGACCCGTACACGACAAAACACAACAGTACACTACACTACACTACACAACAGTACACAACACTATACAACACTACACAACACTACACAACACTACACAACACTATAGAACAAGGGGGGTTGGGAGGGGGATGGGGGGGGGGGGGGGGGGGGGGGGGGGGGGGGGGGACTGAGCTACTTGAAACACTCACTCATTCACTAACTTTGATGTCTGTTTCCACTTGCAGCTCGCATCGGAGGATTCGAGGGGAGCGAAACTAGGACTTGCAAGAAGTTGTGGTGAGTTATGCTTTCATGCCTGAACCACCCTCATGTAACACTTAATGAATGCATGTTACTTACTAATAATATCATAATATGGCTTAGCTGAACCTACCCATACTGTAGCCCGATAAGCGCCCTTGAGGCTGCTTGCTACAGAATGGGCGGAGATCGATTTGCCTTGTATGGTATGCCTTAAACCACCCTCATGTACAACTTAATTAATGCATGTTACTTATCATAATATCATAATATGGCTTAGCTGAACCTACCCATACTGTAGCCCGATAAGCGCCCTTGAGGCTGCTTGCTACAGAATGGACGGGAGATGCGATTTGCCTTGTATGGTATGCCTGAACCACCCTCATGTAACAACTTAATTAATGCATGTTACTTATCAATAATATCATAATATGGCTTAGCTGAACCTACCATACTGTAGCCCGATAAGCGCCCTTGAGGCTGCTTGCTACAGAATGGGCGGAGATGCGATTTGCCTTGTATGGTATGCCTGAACCACCCTCATGTAACAACTTAATTAATGCATGTTACTTATCAATAATATCATAATATGGCTTAGCTGAACTACCCATACTGTAGCCCGATAAGCGCCCTTGAGGCTGCTTGCTACAGAATGGGCGGGAGATGCGATTTGCCTTGTAGGGTATGCCTGAACCACCTCATGTAACAACTTAATTAATGCATGTCAGTAATAAAAAATATGCCTTAGCTGCACCTGCCCATTATGTAGCTGCATAAGCGCCCTTGAGACTGCTTGCAACAAAATGGGTGGTCAATGCGTTTAGCCATGTATGCATCCACCACCCTCTGCACACACTTAAGTCACCAACATGATAAGTGCAGCACATTCTAAGCAGCATTATCTTACTCATTCTAATGTTTTTCCCTTGCAGGTCATTCATGAATGCTGGCTGTTGGGAGCAAGTAAAGGACGAATATGCAGTAGTGGAGCTGCCTGGAAGCTGCCATCATGTGGTGCCAAGCTTAGCCAATGGGATATTAAGGCATGTTAGTGCCCTGAATATATAGTAGCATGGAGCAGTAATCATAGGGTGACTTTAGTTTGGGTTTTGTTTATGAGGGTTTATAGGTACTGCCTGTCCTTGTTGACCAGGACAGGCAGTACCTTTAAACCCTCATACAAAAAACCCCAAAATTTAATTTGAAATTTCAAGCACAGCAGTAGATAGGCCTATTATCCCTTCCACCACCCTTGGACAATAGCCGGGCCTGGTAGTTGACAATATACAGCCTTCTTGTGCGATACCCACGAGAGCACTGTATTGTATTCATCAATTGTGCGATACCCACAACGATGAATACTTTCCCTACAACTGAATTAGACCTAACTTCCAGCCAGCTCCATTAGGTTGTACAGCTTCCAGCCATGGGTTGTACAGCTTCCAGCTAGCTCCTTAGGTTGTAGAACTTCCAGCCAGCTTCAATAGACTTTCACTTTGTGTGACAGGTTGTACAGCTTCTAGCCAGATCCATTAGGTTGTACAGCTTCCAGCCAGCTGCATTAGGTTGTACAGCTTCTAGCCAGCTCCATTAGGTTGTAGAGCTTCCAGCCAGCTCCATTAGACTTTCACTTGTGTGGCAGGTTGTAAAGCTTCCACCCAGCTCCATTAGGTTGTACAGCTTCCAGCCAGCTCCATAAGACTTTCACTTTGTGTGGCCAGGTTGTATAGCTTCAGCCAGCTCCATTAGGCTGTCTCTCTGTATATTAGGTTGTTGTGTAGCTTCGAGCCAGCTAAGCCGTCCTCAGCAGGAAAAATTAAATATATGATACCAATTTGTTTCTGGCATTATATTTGTTTCCTTTCTTGTAAAAGTTTCTTTCCTACCATTGTCCAAAGTGCGAGTACTTAAACACGCACACACACCCTACTTGGGCGTTTCCAAACTCCTACATTCAACTTCAACTTGGTTACATAGCCAGACTTCAAACTTGGTTACATAGCCAGACTTCAACTTGGTTACTAGCCAGACTTCAACTTGGTTACATAGCCAGACTTCAACTTGGTTACATAGCCAGCTGTGCACTTGAGATTACAGCCATCATCTTGCTAGCACCTACACCCCACCCTAGATTTTGTCTAGCCAATGAAAGCACAACTAATGTACTACAAGGTACGGATTTGTGCCGGTTATCGCTAGGCGCTCGCCCGCCTCGGATTCAAAGCTTCCTACCTCTCGGCAGCCTACATATGGGAGCTTAGCTACATTTCGAAGTGCAATATCTTCGACCACCTTGAATTCCGTTTGATATTGTCTTGATTGACTTCCGTCTGATTCATGAATAAGCTGCTTGAATTGAATCACTGATTCAAACTGTTTTCAAGGTACCCTGATTCAAGGGGAAAACCGCTTGATAGGGGTTCATTGATTCAAACCAGTTGATTCAAACGATTTCAAAGGTCTGCCTAAATACCGACGATCCCTGCCCCTCTTTGCTCTCTAACACCTGCCCTTCTGCTCGTCACTGTCGTCCTGCCCCTTGACATTATCCCTGCCCCTTTTACTCTCTAACGCCTGCCCTGCTCTGCTCATCACTGTCGTCTTTCCTTTGCCATTATCCCTGGCCCTCTCTGCTCTCTACTAGATAGATATGCCCTGCTCTGCTCATCACTGTCGTCTGCCCCTCGCCATTATCACTGCCAGCCAGTTTGTACTCACGAGAGTAAAATGGGGCAGGGATAATGGCAATCAGTGATGAGGCAGAGAAGGGAAGACGTTAGAGAGCAAAGAGGGGCAGGGATAATGGCGAGGGCAGGACGACAGTGTTGAGGCAGAGCAGGGCAGCGTTAGAGAGCGAAGAGGGGCAGGGATAATGGCAAGGGGCATGACGACGGTGATGAACAAGGCAGGGCAGGCGTTAGAGAGCAAAGAGGGGCAGGGATAATGGAAAGGGGCAGAAAGACAGTGATGAGCAGAGCAGGCCAGGCGTTTGAGAGCAAGGAGGGGGCAGGGATAATGGCAAAGGGCTAGATGACAGTGATGAGCAGAGCAGGCGCGGGTGTAGAGAGCAAGGAAGGCAGAGAGCACGATAGGATAGGCATGGTGATTAGCTCGGCAGCCTGCGTTAAGAAGCAATGAAGCGCAGACGGAGCAGATGCAAGGGGCCAGCACAGTGACGTTGCAGAGCAAGGGTATGCGGTTAGAGATCAATGAAGGGCAGTACATAGACAGCGGCGCCCATAGTACAGATGCAGTTACAGAGACGATGCAGAGACAGTGACACAACATGACAGATGCACGCTGGGCACCACCTATGGCATGAATCAGAACATAAATTCGATATAGCCCCACACAATTGTTGCGAAACCGCCCACCTACAGCCAAGTCTTCACTATATCCACTTACGCTTGTTGCTACAAAAGCCTTAGGGTGCCACAGTGGCAAATCAGAAACTCGCCGGAGGAAGACAGAGCAATGCGTCCACTTTGACAATAGACAGAATGAAGGCCCCATAGCGAAATTAAGTAGCACCCTTTACTTCTTATTTGATGATAGTTTGAAGCTTTACCCCCTCTGTCTTGTGTCAACAATGGCAAGCGCTCACAGCAGACTGAAAGAAAGTATTCATGCGTGCAAAGATAGGCATGAAGAACCAAGCCTTTCCCATGGACGCTGAACACTCTATTGCCTACACCTCAAGCTGCAGTCACCCTCCAGATAGTCAGCCAATCAGTCACCAGTGGAGGAAGACCTGAAACGCGCAGCATACAGACAGAATGCCACAAAGGGGGAGGGTTTTGTTCCCGTGGCATGACAAAGCAGGTGCCGACACTAATTAGGCATATGATCAAGTCAGAATTCCCTAGCAAAATGTGTGCAAACAACCTAAAAGCAACCTTCCAGACGCTACAGACAGAGCATGGGTCCCTGACCCAACAATGAAGGGCGCGGCATAGTTACATTTATTGACACCCTTTGTGATTGTTTAGACGACAT
The DNA here is from genome assembly GCA_013435795.1 of Chlamydomonas sp. ICE-L. Lineage (NCBI taxonomy): Eukaryota > Viridiplantae > Chlorophyta > Chlorophyceae > Chlamydomonadales > Chlamydomonadaceae > Chlamydomonas > Chlamydomonas sp. ICE-L. The sequence continues at coordinate 157,575,706 of JACBWV010000610.1, read as the reverse complement.
GATAGGAGATCCCCTGCGGAGTCCTAAACTGCCTAAGCATTAGGTCACCTGAAGCTCAGCGTCATAACCCAAGCCTTGACATTGCTTACCACACTAGCCTGAGTTTACCATGCGAATGGATCTGCGAAGACCGCAGCATAACGAAAACGGGTAGGACTGCTCACCCACAACTACCCAGCCAACAGAAAGGATGAACCAGTATCGACCACAACACCAAGATGGCAACATGCAGAATGACAAAACAACCACTAGGATGTGAACCAATGTGAAGATGAATGCCTTAGACAGCGGGTAACTAGTGCGGTAGCCAAATAGACACAGTGATGCACACAATCTAGTCATGCAGGCGTCTTCACGGCGATAATGTGCACACGCCATGTACTCTGATACCATTGCCTCAAGCGCGCCACAATGCAGCCCTAGGCGCACAGGGCATGACATCCAATAGAGTGTAAGGGCCCCGATGTCCTTTAAAGCTTACTCAGGCCAAGGCAAGAGAACACGCGTGGAAGTATGAACTCACATATAAGAGTTAGGGAGCCAAGTATGTCCCGAGCCATCTAACTTTGCACAGTGCCAACTATCATGCCTGCCCATCCAAGCTGAAGTCATGCTCCTGCGTACAGCAGACTCACATACCATCCACATATTTGACCGTTTACAGAGCAACTGTCGATGTGGGCTGCCGAAGATGCTGCAATTTATGCAAGATTATTCATGCCAGGGCTGGCAGTGCAGCAGCCGTCCGAACTAAGCGCGATTCGGGTTAAGGAGTTGAACGACGCATGAGGCCGCCTAAGGCTGTCAAGATTACCATGCTCCAGCAATGCACAACCTACACAGAGTCTAAGCATGAGACGGATCCGGTGCGAGAATTTGCGGCACCGATGAAGCAAGGAATTTGTGTACGCAGAACCGATCAGGATCAGAGAATAGTGATCAAATTTCACAACACAATCTAACGCAATACTTTGCGCTTGCTCACGCGGAGACGGCGATGCAAGAGGAGCGTGCCGCAGTAATATCTGCAAAGAAAGTTGGAAAGCCAAAGGAGGGAATAAGCAGGACCGCAGAAAATATCAGTAGCAACAAACAAATGCTTGGGCGCATGAGGAGGAAGAATATGAGCTGTAGAGTACGAAGGCCGCGCGAGCTGTCGCCGTCGGCGAAGCGAGGTATAGTCCGAGCCGGCGCAGCCGCGCGATTAGCAACTGAGGTTCGAATCGAGGGGCCGGTCGGGCTACCGTAGAAGGCCTAGCGAGGACGTACGTTGGGGCTCGCGGCCGAGGACACGAGGAGAGGATCGAGGTCGGTTCACAGGCGGCCCGCCTGGACGCCGGACCAATCCTGAGGCGGATCGGACGATTGTCTTCGTCCGCGAGACGTATGTCGAGACAGAAACGGGGTCGTCGGAGCCGAAGTACTGGACGCGCTGGCGATTACTGGCAGGGAAGGCCAGCGCCCGGGGATACGAACCTGTTTGCTTTACCGTGGAGGAGAGGGAGCATAGTCGGTGGGGCTGCTTTGAGAACCTGCTCTGAGCGGCCAGGAGCCGCCCTCGCGGTATCCCAGAGCCACCCCCGCCGGCGGGGGCCGCCCCCACCCCGTGCAGACGACCCCGCGGCACGGGGGCGCGAGCCCCCCCCTAGCTTTTGTTATACATTTTTACGCCGCAGGGTCACATTTTTTTGTAAGTTTCTTCTGAACCGCCTCCTCCCCTATCTTTATCTTTCTTCTACCCCCTTTTATCTTTTAATATACCTTCCAAGAATGGTCGCGACGTAAATACGTAGCCTGGCAGTCGCCTGACGCCCGATAGCTTACCTTCATGAACAGTGTACAACAGACACTACACGAATGCTACCACATACCGCAGCCGCCACCTGACGTGTTAAACGCGTGCGCCATCGAGGCAGATTTGACTCGTTCACCCCCTGACCAGTTGTCGGATCAGCTGTCTGCCGCCCCATCTCAGCCCGCCAGAGCGTAGTGGGGATCATTACCTTCGGCACCATGCCACCAGCTTTGTTACAGAGTTTCAAGCGATCGAGCCCAGAAAATTGACGCCTGTTGATGTGCACTTGCCACTTCAGTTGGTCTTTTGGTTGCGAATTATTATTGTCACTTGTTCGTTGTTACGGATATTTCTACTTTTTCCTCCTTTCCCTCCTGTACTGTCCACCTTTTCCGTCCTTCCTTCCTTCGATTTCGCTTCAAAGCTCATCATGGCGAGCATCCTAGTTCTGTTTTACCGAACCATTTAGAGATGGCCACCAGTTTGGCCTGCAGGTGTGAACAACCCCGGGCGTCATATGATCACGCCGGACATCGTCGATCGCCTTGTGCCATGCGACACCAGCCACAATGTCCTCGAGGCTCACAATCCAGGATGGCAGGACGCCCGTCGCGTATCTGCGTAAGATGAGCCGACAATTCGCCGTAAGGAAAATAAGGAGGCGACACGATTAGGTGGTCAGCTGAGTGCGTAGTAGACGCAGAACCATCACAGTCTTGCCCGCCTTGGCCGTACCCGATGACGTCGCCTTAGCCTCGGACCCGGCCGCCGCATCAGCGACCTGCTTGCGCGACAGAGCATCGGGTATCAGAGGGGCGAGTTTCTCCGTGTAATCCTCTTGCTACGCGCGCGAACGACTGAAGGGTAGCGCCCATGCTTCGCCAGCCCGAACAGTCATCTAGCCGCTTAACCCAGAAGTCCGAGGAGGAACACCGAGGGTTTCGTAGCCTCGCGTAGAACCGCCGGTGGTCATTCTCCTTGTCCATTGGGACTAGCCTACCGTCTCTTGCTTGCCGAGTCATAAGCAGCGAGATTGCGCCGCGAACTGATGGCCGATGAGACATCTGCTTGCTGTGCAGAGGCTGGAGCCAGATGGTGCCTGAGACTTAGCAGAGCGGATTAGCCGGCGGACTGGGCAGCTTGCCGAGTCGCAATGTTATACCCGCCGTGAGCTGCGAGGACGACCCACCCAGCAGTGCGCGCGCTTCTCCTGCAGGCGCAAGGGTGCGGAGACGGCCGCTACTGAAGGGGGGGCCAGGGAGATCTGCATGGGGGTTGGGGTGGAACGGGACGTTGGGACGTTAGTCAATCCGCAGGTGCTCCGGTAGGGGGGGATGGACACAGTGTCACCCGATTTGACAGGCAAAACAGACGCGAAGCCCAAGACCATCTGAGCGGGAAGGTATAAGCTACAAATGAGCAAACTGAGCAATTCGCTAAACCGCCTAGATTGAAAGGCAGAGAGGTCGGCGCATTCTATACATTATCAGGCGTATTGACCGTGATCAAAATGTTAGGAGATCGAAGTCCACGGTCTCGCCCTCGTCTAGCTCGGAGCGCCGTGCCGCATCGCATCCATGGCGCGACGTGGAGTTCCGCCGCCATGCCAGAGTGAAAGTAGGGCCTAGAGGTCGTCACTTCCGTGTCGCGAATCTTTAACCAGATACCTGCCGATGGCCAAGTAGCTGAGCCTGCTGTAACCAGCTCTTGGCGCCTCCTGGCACCGGATCGCACCGCCATTAGAGCCCAATGCGGCCTCGTAGCCGCGCCGATAGCACCGTGGGCGGCAGAGGGCCGGCGACCACCAGCATGGCCGAGGCTGGCGTCCTTAAGCGCCGAAGACAGCCGAAGCTTAAACGGTACGTTCGTGTCAAGAGCCCAAGTTAGCAGATGGCAGAGCATGATCAAGCCTTCCGCGCCGAGATCGGTTGTCCAATATGGCTCCACAGCGATAGCGTTGTAACCCACTAGTGTTCAAGCGCTTGCGCTCAGCCGCTAGCGCGATAGGTTAGCGCTGGCCACCTCGATATGGAAGGTCATCCGAGCCATCGGCATTCCTCGTCGTGGATCGGGGGCAGCAGCGCTCAAAGGCGGAGCAGCGGTCCGCGCGCACCCGAGGATGCCGCCAGACCATTGAAGCCGGAACCAGAGGACTACTGCAGGCGATAGCCACTGACACGAGAGAGTCCGAGCGTTACGGGCAGAACAGGCGGACTCGCTCCGATGGTCGCATCGACAGCTCAGTGTCCGGCTTAGTAGTCAGACCGACGCAATCCTTCCGGTTGATGTATACAACTGATATCGTTAGGGAGGCTGCCATCAAAGCAGACCGGCCAAACCGCTGTCCGGGAATCTACCCAGGTTGTTTTAGTGAGAGACAGCGACCATTCGCCACAGGCAACAGCACAAGTCAGTAGAAGCTGCGACAGGGATGTAGTGGTGAGCTAGCAGAGGGGTGTATACTGCAACTATAATGATGCCCAAAAATATCACCTTCCAAAGCGGACTAGATTAAAATTTGCTGAGCCGATAACGAGCTGATAATGCCTCAAACGTAACTGTGAATGCACGCGTTATGTCCAGAATACGATATGAGGAGATTAGCCTGCGCAAAGGCACGGACCACAGGCAAGTAAGCAAGGAAGAAACCGACGATCGAATCGCCGCGACAGAAATGCACCGCAGATGCGCATTTTGATAGCACGAGTGCGACAGCACGAATAATAGGGATGCAGCAACCCAAGGAGAGCTGCCACGGACAGGCGGCAAAGCTAACCAAATTAAAGCAAAAGTACGGCCGAGCCTAGCCAATGGAGCGATGCCGCACATCCCGCAACACTATCTGATCAACTCCGCAGAGGGCAGATGCCATCGGCGCAAATAGAGCGATTTAGAAGCTATGACCAAAAGGACAGGACGTGATGCAAGAGATCGAGAAAACGTAGCCAGACAGGGGGGCCCAAGGCCTAGTTCAATCCGCGAAAGGACTAGGAAAAGATGCCATTGCAAGGACAGGTCGCAGGCGGCTCCTAGTGCGACTTTTCGAGGCCTCCCTAACAGTGACCGCTTGCACTGCGAGGAACCGAACAGGCGCTACGTGCTACTCGTAGCCACAGAGGAAGAGCAGCGAAAAAAGAGCAGCAATATGCCAGAAAGTCTGACAGGATGTGCTGGCGCGGTTTTTGCCCGCCCCATTAATAGAAGAAATGCCGTCCATGCCGTTGCCCGTTATGTGTATGCGTTGATTACGGGGCCTAAGGCAACTGATAACCAGACTCCGACTACAGTGCTTAACAGCTCTGGGATTGCTACCTTAGACTGCTATTGGCGGGTTTTAGACTAGGGAACGACGATGAAGCATCGCATGTGTGTTACGTAGTATTGATTGATTAGGCGTGAACTAGCAGAAAAGTAGAGGTTACTTAAGTAGAGCGGTGTAGAGAGATCAGGGAGCCAGAACGTCTCGCTGACGTACCGGAGCTAGAAGATCTAGAAGGGTTCGTTCCGTCCAGGAGCCTCGTACTGTCTATATGTGAGCAACGTGTGCCGTTGTGAGAGATGAGGCATGCTACATAGGTCTTGGTACTGATCATCGGCCGTTCGTCAACGTGCGCTTACGGAAGATACGGGGGACCGATTATGGCCTATGACTGCACGGAACAGAGTACCCGTTGAAGGGTTCTGCGACCGTTACAGTGAGAGACATTTGATAGGGAATCTACGTATTTCTGTCATATGGAAGGCTGAGAATACTCCGTACATGTGTGCAGGTCGAGTAGCACCCGGTGGTCATGATCCAGTTTTTTGTATATGCTGAGATGTTGGATGCATGGTTGCATTAAGGGCATAGTTAGTGCAGGGTTTGTTGTCTGGCTGTGGATGTTGAGGACTTGTGCTGGCTGTAAGAGATATGGAGTCCTCATCCTTGGTTTTGCAAAAAGTTCTCAAGTTGAGCTGTGGGAATGGACCAAGGTCGATGCCAGGTCTGCGTTACTCAAAATACAATTCTGCCATAGGGAATCTTTGAGCCCCAGTAATGAGGTCTATGGCATGGAATCCTTGTACTGATTCTGAGTGCTGGGGACATTACATTACAATAAATTACATTACATGTTAACGTCTGACTTGACATTGCGAGGGTTTTGGGTGTATGAGACTCTGTGCTTAAACAAAAAGAAAAAGCACCCACAAGCCAAAAAAAAAACCCATTACATCAGGGTGTGTACGAGGACAAACAAACAAATCCCAACCACCGTTTTGGTGGCGTAGGGTATTACCCCTTAGAGCCGGACCCAGATCTCAACCAATTACAGTGGCGGATGGAAGAAGATAACAAATGAGGAAGGTCACAGAAGAAGAAAAAAAGGGATGATAAAGTACGGTGCCACTAACGATGTGGTCCAAGATTGTAGATCTTAGAGTTAAGTTTATTTTAGATAGGGGCATGGCCATACGTTTTCCTCCATCACCTTAATATCATGAGCGATGTCCTTCAGCCCATGGTGAAAACGTGGCGTTGGAACGCCGACGGTGCTGAGCATTTGGAGGAAGGGCTGGGGACGATTCAGGGGAGAAGGTTAGAAGATGGAGGGACGTGGGGTTAAGTGCGTGGCTTGCGGGCCGGAGGGGTAAGGAGGTGGCGGAAAGGGAGGGAGAGGGAAACGATGGTGGACGCAGTGGGGGGGTGGGGGGGGGGGGGGGGGGTGGGGCTGGGGTTCCCTCGGGGTGCCTAGCAACTCAGCAGAAGATCTGCAACTGGCTTCTTTTCCTTCGGTTGTTGCTGGGCAACGAGAAGGCACTGCAGTGTGCGCGGGAGCTGGGAATCTCAGGCAGGGTACAGGCTGAGCGCTCAAGCTCTGTGCGTGAACACGTTGCGGGTTGATGAGCGATAACCTTTAGATTTCGGACCGATATGTCTTAACACTGTCACAGGGAAGGGACTAGGGTGTGTGCTTCCAATCGTGATAGCTTGTCAGGCGACAAGGAAAGGATAAGAAGGGAAAGGCGACAGTACCTCAGGGTACTGCCGCCGGTAGGTGCCGGCCCTAATGGGTGGAGGCACTACTATGGAAGCTTCCAGGCGGAAGGCCTGGTGCCCCAAGACACTCTAGCTGGACCGGGAGAACCGGTCTATAACACCTTGTAATCTTTCTTTCTTTTGCGCGGTGGGTGATTAGGTCTTTAGCTATTTTGGAGGGTTTTCGCCCTCTTACTTTTGTGTTGTTTGGTTGGTTGATCTGGATTGCCTGCCGGGGACCTCCCCTTCACAATTCCCCTTTCGCTCTGTTTTCCGCCGCTAGTTTGTTCCTCTTTTGTTTTGTTTTGTTACAGCCCTTTAGGTGTTTATTTGGATTCGTTTGTTTTTAGGTCCCGTTACAGGCGCCTGAATGGGCAGGCGTCTGCGAGAGTGCAGGTGTGTTGTTTCTTGTAAAACCGCTGTAACATGTTATAAACACTGTGCCGTGCCTCCGGCTTACGCTGTGGTGTCACATCACGTCTGTTGAGTAACGGTATTAACGGATGAACAATTTCAATTTCATTCAATTAAAATTGTCCACGCACTACAGCCTGCCTCCGGGCGCCTGTGCGGTCCCCCTCGAATGTTTGCTGGTATGTAAACAATATCCTCCCTTGCCTCTATATTCGCTTACTTTTCAAGTTCAAGTTCATTTTTTCACTCATGTTTTACTGGATGGGGTTTGATCCCCCCGCTGTTGTAGCATGCTTCTGTCAACTTCTGGTATACATTTATGTCGGATTTATTTTGAGTAAGGGAAGGAGAATTTCCCTCACAAACCGCTCCAGCGGCACCGAGGATTCAGTTCGAATGGTGTTGCCACTGTCCTACTGAAAAATAGTAGGCGCATCTTCGCGGTTCGGCGGGGGAAGGGGAGCATTTTTTTTACTCACTTATTTCTAGCTTACATGGTGCCGTTCTCTGTGGGTGTGCGGGATAGGAGCGATAACCTGACGAACTAGAGGATTGCCATGTATTTACTAACAAGATCCAAGTAAACTAGGTGGTGCCCCGCAGTGCAAGTAAACAGGCTAGCCCACATACCGACCTCACGACTCGTTAAGAAGTGGTACTATTTATTACTGATTACCATGCATGCAAATCACGACATTACCTCGTATATATCCCTCTGCTCTCCTGCACTTGAAGGATATACCACTGGCGTGGTTGGCCCCAAGTGCAAGCAACACGGGCGGCCCACCCCTCAAAATCAGCCTCGTATAAGGCCCCCCGTAGCTAGTATGTTCTAGTTTACCCTTGTGATCCGATACGCAAATGGGAACAAGGCAAAGTGCAAACGGCGTACTGGTTGACGAGATATCGTGTGCTTTTCTTTTCTGCCCTTCCTACTACAGTTGGGCAAGTCCCTTTAGCCTTTGGCCCTACTCCTGGACTGTAACAAAAAACACAACATGGTGAACAAAGCAGAGTGCGCAAGCTAAAGAAGGCCCAGAGTACAGACTTCAAACCAGCCGAAGAAATTATTGAGCAAGAGCCATGGCGGCCGGTGGCGAGCAGCGCGTAAGAGGCTGGAGGCATGAGGGGGTAACCCAAGGTCGGTAAAGTTCAAGTTAAACCAGATAGATAGGATATTACAACTGTCATTTACCCTCTCTCACTCCGTGATTCAGAAAGATTAAAAAGCTCTGCATAACTGAGTTCCGCGGTAGGGGAATATAACTGAATACACGAGAGAAAACTGTCAAGCGTGAATCACCCAGTACGGTAGGTGTTATAACCCATAACACATACAGGCCGGGAACTCACAGTACGTCACTACCATTATCAAACTAATCCGTAGATCACGCGAGTGCACGTCCAGCAACCATAGTGGGTGCAAAAATGAAATTAAAAGCACCCGATGAAAGTAAAACGACGACTAGACAGAAATAAAACCGATATGTGGCTTAGAGATCGACGAGTGCCCAGCACGGTGGGTGAGTGGAGTGGGGAAATGAAATAAACCAAACAAAGAAACGATATGTAGGGACACCCGTGGGACGCAAAAAGCGGCTGACACAAAGATCCCTAAAATACAGCACCGGACGTAGAAATATGCTTCATAAACCTGTTATACCAGTGGGGGTATTGTATATTTGTGGTCATATTCACAATATGGTGGGGTATTGTGCTTGGGGGGAATGGAATTTGGGAAGGAAGGGGTAGGTAAGAAGCAGAGTTGGGAAAAGTGCTCAATTACCAATCCAATACAGGTCTGGTCAGTTGGCCCGATTCCGTAGCTTAATAAATCCGCCCCTCCTCCGTAGTATTGAGCACGTGCAGGCTTCAGGCAGGTAGTTTAGACATCGTGGTCGTTGCGGGATGCACTGAGCTCCATTAAGGCTATTGGTGTACTCAAAGGCATAGGCTGGAAGGAGTAGGGCAACTGGGCAGGCATAGCGTCAATTTAGGCTTTACAGTTTACTTAACATGCCAGGCTGGAATGAGTAGGCAAAGGTGGTGTCAGGCAAGTAGCTCCAGTTGTGACCGAGCAGTGTTATCAGGTTGCGGTTCAGTCGGTGTCAGATTAGTGCACTGGGCAGGCATAGCTCAATTTAGGATTAAAAGGTACTCACATGGCTTCAGGCTGGGAGTAGATAGGCCACTTGGCAGGCAATAGCTCCAATTTAGGCAGCCACGGTGGTACTAACATGCCTCAGGCTGGAAGAGTAGGAAACGGGGCAGGCAATAGCTCCCATTTCAGGCTACGGTTAAGTTGTAACTCACGGAATGCAGGCTGGAAGGAGGAGAACGCCTACTGGGCAGGCCAATAGCTCCAATTTAGGTACAGTGTACGCCAGTGCTTAAGGACTGGGAAGGAGTAGGCCACTGGGCAGGCAATAGACTCCAATTAGTAGGGCTAGGCGGTGCTAGGTGTGAGGTGGTTTTTATTGGGGGTACTGGGGTAGTGTCTTGACTCAGACAATGCTTTCAGTGGCTGGAAGGTAGTAGGCCATGGGGCAGGCAATAGTCCAATTGTAGAGCTACAGGTGGTTACATAGTGCCCAGGGCTTGATGAGGAGTAGGCAACGGGGACTGTTATAGCCTCCCATTAGGACTACAGTGTCCTCACGATGCCCGGGTCTGGGAAGGAGTAGGCAAGTGGGCAGCGAGCAATTAGAGTCCAAGTTTAGGCTACAGTTAATCACTACCATGCTGGACAAGTTAGGGCAACTTGGGTCAGTGCAATAGCTCCAAGTTAGGCTACAGTGTGCTCACATGCCGCAGGGTGGTAGATTAGTTTATGCAACGTCT